>CM060314.1:85836950-85979450 GCA_030674185.1 Monoplex corrugatus
CTCTGCATATATTTTGTCTAAAATAAGTGTTGTCTTTAATGTATGGAACAATTTTGCACAAGTTCATATGAAGCCTAAATGTAGACCTAAACGCTCCTGAAAATCCTAAATGGTGCATTGCGAGTTACATATTAGCAACACACTGGGTTGCCTATCCCTCTTTCATTGCCTAATCATCTAAAATGTAAGTGGTGTGACTTAATGCGTAAAAACTGATTATCTATAATATAGCTAATACCAATCAATTAATTTAACATCAGGAAGAGAGTTCTTGAATGTTATATAAAACCGATACTGTTGTACGGTTGTGAGGCGTGGACAGTCAACACACAAGGCCAGAACAAGATTGAGGCAGCCGAGATGTGGTGTTTCTAAGAAGAATGTTGAAAGTTCCATGAACAACAAAGAAAATAAACGAGACAGTCCTGATGGAGGCAGACACAAGAAGATCATTCATAAGGAAGATTGGGAAAAGCAAGCAACATTTATAGGCCATTTTATGAGGAAAAGCGGAACAAGAGCACCTGGTCACAACAGGAAAGCTGGAGGGAAAGAGAACAACAGGTAGACCGAAGGAGAAAATACTGGACGGACTTGCAGAGTGGCTGAGGACAGAGAGGGTGGAAAATGTGCTTATGCAACAAGGGGTAGATGCACATGGAGGGCCATGATCGCTAACGCAGGGCACATGATGATGGTGATGATGATGATGATGATGATGATGATGATGATGATGATGATGATGATGATATAGCTCTTTCATATCTAAAGCAAAATGTAATCTGCAAAGAGAAACGTAAGGCATAAAACTCCAGAAAGTGTCCTTTGGTGGTGTCAAAAAACAAGAAAGGGTCATTACAAAACTAGTCCAGCATTTTCTGGGACATCCTCTTTGAGTGACTTACCAAAATGCCTGAAAGCTTTGATATCAATAAAAACGTTTAAAATTCAACTTAATCATCGCATGCGAGATAATGCCCATAATTACATCTGTACCAATATCATTTGTGCTTTCCAAGTGTATTTCATTCCTTCCCTTTTCTTTTTCACAAATGCATGAATATCTGTGTGTGGCTTATTGCAGACATTGACACTCTTTATTGCTGTAACAATACAACAATAGGAATGTACTTATGTTTGAATACACGTGTGATGAATGTGTCTATTTTGATGTGATCATAGCATGCATAAGTTATATGATTTCTAATTTCATCAGTTAAACGTTGAATTGTGTTCTTAAATGATTTTTCAACTCAGACTCATGCATACTTGCATGTCCAAGCACGCGCGCGCACACACACAGTACACACACACACACACACACACACACACACACAGCACGCACACGCACACACACATACACACGCACATGTACTCTCTCTCTCTCTCTCTCTCTATTTCTCTCTCTCCATCTAATATCACTCATAGTGAAAAGACTTCAATCAAACACACACGCGCGCGCACACACACACACACACACACACACAAACACACACACACACACACAAACACACTCACACACACAGACACATACACACACACCGGGCACAGTTCAGTACAGAACAGGGGTCGACATACCACGCCTCATTGCTAACATTCCTTCATGCTTGGTTAGAGAGAAACTGTACTTCAAAATACTCTCTCTCTCTCTCTCACACACACACACACACACACACACACACACACACCAGACCAGACCATACAACACGCACAGACTTGTACGCACACCAACACAACACACACATATACCACACAACACACCACCAACCACACGTGCACACATACACACACCACCACCACGCCACTCAACGCTACACACCACACACACAAACACTTACACGCACACATACACGTACGCCCCTCACTACACATCACATAATACACACACATACACGTACCATCACTACACACATTCACATATTTTGATGACCCTATTGTCATACCTAGCATACGTACTGGTTACAGAAATTCTCTCCCTCCCTCTCTCTCTTTTTTTTTTTTTTTTTTTTAACGCCCCAACTCATAATCCTGCTTATCTTTGAAGCTTCTGCGTTTTAAAAGTCACTGTTATGCTGAAAAAAAAAAAAAAAACACCACCGAATTCCAAGATTTTAGACTATGTGTTGCTTGCTTCCCTTTTTTTTTTTTCTTTTTTTTTTAAGCTGAAGAAACATTTTGCTCATACGCATGTGCCTGCGAAAGTACACAGTTGTCAACTCAGACAGTTGATTGCAGGCAAGTGTGCAGCTGGCAATATTCGTCACAGCCATCAGTCCTGCTGATTATCAAATTGTTTTGGGAGCTCTCTTCCCGTCTGTGACTTCTTAACTGACAACATTGACTGAACATGTTTTTTTATTTGTTTTGATAATTTTTTTCTATTTTTAGTCCCATTTTCAACGCCACCTTAATGGCAGCAGAAGCTGGAACAGTTTTTACAATGCGATGATGATGACGATGAGGATGATAATCATGATACTATGGACTTCCATCTGTTCCATCTTGGATTGAGACTGCATGACAGAGCTATGCTCTACGCTTATTATCATAATATATCCTGGCGTCTACCAGGCCCGAGAGATAAAGACGCCTGTGGTGGTGGTCAGAAGATTTTAAGTTCAAATCCTGAGACAGTAGCTATGTTTTGCTAATAATTTATGCGTGTGTTCTTTCTCTAAAAAGAATAAAAACAAGTCTGATAACCAGTCGCCGTGGGATAGTGGTTAACGCAGCGGATTCCCGACTGGAAAGTTATGGGTTACAATCCCCATCAGCTGCTTTAAATTCCCTGTCCCTAAAGATCAATAAAATGTGTGCTGCTGTTTTTACTAATACCACCAACTTTACTTCTCATAGGGTCAGCATTATGGCAATGGTGCCCATCTTCTCTCCTTGGCTTGCTACTTTACCTTCCCCAACCTTTCAAGGACTGGTCTCCATTTACAACCGGATGGACGTGAACAGTGATTTCACCAAACTGGTCGGTCACCTATGGTCCCGATCCATACTGAACATTATAATGAATTGTGCTCAGTTAAAACTTTTGCCTTCATTATTTCCCATGTGGGTAAATCCAAGGACAAAACTATGATAAAGGCTCAGCCCTGTGCTGCCATCAAATTCTTACCGACATGTCATTTCCATTCAATGCACACACATGCACATGCAAACACGCTGATCAGAATTAATTTTCTTGCACACACACACACACACACACACACACATACACTACACACAAAAGACACATGGAGACGAACTCAAGACATACACAGACACACACACACTAACACACATCACAGGTTGATCAAAACAAACCTCTTTCAAAAAAGACAAGAGAGAGAAACTGGGACCACACAGACACACACACACACACACAGACACACACACACACGCACACGCACACACACACACCATTCAAAAACATAAAATGAACAGGATTTTTAGTTCAAGAAAATATATTTATTTGTGACATAGTCAAGATCTGTGGAGTTCACCTGAACACATTAATTAAAGTTCAAATGTTAAGAAATTCTATTCAGTGTCAGTTGACAAACAGCTGAAAAAGAACGACATCAAAAGCAGGGAAGCCTTTCCCTATCTAAGTTGTTCTACAATGATTTTATTCCTGTCTTATTTTCTACACCACATCAACGACCATGGAATATGGGACAAACTTTCACAATGCTATGATGATGATGATGACCATGAGGATGATAATCATGATACTGTGGAGATCCATTTCAGATTGACACTGTGTGACAGGGCAGCACTCTATGCTTACTTTCATAACATGTCTGGGTGTCAACCAGGCCTGACAGATACAGACAACTGCAGTGTTGGCCAGGAGATTAGAACACCACCCTCAGTGATGCATCTGTGAAGTCTATGACACCCACTGTGTGGTCACAGTCTTCCCAGTAAACCCAAAGCAAACTGAACTTTGAGAAGGAGCTAATTAGGGCAGAAAAATCCTACAAAGATTTTAACACAATTGACAGGATTTGAACCCACAGCCTTCCTGTTAATGGTCTGCTGCATTAACCCCTACACCACAGTGACTGGTTGTTCTTCAAGAATTTAATGCAGAAGACTGATTCTCACATGAATAAATAACAAAAATCAATACTGATGTAAACATCTCATCCACAAGACTGATCGTTTGGTGCCAGCACAGAGCTACGCCTGTTGTTTTTGATGACAAGATTAAGACCCAAAAAAATCATCCTGACCATCATCATCATCACAATCATAACATTAACAAGAATAATATCAAAAGAAGAATACCACCCCAAACTGGAGTATGACGGCCTAAACAGCAGAGTGAAAAATGGCCATACACATTACAAAAAACCCCTCATGTATTTGTTTGCATGTAGGAGTTGCACTCCACACACGAAAATTCTTTCTTAGTGTTCTTACTGCTGCTTAAAGCCCAGCCGACTGTGTAGAGCCATATCAGGGTTATGACCACTTCAATACACACACAGCACTTCAACAGGGAAAAAAAAAGGGAAAGAAAATTAAGTACACATTTCAATGCAGTTGCGCATACAATATAAGGAAATGTCCCTGGCGTTGACCACTCCATCCAGTTTATCACACAGGGGATTTAAAAAACATACTGAACACAAATTTAAACATAACTATGGACACCAAAACATATATAAGAACGGGTCTAAGTTACCTGAAATTGCTTTTGCATATCTCATTTCCCTAGAGCCAAAAATGCACTTAACACATGTACCCAAGTATCAATTGTAAGAGAGAAGTAAGACAGACTTTATCGAACACAGTCATACCAATGAATGGACCAGTACGGCAGAAAATGATGTGAAGAAATGACAGAAAGCAAAGGAGGAAGAAACAAAGAGAGTGACAGAAAAGAGGAAATTTCTAGCACAGAATTTCCAGAAGGTGGGGATACAATTTACACTGAAAGAGCCCCCGGCATCCCCACAAACCAAAATAAAAAAATCAATAAATAAGAAGAAATAATAATTTGTTTTCAGCTACAGCAGTCTTCTTCTTGTTGTATGAGATGGGGTCGAAAGATTGTAAGCGACAAAAAGAAGACTTGTCACACATTCTCAGTGTGAAACAGAACTTTATCACTATCACACCCATTCTTACCTTTATACCACTGTGAAAAAATTCTCCCAGATTTTGCTGCTGTGAAAAAGATGGGGCAGAAAAAAAGACAGCTACAGCAGGTAAAAAAGACTTCATACTGTGAAGAACAGAGTCAGGACGCAAGCTTCATGTTTTAAATAATAATAATGCTATCAATATCAATCATTACAATACACCGATAATAATATAAGAAATATGATAAAGGAAAAAAAAAGACAATAAGACAATGTCAATATATCAATGAAATTTTCTTATCCTTCCACCAAAGCACAACCCAGACACACACATAAGCAATACAGGTGATTTCAAAAAATGGCAAACAGTTGGCGACAAATTGTAAAGATTTTACTATTGGTAAAACTGCCACAATTTCTTTTGCAAACGTACGTCATGCAAAATAAATAACAAATCATTTCAAAGGCATTCACACGAGCCTAATGGCCATAACCAGCACAATGACAACACTATCCGTAAAATCTCTCTGAAAACAATGGTCATAAATATATGTTTTTACTGGTAATCTCTAAAACTTACTTCAGTTGAGTATAAACAACAGATTTTTGACAAGAAAATAAAACAGAGAAGCTGGGCACATGTTAAATTTTGTAATTCTTCTGTTAAAAGCTAAAAAGCATTTCTCAACATCACAAAATATTAAGATTCATTGCAAATTTTTTTTTTTTATAAAATCAAAATTTTCAAATCCTTATGGAGTGTTTTCATAATCAGAATTCAGATGTTTGTTATTATATCATTATTATTACATATTGTTTTAAATATCGTTGTTCAACAAACTCAATTGGACTCAACACATATTTTGCATAATACACAGAATCAGACGTTTTAGTGGAGCATGGAGAACTCAAGCTGTTAGGCAAGTTGAAAACATTCTGTGATGTTGTTGAACAGTCTGCATCTTAGGAGGACGTGTATGTTGAGTGTTTTCATGTTTCCATAAGCCAGCTACTGACATGACTAACAGGATCTTTGACCCGCATATTTGATATTTGGCATGCATATACCCAGAAGGGGGGTTTAGGCACTGGTAGGACTGCACCTGGGACATCAGAAAGCTCCACCCTTTACCCACTAGGCGAAGGAGTCGAGGCGGATATCAAACCCAGACCAAGTCCAAGGTTTACTGCTCACCGCGCCCATCAATATTCATGAAGGCCGCCCCTGGGTTTTATGACCAATTATGAAATGAGGACAGCATTGCATGGCCAGACAATGTGGAACAACCAACCAGAACAACAAGCACACATCCAAGAAAGCAATGCTTGGAATGTAAACCAAAAAAACAAAACCAAGACCTTGCCAGTGCTTACGGTTTTGCACAGGCACAGGGAGTCTGCCGGATAACCGCCAGATGATTTGGGTGGAGCGCATATGTAACTGTCCGAGTATGATGAATCCCTCTTGAACAAAGTCCAAACCCAATTTTTTAAAACCTCACATTACTATAAATGACTTACTTGTACAATTTCCTGCACTCAGTTTTGTCCACTCAACCCTCATGGGGGGAATTTCTCTTCAAGCAACAGTATTTGTGTAGTAGTGAATGCGACATAGGATATGAAATATGATATAACAATGAACAGAACTGAATAAATTCAAATACAAAATAGAACCACTTGTCAATACACAGCCAAGGGCAAAACAAAACGTTTTCCACCTACCCCCAGCAAACAAAAACAAAAGCAGAAAAGCCATAACAACGACAACCAAACATTCAAGCACAGATTTCATTGGCATCTATAGGGTCAAGTTACATCTTTACCACATGCTATTTATACAGAAAGTCAAAGAAAGCATTCTCATTATTTTATGAGAAACACTGCCACATCAGATTTATATATATCAAGTCAAAGAACCACGAAAAATCTTTCATCACCACACCATGAAGTACAGAATCACAGTAACCATTTTCAGTCTCCTCGTTATGCTACCACATACACTATCTGTCTGCCCACAGCCACCTTGGTGCCGTTGTCCTCCACAGTGACGGTGTCGGTGCTGGTGTTAATGTGGAACACGGCTGTCGTGGACATTGTCAGCTTGTCGTCTCCAGCTCCATTCAGCTGAGGGATGGATCGCCAGCCAGCCTCAGGGTCTTTGTATCGGAGCAGCTTCACTGATGACACATCTACCACAGAAAACAAAACCTCTGATTCCATTCAATTCAAGAACCATTTATTGTCAGATTAAGTAATGTTGTACCAACCAGAACATTACTGAGGTAATTCAAGAAAACTAAAAATATAAAGTACAACAAAGAAAGAATACTGCAAGGTTGTTAAAGAAAAAAAAAGAGGGGGGGGGGAGGGTAACAATAGAACAAGGAAATGGCACATTCACTGAAAATAAGATCTCCGTTCAAGACATATCTACACATCTACAAATAACAAAGCCTGTCCTGACAAAATGCAAACCCTTCAATGGAAACAAAACAAAAAACCCAATCTTTTCAAGGGGAAAAACTCAAAGCCTCCAATACAAACATAACTACAGAAAACAAGATTTTACTAAGCAAAAATCAAAGCCTTTAGAGAAGGCATATCTAAAAGGAAAAAAAGCCATGTCCCTTCCTTGTAGAGCATCTGTATCAGGGTATTATAGACAAACAGTATCAGAAACAGAAAGGAGAGGTCTAGCAGGGCTGTACATTCAGAAGTCCATGCAAAACCATTAATACACTTATAGATGAATATATTGATTTTGTATGGAATTCTTTGAGTAAGAGGCAACCAATGCACGGACTGAAACAAGGAAGTGACATAATCGTGCTTCTTTTTATGAAGGGCAAGACAGGCCACAGAACTGTGAATATGCTGAAGGCAAGTGACAGAAGACGGAGGCAAACAAGAGAGCACAGCTTTACAATAATCAAGACAAGACAAAATAAGAGAAGGTGCGGGTTCAGATGCTGCTTTAGTTGAAAAATACCAGCAAACAGAACTGAATTGTCCCAGATAACAGTAACATGACTGATAGATATAGCTAATGAGCTTCTACATTGTCAGCTGAGGACTGAGAACAATGTCCAGATATTGAATGAATCAGAAGTGCAACAGTGTTGTCATCTAGTTGGAGAGAATCAACTGTTACTCTGGAAAGCTTTTGCTCAGAGCCAATAATAATAATAATAATTACAGTATTTGTATAGCGCAAAATCTTGATAGAAATCAAATCTAAGCGCTGAACATACACATACACACGCATGCACACACACGCGCACACACACACATGGCTATAAATGGGGAAAACTTATAGAGAACATATTATATACAAATATATATTACAATGTGATTCCACACCGAGTGGAGACAGGCTGCAGAGGGGATTGAGTGAGGTCAGGATTTTATGCAGAGGAGCAATAAGCACTGTCTTATCGCCATTCGACTGAAACCTTTTCTGTGTCATTTAATTCTGGATTTCAACACAGCAATCAGAAGTTTCAGAAGAGTTGAAAGAAAGATGCACTGTCGTAAAGTGGGAGTCATCAGCATAGAGATGTACTGACTGCTGACACAGGCAAATAGTGTGGTACAGAGTGCGAAAAAGACAGGTGTAAGCACAAAACCTTGGCAGACCCCATATTTTATTTAAGTTCAACAGAAAAAAGACAGGCGTAAGTACAAAACCTTGGTGGACCCCATAACTCACGTAAGTTCAACAGGCTGTTAACAAATAAGTAGGTAAGTGACCATAAGTATCAACTTATTTCAGACTTGTTCTCTCACCTTTGATTTTGGATCTCTCTCCTTTCAAGAGACGGGCAGTGATCTTGGTAGTGACATCACCCTCAAAGACGGGCAAGGACACTTCAAACAGCCCACTGCACTGTTGTTGATTCACCAGGCGAACGTTCACACTGGGCTAGAACATAAAGATACAATGGGCTAAATAAAAACGAAACTGGGTGTGAATATCATAATACATTGGGCTATAAAAGAATAACAATCACCATATAAGTGAACAACAAGTACAACATAACTCTAAGTCAGAAGGGACAGAGATGTTTTCTTCCTTCCATTCTTGGTCTCCAACTCCAAAGCGCATGTAAATACATGGTTGGGTGTTTTACCCCTCCATTACAGCAGTCATGCTCTGTTTTCAGAAGCGTCCTCCAGGCAGGGGTCTCTGATTTGACGTAAGAAGGTGGAGATGCAAAACAGTGGGCTTTGACTTAGTAGGCAAAACGGTATGTAACAAGCTTTGCAATCAGACACAAAATTTATACACCACTTACCTTATAAGTGGGCAATACGGTTGACGACAAACTTGTGTGTTCAAGAATAACACCCATCTTCTCAGTATATGGTAGAGACAAATTTTTAGACAAAAATAAAGACAAAAAAACAATCCTCACCTCAGTGCGGTAGGTGATAAAAGGCTTGCCTGGGCAGCAGTCATCTCTCACTTTTTCATCCGCTTCCTCAGAAAACCGGATGTCCAGGCCCTCCAACTATACACATAATTTTCATCAATACACAACTTTAAATGCCACAAGAAAGTACAAGAAAAGCACAGTCGCGAAATTCAGTGATCATCTTACACTTTTGCATAAAACATGTATTCATCATTCACCCATGCAAATTTTCATTACCACACTTTCAACTGAATGCGCACACACACACATACACACACACACACACACACACGCATATATATACATACACACACACACATATATATATATATATAAACACACACTCACACACACACAAAACCAGTTCAGCAACCACACTAGACAATCACACAGACACTGTACACATTCACACAAGTATGTTAAAGCTCATACACATCTTCATTTGCACACCCCAACCAAGAAATTCAAAGACTATCTTATACAAAGAAGAGCACACTGCCTGCATACACCCACAGAAATACAGTACTAACAGTTCTTTCATTAAATCATGGCACAAAATTTCCTGAAAACCAGACGAGAAAGGAACACTTATAAAAGAAGGGAAATAACCATTCTACACAATCTCCATTGTGTTCCCAGAAGAGAGTAAAAAGATTAAGAATTTCTGACCATGCAATATCTGATGAGTTTTCTGTCCCTAAACCAAGTAATTTTGACTGCTGCAGTTAACACTTATGGCTGCATCACATAGAATCACACTACAGGCTTACTTCTCACATAAAAATCACACCACAGGTAGCATCACACAAAATCACACTACATGTAGAGTCACATAAAATCACACCACAGGCAGTGTCACATAAAACCACACTACAGGAAGTGTCACATAAAATCATACTACAAGTAGCGTCACATAAAATCACACTAGAGGTAACGTCACATACAACCACACTACAGGTAGCATCACATAGAGTCCTCTTACATGCTTGTTTCGGAGGAGATTTGCAAAAACTTTTGTGATAAATTGTGTAAAAATGATTACTTGATATATTAAGCTATGTCTATTGCAAACAAACAAACAAAAATCTCGATTTGACCACACCCATGTATACTAACACCACTGATGATCTAATTGTTGTTTCTCATGGTGTTCACAAACAGTGAACGAGCCTCACCATCACCATCACCACCATTTGACACATCATTGTCTCTACTTTTGACAAGGTGTAGGAATCATCACTAAAATCACTGTCGAGATATCATTTGTCTCTACTTTTGACAAGGTGTAGGAATCATCACTAAAATCACTGTCGAGATATCATTTGTCTCTACTTTTGACAAGGTGTAGGAATCATCACTAAAATCACTGTCGAGATATCATTTGTCTCTACTTTTGACAAGGTGTAGGAATCATCACTAAAATCACTGTCGAGATCATCACTCAAATCTTCATCGCACACAGCACCAAGTTCATACATGAAGATTTCATCAAGCACGTGATGTGGTTTGCCACAATTTTGAATGAACAAAAGCATGAAAATGTTTTCAGGAAGTTCAGAAGGTAGTTTCCCCTGAAACTCTTATGCAGCGAAGTTCTACCTTCTTCCACTATCCCTCAAAACAGCCAAAACCGAAAGTGGAAATCTGACCAGCAATTTGTCAGCTGCAGTCCACAGGTGGAATTTTATGTGTAAATGCATACAGCTGTAAAGGCACAGAGGTGGTGAAGACCTCACTACTGTTGGGTAAGTTCTTTCGAAGGTGGGATCCCTCCCTCTCTCTCACCACTTTACTAACCCTGAACAAAGAGATGTGCCTATTTACAGCCAACTGAAGACTGCATGCATTAAGTTTTCCCAAACCAGCCATGCACTCAGGCCGGACAGTGGAAATCTATCTCCAATCCACCTAGGTCTCAACAATAGCCGTCAAGACAAAATTTTTCTCAATTCAAAGATTTTACATAGATAGCAAAAAAAAGTAGTACTTTGTTACTTGTAAGGCACTGCCCTGATGTACAAATCAGTTTTAACTGCAAGGTGTTACAACACAGAAAATCAATGGCTCACCTCCAAAGTGTTGCATAGATAGACCAGGTTGGTCTCCAGCACCTCTTTTTCGTCAAACTCTGACGTCAGATCCAGTGCTCTCTGGCCATGTTTGCTGAAGTTTTCCTGAACACAGTATAAAGTGGTCACTTTGATATGTCAACACCTTCATCCCCAACAAAGCACATAAAAGTAAAGCAAAAAAATTATTGTAAAAAAGTCTCTCAAAGTTGTAGACAGTGATAAAGCTTTACCTGTGCTTTGTTCACATATTTAACATTCATGAAAAAGTACAACACTGCGTTAGTGTATGGCTAAAAGACAATACAGTCAAGTGGATAAACGTTAAACTTCCAATCATAAGGTCATGGATTCGATCTGCCTAGACACCTCTGTCTAGATGCTGGGCTGGACCTGGTTGGTGTGCATTGTGTGTTATGTCCCGGGGTTTGTCATCTCACAACCTTGCCATTCAGTTTGAAAACAAGGTAACTGACAACTGGGTCTGAATGGGTATTGCAACACATGGAGAGCCCCCCTTTGCTCGATGAAATGACTATCGAGTGATGTCAGGAGCTTGGAAGGTGATTGTCTGGAAAGTGGTGAAGCATTGGTACTCTGGGTCCTATCCTTAGTGGTGTTTCTTGTTAAATTGTTAATCTTCCAGGTCAAGGTATGTGCAGACCTGCCAGTGCCTAAGCCCCCTTCATATGCACACACATGCTGAATACAAAATATGCATGTTAAAGCTCTAAGTCCTGTCAATAGTTGGATCATGGAAACAAGAAAACATCTAGCCTGCATGTCCACTAAAGATGCAGTCTGTGCAACAGAGTGGAATATGGTCAGCTTGTCTAACAGCTCAAGTTATCAGCGTGACACTCATAAAAAAAGTCTGATTATGTTTAATGAGCAGTGAGTCTTTGTGACTTTGGAGAACAGTGCTATACAAAAATGATTCATAACAAAATAATAACATAATGATACGTGTGCAATGCTCAGGCACAATCAAATTTAGCTGTATGTTTCCATTTATTTAATCATCAATATGCACCATAAACTAGCAAAAGTAAACTTTTAGTCAATTTTCTTCCACGATTTTCACCTTGTAATACAACTTGAAGTCATTTTGACTAAAAAATACACCATAACCAAAAAATACACCATAACCAAAACATACACCATAACCACATTTACCAAACAAAACATTTTAAACTAAGTTATAGACTAAAACCAGCACAAGGAGTGAGATGGTAGAGACTTGGATTTTCCATGAGACCAGCATTAACCCTTATGCTGCTGTATGTTTAATTTACACCTTTTCCAGTGCCTGGTGTTTTTATATCAACAAAACATTGAAGCCCAAAACTGAATATTGATGGCATAAATCTGATTCAAATAGGCAGCTGTAAGCAGAAGGGGATTCCCTGATTACCGTGTGATATGGCATGCTTGTGGTTTCACAAAAAGACAGCACTTTCATGCACATCACACACTGCAGTACCCCAACAAACTCATTTTTGCAAGTTTGGCAGCTGGCTATGAGTTTGCAATTATGCGAGATCAGCAACTCAAGGGTTAAGGGGGACATGCCCATTTCCCATCTCCCACATCTTTACTTCCCAAACCTGAAATGGGTCAGGTATTCACTTAAAACCAGGTGGACCCAAGGCCGCAAGGACAAGGTGGTTTTTTTTTCATGCCAGACAAAATCTCGTGCAGTCAGACTGAAAGGTTCTACCCCTACATCAACCAGAACTCAATGTAGCTTCTCATTTGAATCAGTATGTCAAAATTATTTTGGCCAAGGGAAGTAACACATTTACCAGGAAGGAAAATGCAGCCTGTGGCCAACAGCACTCCTGCCAAAGGTCGTCTACTTCTTCCACCATATACTGCTCAAGTTTTGACATTTTCACTTCAAACATCCAAAGGTATGTAGGTCAGAAAAACTGGTATGGGAAGTAACTCTGATAAACATGGTCCAGACTGAGAATTAATAGATACATTGGTGTTTTGGATTCAAGAGTTCACAACTGCCAGTGTACTTGTAAGTTAGTGTTAACCACTAGACCGCCCCATCACGGGATTACCCGTGAAGTTTCGGCCTATCTAAGATGGCCCCGTCACGGGATATTCCATGTTTGTCATAGTAAGACTTTTCCAAGCTCTATTTTAGACCAGGGGTTCCCAATTCACTCCAATCACAAAGCTTAGTGTGTCTGCTATTAATATTTATAAAGCGAAGGATCCAATGAGATTAAAAGTGGTCAGTCTGGGCTGTTTCCTAAACACACCCCTGCAACTTTCGAGCTCACTGATCATCATGGCGGACGAAGAAACTCAACCTGGCCGAAGCGGGTGAAACGAAAGTGAACAGCAAAAGATTACAGTGACTTTGTTACCACTGATGATAAGAAAGTTCTACAATTGATAGAGGACGATGAATTCAGTTGTTATGACGAAACTGCTATGTCAAATGGCTCGCTGGAGTCGAACCAACTTTCCAAAGGAGCGGAGGGGGTGTGTCAACATCGCAATTACGAGAATAGTCCAGCAAGAGGAGAGAGAGCCGAGTTGGAGGCTGTAACTGACCCAGATTTTGAAGAGGGTGAAGGCCAGTCAGGGGAACAATGGCTCAGACGGGGGAGAGTGAAACTGGACACAGTACAAGCGTCGTCTGCTACAGTTTACATCGGAACTGACACGGTGGAGCAGCTTGCTTGTGGTCAAGCCACCACGCGTCTACCGCGAGGGCAGGCCGTTGGCAGAAGTACAGGTATGACCCATTGTTATTGTCTTGTGTCAGTGTGTTGATAAATGGAGTGTTATCACGGAGCAGTGACTGCAAAAGAGAAGACTTTGCTGAATGGGTGTGTGGGCGTGGCACTGAGTGTGTTTGTGTCATCACTGTACTTATGTGTGTGTGTGTGTGTGTGTGTGTTAGCTGTGTGTGTATATGGTTGTGTGTAGTTTTGTGTGTGTGTGTGTGTGTGTGTGTGTGTGTGTGTGTGTGTGTGTGTGTGTGTGTGTGTGTGTGTGTGTGTGTGTGTGTGTGTGTGTGTGCGTGCTTGAAACAAGACTGAGTGAGAACTAGTGTTGCAGTGGTGCATGTGTCAATGTAGTTGTGTGTGTGTGTGAGAGAGAGAGAGAGAGAGTGTGTGTGTGTGTGTGTGTGTGTGTGTGTGTGTGAGTGTGTGTGTGTGTGAGTGTGTGTGTTGTTTCCAAGCACAAGGATGTGAACCTGGTTTTTTTTTATATCCACAGGTGGTACCAGAGACTGTGAGACCAGAGGCAGGGGACAGGGAGCTTCTCAGCGGAGAGGGAGAGGTGCAGTATTAGACCAGCCCCTTGTGCCACCCAACAACACCCAGCCAGATATTCCACAGTTCACAGGGGAACCTGGCCTGAAGATTCAGCCTGACGGGGACAGACCTGTGGACTACTATCGGCTCTTCCTCAACAACGAGATGCTTGACAAACTTCTCTACTACCCTGGAGAAGACTGTCAGAAAGCTTTTCTCTGGCAGGAGGTGCAAGGTGTGCAGCAAGAGGAGCATCAGGAAAGAAACCAACTTTGTGTGTGGATATTGTCCTTCGAACCCATCTCTTTGTGTGCAGCCTTGCTTTGTGGCGTACCACACCAAGAAAAACTACTAGTTGCTGACTGATGCCCTATGTAGACACAGTGTGTGTATGTATTTTTCATCTGTGTGTTGTGTGATGTGCTATTGTAAAATTTGTAAAAAAAAAAAAGAAAAAGAAAGAAAAAACAACAGTGACACTGAAAACTCTTTCGAGTCGCAAAGTGTGTGTGTGTAGATATGAACATGTATTTGGTGATTGTGAAAATTCTTCTTGGACAGAAGGTAAGGAAATACATTTTTCATTATCATTCTTTTGCTTTCTGACAATAATTCAGTTTTATTATTCACTGTTTTTCCCTTTTTTTATATTTATATGATATCATGTCTAGAATAGTGTAAAAAGAATAAATCCTGTTTCATTGGACATAAACTTTCATCTGTCCTGTTGAATGGATGTGTAATTGTGATCAGTGTATAGAGGATTCAATTACCTTTCAGAAAAGTATTAGTTTTATGGACTTTTATTGAGTAGTTTTTGTGTCAGAATTTTTTTTTAATTATTACCCTCCGTGATGTAATATGGCCTGGCAAATAGTGTTTTCGGAGCTAAAAAAGGGCATAGCAGCGAAAGGGTTAAGTGATGCACCGATGCTGCGAGTTATCTTGTTTTCCTCCACAATTAGTTCAACATATCAACGACGACAAAAAGATTCATTTTAGTTCTTGAGGTATACAGCCCAGCTGATAAACACAGCAGAAAGTGGATTACAACACACACACACACACACACACACACACACACACACACACACACACACACACTTACCTTGGCAACCTGCACGAAAGGCATGACCTTCTTCATATACTTCTGCAACTCTGTCTTCTTTTTCAGCTCTAGCGAGATCACTTTGTTGTCAGGGAATCCTTGGTTGGCCTGAAGAGAACACACACCAGCAGCATTAACATTCATACAGCATTTTACTCTCTCCATCTTTATGTCACCTTTCAGCATGGAATGAGTCCTAAATTCCCAGACCCTGTTTAGCGCCAACGGTCAAAACCAGTGAGGAGGGGAGATTTTGTTGATTTGGAGATTTTGACTGAAAGTGACTTATAAATCACTCCACCTGTTCCATAAAAACAACTGCATCATTTTCACAGTAATATCGTAAAATTAAGAATTCAACTGAACTCAACCCATTTGTAATACTAAAGTCTGAAAACATGTGCACTTGATTTTTTTCAAAACAGCAATTTAGTGAGGTACCATCAATAAACCTCCGTAACTCAACCATAAACTCAGCAATTGGAACTAGTCGCCATGGTATAGTGGTTGGCATAACGAACAACTGACTAGGTTGTGGGTTCAAATCCCATTTAGTCCCTTCAAAAATTGTTGTGGGATTTTTCAGCTCCAACTGGTTCCTACTCAGAGTTGAGCACGCAACAGGGTCAGTGGTGATCAGAGCATCAGAAACTGGTCGAAATTCTGTGAGTGGGAGGTCTGTGAACAGAAGATCAAGATGAGATGGAAGAAAAGAGGTTTTGTCTAGTTTCGCTCAAAGACCGTTAATTGTGGAAGAGAAAAAAGTTGAAAAGGCCTCTGGAAGATCTGGAGGACTGGTGTTGGAGGGAAGTGGAGATGACTTTGTAGCACCCAAAAATTCAGATAAAACAGAGAACAGGCATTTTTCACTTCTACATTCAATGACCTGGGTAAAACAATAGTTTTAGTTAAGAAGAGATCATTTTCATAAATGTTTTCACATGCTCTTGAAAAAGCTGTGAATGAATTACAAGTTTAGAGGACTACCACGAACATTTGGCATAGCTACAAGTTTGTTTACACAGCAAGCACAATTATAATATAGACTTTACAGAGTTAACATAATTATAATAATTATGATATAGACTTTATTACAACTATAATACAGACTTTACTGAGTTAAAAAATACAACAATTATAATACAGACTTTACAGAGTTAACATAATTATAATTATGATACAGACTTTATTACACACAATTATAATACAGACTTTACAGAGTTAACATAATCATGATACAGACTTTATTACTGAGTTAACACATTTATTATACAGACTTTACAGAGTTTACATAATTATGATACAGACTTTATTACAGAGTTAACACATTTATTATACAGACTTTACAGAGTTTACATAATTATGATACAGACTTTATTACAGAGTTAACACATTTATTATACAGACTTTACAGAGTTTACATAATTATGATACAGACTTTATTACAGAGTTAACACATTTATTATACAGACTTTACAGAGTTTACATAATTATGATACAGACTTTATTACAGAGTTAACACATTTATAATACAGACTTTACAGAGTTAACATAATCATGATACAGACTTTATTACAGAGTTAACATATTTATTATACAGACTTGACAGAGACTCTGCACACTTACTGTAAAGAGTTCTTTCAATGTGATCAGTACAGCGTGTTGCCATGGTGGGTAGGTCCTGGCCACCCAGATGGTTCCATGGGTAGGAGGGGTGGCTTTCTGTAACATCAGGCCACAACAACAGTCACAATCAGTGACAACCTTATCCAAACAACACTACCACTGATCTGACCAAAGAGTTATCCCACACAACTTTCAAAACAGCTTTTCTTAAAGCACTCAATTTTTTCTGTGATGTATGTATACATGCATGTTGTTTTGCCCATGCTGAGCAGGTGGTATGTTGTCGCACAAGTCTGCATATTCTATCTTGGGGGGGGGGGGAGGAGGGGGCATGCTAAGTATTTTCATATTTCCGTGAGCCACCTGACACTAACGTGACTTATGGGATATCTAAGGCACATATTTGAAGTTTTATGTGCTTATACACATGAAGATGGCTCAGGAACTAGCAAGTCTGCATACAAGATGACTTGTGGAGACTGGGAAAGATCTCCATCCTTTACCAACTTACCCACCAGGCAGGAGGTACCCAGACAGGATCAAACCTGAAGCTTCTAATTGGAAGTCGGACACCTTATCCACCTGACAACATTAAACTGTTTATACCAATAAAAGTTTTGCCACTGTTACTTGCCAGTTGCAAAGTCTTGCCTTCTGTCATATGCGGGCTTTCAGCAACGACAGGACTTTGCAGTTGACACATAACAACAACATGTAAAATGATTTAATATCACAAATGGCAAAGTCAGAAGAAACACACAACATGCTTTGAAGTTTACAACAATGAATTACTTTGAGAACAGTTACTGAACTTGCAAAATTCACAGATGAAAACAGTTACTGTACAAAATCACTGTTTTTGCTGATACTCATGATCCCTTGGTCCTATTGAGATAAATGTCATGAGAAATGTTTCATGTTTTTTGCCTTTGCTGATGTGCAATGAGAATTTAAAAAACCAACAAATGTAGGTAATTTTAGGACCTGCAGCCAATCTCCATTAGGACCTGCAGCCTATCTCCATCAGGACCTGCAGCCTATCTCCATCAGGACCTGCAGCTTACCTCCATTCTTTTGATCAGTCTTGGCCACTTATCTGCTTACTACACATTTCAGCACTACCAGGCTTTCATGTATTAACCATGATAATATTCATTTACTAAAATAAAACCTGTAGTTTTTCTGCTACTGCTGTGGCTGCCGAAGCTACTGCAATTACATCTGCCATTAGATCATGTATAATCTGTACTGACTAATGTCTATTATTTATATTTGTAAAACATACCTTATTTTTGCCAGGATGCAGGGCAGTTTTCAGACGCAGACGGAACTCGTGTGCAGCATCCATCAGATATTCTGAGGACCTGACCAACACCTCATCTTCAGGGCCTGCGACTGGCCAGGATGCATGCATGATACTCTCCCCTGAAGAACCTGTCTGCATCTGTAGACAGATCATAATTCTTTGGTTAAGCATTATGAACAATAAAATAAACAAAGCAAATAGAAGGGAAAAAAAACCAGTTTAATAAAACTGAAGAAAACAAACTTCATTCAAGCATAGGACTCTTCCAGATCATCAGTGACACATTTTTGAAGCACTGATTTTAATTCTGAAACTGAAAGTGAAGATTCATTTTTGAACAAGTTCTAATTCAACAGTAAGCTCTCTAAACTCTGATGTTAACTTCCTAAATTCTATTCCTGATGTCAAGCTTCTGATTTCCAATTCAGATGTTAACTTTACCATCTATTTCAGTGGACATGCTAACTTTCCAATTTTCAACTCAAATACCAACTTCCTAATTTCCAAGTGAAATGTCAACTATGTGATTTCCAATTCTGATGTCTGCAGTCTAAATTCCAGTTCTGGTACTGATTCTCAAACTGCCACTTGAAATACTAATGTTCTAAGTTCTAATTCAGATTATAACTTTCTGTAAATTCTCAGATTTCGTTTCATTTCAAGACAAACCTGAACGCATCTTGGACCTATTCAATTCAAATCTGAAGTTTCTAAATTCCAGTTTAGATCCCAAGAACTGTCTACCCCAAGCTATAACTCAAAAACAAAACAGATTCCCCTGCCCCCCCCCCCCCCCCCTAAAAAAAGACCAGATGGTCATGCCACTGTAACAATCTCCTATTTATACAAAAAATGTTTGTTTAATTCAGATGTTATATATCTCACTGCAGCCTTGAAGAAGCTTCAATTATCATAAAATCTGACATACATCGAGGACTATGAAACTGTCATAACTATAAAAACAGGTTTTAAGTATTGTCAAAAGTTCCTGAGATACTGTTGTTCAAATACCTTCCTGGAAAAGTGTCGATTCATACCACTTTTTAGTTCATTGACCTTGACCTTGGAGCTTTACCTTCTAAATTAAAGCTTTCACATGTTTTCATCAGTCTACGGCCTTGATCCAATTTTGGTAAAAATCCACTCATAAAGGGCTGAGAAAATCTTGTTCATACATTTTTGTCACAGACATACACACAAAAACACCCTTTTCTAATCGATATGAAACAATCTCCCTTTTTTCTTGCTGAACCAACTTCACACATAAAATCAGCAGCTTAAACTACTACTAAAAATTTTAGCAAATCAATACCCACTATACCCCCTTTCACCCTCTTCAAACTCATCACACACAATATGGGCACATATACATATATACTGAGTGCAACAGTCAAGTGGTCAAGTGGGTAAACGTATGGCTTCCAATCAGAAGGTCCTGAGTTCAATCCACCTATACACCTCCATCCAGTGGACAAAGGATGGAAATTTTTTCACAAGGTGGAGATTTTTTCAATCTCCCAGGTTAACATATATGCAAAGCTGCAAATACCTAAACCCTATTCATACGTATACACATGCAGAATATCAATATCAAATATAATACACACTAAAGATGCTGTACATCATGCCAATGACTGGCTTATGGAAACTTGAAAACACCCAGCATGTACGTCCTCCAAAGATGGAGTATGCAGACTGTGCAGCAACACGCTGTCTGCATATTGTGGGCAAAACAATGTGCATACACGCATCCAAGACAATCAGAATGCTAAAAGAACAAATATAAGCATATATCATTTTGTCCCTGACCTTCTGCAGCTCGCCCCAGATGTGTTCAGCCATGTGGGGACAGATGGGAGCCATCAACAGAGCCTGTACTTCGATGAAGCGAAACACCAGGTCACGATGCATGCCCTTGCTCTCCACCTCACGGTACTTGTCGCGCTTACCCTGGCAGCAAAGACAAAAAGTTGTTTATTCAATGCAAAAACTGGCGTTACACACAAGTTATATGTATCAGTAAATGTGGGGCTGAAGTCAGAAATACCAGGCTGGCAAGCACCTTCAAACAAACCAAGCAATACATGCAAATGTGTACACGGTCATCTACATCAGCATAGAATGGCGCTTGTTCACTGAGAGCAAGTCCCTTCAGGGTAGAGCAGTGCCAGATCTTGTGCCAGATCTTGCATCTCAACAGGATCTATCCTCAGTACAGAGTCCCATAGTATAAGGCCCCTGTCCATCTTATTCCTGGGATGTGACAGGAAAACAACTCTTCCGACCCCCAAGTCCAATGGCAGCTGGCAGGAAATGGAAAATCAGCCACATTTATCACCTGAAGTGGCCTGACCATGTAGACAGTGAATGAAAGAAAAACATTACAACAATGTAACAAATGCCCCAGAGACAATTACAACAATGTAACAAATGCCCCAGAGACAATCAATTAACTGCAGTGGTAGTCCTTGGTTTCAGCACATGAAAAGCAGGGTTGTCTGCCTTGCAATGGTCAGTGGTGCATGGTGGTTGTCATTGGAGGGCCTTAGTGGTTCTCCCCTTATTATGGGGTCTCTCACTCGGTCTGGCTATGCAACTGCATGATTACTGTCGCTAGTAGCAGGCTTAACAAGCAGTGTCCCAACTAAGCTGGATCAGAACAGGCAGAGTTAAACTCCATCAAAGTGATCCAGCATCAGTGCAGTGTCTCCTATGCTGAGGGGCCCCACAAAGTTTAACAGCTCTAGCTCCCATAAATTTCATCTTGTTGGGATTTCACTTAAATGATTTGGGTTCTTAGTGTGCTGTGGAGCCGGAATGATCGGCATGGGACTAACAGTCCTGAGATGGCACTTACGTTGTGACAGCAAAAAAAAAAGAAAGCAAATAAATGAAAAAAACAAAACAAAATAAACCCATCATTTATGTTAGTACAATGTAGTTACACAAAGAGCAAAAATTAGTAAACTAAAATACAACGTAAAAATATTAAACAAAGAGAAACTGGAACCAGAAAAAACAAAAACAGAATCAGAACACATATTCATACATAACAAGACAGGTGCAAATTTCTGACCAATTGGTTATATAAATCAACATGATGTAATAAAAATAAGACACAAAAAGTAGTTATTTGTATCAGTACCATTTTTAAAATAATTTACAGTCAACATGTTATTCATGCTAGTATAGCACAGAAAACTTTATTTCATCTCAAAACAAACAGGTGTTGACAAACCATTTAATGTCAGAGGTCTTCAGGATCATCTAATTATAAATAACTATTTATCAAAAGAAAATATTTTCAACGCTTGCTCTGAAAGAATCAGAATAACAAAGTGTGACAACTGGACTGTACAGAGATTTTTCCAATATGTCAGTTACGACATACAGCACTGGAATCATTAGCTAAAACAGACAAATGCTAGATGAAATATGAATAAAGATCAACTCCACTGTTTCCCCCCTCTCCCTTCAAAACATTCAACTTTTCATAAGAAAATCACACCTCTCACATTTCACTTCAAGCTGCTGACTACTAAGGCCATATCAGGGATAATCTCTCAAATACATATGCAAAAACACCTTCATACACACACACACACACACACACACACACACACACACACACACACACACGCACACACACCACACGTATACAAATGTTTACACACACACACACACACATATACAAATGTTTGCACACACACACACACACACACACACACACAACACAAATGTTTGCACATACACATACACACAAATACAAACATTTGCACACACACACACACACACACACACAATTTGCACACACACACAATTTGCACACACACACACACACACACACACACACACACACACACACACACACACACACACACACACATGCTTACAGACACTTGATCACTCTATGTTTTGTAAAACATGTAGAAGTTCACTTCCACTCTTACCTGGAACTCAAAAACTCCAGTCCTGAGGGCTTCCTTGAACATGTAGTTTTCATAGTGGTTCTCTGTCTCACGGATCATCTGGTTGATCTCACTGCAACATACAGCCACACCAGTTTGGATCCCAAAATCAATATTAACCCTCTTAGCTTCATTACGATCGCAGCCGACAGTTCCCCCCGCACTACCTAGCGCTTCGTTACGGCCATACAAGACTGTAAAAGTCGGCCACGAGCATGGGCTATTTTGATCACGTACTGATCACATGTTTCTGGCCCTGGGAGACTGACAACTGGTCAAACATTCTTGGCATCATCCAACGAGATGACCTTGGGAAATTAGCACTACACACACATCCATTCACTTATGCTTGGGCGCGAAATGTGGTTGGGGTATTTTCATTCACGCCTTGTAGCGTGTGAAAAAATGGTGATGCCCTTTGTAGCAGACGGTTTTCAGGATACAGATGATTCTCCAGATTATTCAGAGGAGGAATTAAATACTACTGTTTGTGAATTAGGAAAACACGAAGAAGATGTAGTTGAGTCAGATATTGAGGTTGGTGAGGGGGAAGATGATGAAAACTGTGATTTAGGAGAGCAGACCGACACAGAAGATAACGCGCCGCTGGCCGCATTCCAGCGATCGTGGCACCCAGCACTGGTTCTGCTGACAGTAAAGAAATTTGATCTCCCGGTCGGACTAAACTGTACACTGCCAGTTGATGCCAAACCTTTAGATTATTTCTTTTTGTTTCTGTACTGACAATTAGTAAACTGCATTATGAACATTGAATGTAGTTTTGTAGTGGAAAGAAAAATAGTGGTAAAAACTACCTGAACTGTGTAAATACCTGAGGAGCACTTGGTGACATTTGGTGACCACTGTGAGTACTATCACAAGGAAATGCTGTTAGACACTTAAGCTAAGCCATATTTTAACTCATAACTCATCTGCATGTGTTGTGGTCACATATAGGTGTGCTTCTCTTGTTTTCATATATATGTCACTTATTTATTCATGTTTGGTGACATCTTTGGTGACAATGACACGACAGGCAGTGGTTAGAAAGACATACTCACTTGGATATGGAAGTAAAGCATGTTTACCGACACCTGACAAATTTCTAGCTTTATATCTGATCAGACATGCTCACAGCCTACTCATGAACAGAGTAACACTATTTTGGGGAAAAAGCTTCAGAAAATTCGAAATCTAGGGGCAGTTCAGCTGTCTAGAATACAAATACAAGAGGGTTAAAAAAAAAAAAAAAGCCACATAAATAAAATTCAGACAGGCACAGCAGTCAAGTGAGTAAATACCTGACCTCAAAATGGAAGGTTCTGGGTTTGATCCACCTACATACATCCGCTGGCTGGAGGGTACAGATGGAGATTTTTCCAACCTCTCAGGTCAACATCTAATCAGACCTTGTTATTGTTATTTTTGTTGTTGTTTAAAGCCCAGCTGACTGCACAGAGCTCTATCAGGGCTATAACCATTTCAAAACACACAACACTTTTCAACAGGAAAAAAAAAAAAGGAAAAGAAAATTAATCAATGCATTTGCGCACATAATCTAAGGAGATGCCCCTGACACTGACCACTCCACCCAATCTATCTCACAGAGGATTTAAAAAACAAACCTGAATACAAAGTTAAACATAATTAAGGACACTAAAACATATATAAAAATGGGCCTAAATTACCTAAAACTGCTAGTGCATATACATGTCAAACCAGGTGCATGAATATCTCTACTTATCAGATATCACACCAGTTACGTGCATATCTCATTAACTTAGCAGATATCACACCAGTATCATGAATATCTCAACTAATTTAGCAGATATCACATCACTAGCAGTGATTATCTCACCTAACTTAAGATTCACACCAGATATCACATCACTAGCAGTGATTATCTCACCTAACTTAACAAGATTCACACCAGATACATGAATATAGCAAGACATCACACCAGCAAGGGTGCAACTTAGAAAAGTAAAAAAACTGAAAGGGGTCCAGGGGCCGGCAATGCTGAAGCTTTTTCAAAAAACGGATTTTCCATTCCTGACTCTTTTGAAAAAACGGATTCCGTCGTCAAACGGAAAAAGTTGCACCCATGCACCAGGTACACGGATATCTCACCTGAGGAAGACACGGTCGTTGAAGGTGTAGGAGTCAGGTGGGCCAGAACGCAGACTGTCACACTGAGCGGCCATGTCTCTCACCCATTCCAACAGAGTGTACAGACGCAGAAGACCAGCATCTGCCATTTTCTCCACAAAATTGGCATCCTCAACAGTGTCACCAGCATCAGCCAGAGAAAACCGCATACCTGTCATACAAATACAATGCAACGCATTGACGCATTACTTGTTGAGTCAAACATAACCTGAAACTCACAGACCCAAGGATAAATTATGGCCTGGTGCAAGAAAAGACATGTACAGTCCATGGCATTTGTGTATACATATTTTTGTACGTATTTACAATTTACCCCTTGACTGCAGACGCTTTGTAAGGTCTGGTGTTTTCTGTATACCGAGAGAAAAAAGTTGTGTCACCGTCAAGTACGTTAAAACAACTGCAGCTTCCATAATTGTAGGAATCTATAAATGAAATTACACAGAATGATGCATTAAACTTAATAAGTTCTACTTTCAAATGATGTTTTGTAATTTCTAGTAATTACTACATTTTCCCACAAAAAATCCAGTGGCACACTCAGTTCACATCACCCTTCCTGTAGAGCTCAGCCTGTCTGAGGGGATGACCATAATTTTTCAAGGCTTCTTTGCAAGATTTTTACATGTTAGTCCTCATATACACTATATGTGGTAGGACCTTAAACCTGAACAAACAAATCCAGGCAGGATCAAATCCCAGACCTTCTGATTAGAAGTCTGATATCTTAACCACGTGACTACTGTGTTTATCTTTAAACCTGAACAAACAAACAAATGAATACAGGCAGGATTGAACCATAGACCTTCTGACTAGATGTCTGGTATCTTAACCACTTGACCACTGTGCTTATCATGTCAAGAAGTTTCCTTAGGGATGGTAAATATGCCCTAATTACATAACAAAATTCTCAGTGAAAACACTGGCTGCAGATAAGTCAACCCTTGACTCAGCATAATCCAAGGACAACTCAAGGAAATGGTCACAAATTACATAACCTCATATTCACTGTAATACTTACCATCTGCCGAAAACTTGTCAATGGCCCCTGACAGGGTCAGGAAGTTTCCAGTTGATTTGGACATCTGGTGGAAAGAAGAAAATTTCACTGCTCTCAGAAAGTGAATTTTACTTTACTTAACTTACTGAAACAATGACAGAGTATTTCATCATCATCATCAGGTGCCCTGCCGCATGGCGTTGGCGATCATGGACTTCCATCTGCCTCTATCTCTCGTTGCCCCTAGCATCTCCCCACCCTCCCCGTCCCCAGCCATTCTGCAAGTCCGTCCAGCATTTTCTCCCTGGGTCTAACCGGTGCTCTCTTTCCCTCCAGCTTTCCCACCGTGACCAAGTGCTCCAAATCCCCCTTCCTATAAAATGGCCTATAAATGTTGCCTGTCTTGTCAGAGTACTTCAGAGATTGTAAACAACCAGAAATCAAAGAAAGAAACAGTGACAGAGAAGAACAACATTCCATGCCATTCAAACAAGTTTTGAATATGAGGCAGAGGAACACTTTCAATCTGTTGCCTTTAACTTGAAAGCTACACTACTTTTAGTCACACACTGACACGTCGAAACGAAAGCAGACAACTCAGAAAAGTGAAGAAACTGTGTATTACAGTATGCATCCTCATAATTGATACACCAGTTCTAATCAAAATGCCACATGTGTTTATTATGCATATTCATGAGTAAGACTCACGCAATTAATCTGTCCTGGGAGAGTGAAACACATTTCGAATGTGTGTGTGTGTGTGTGTGTGTGTGTGTGTGTGTGTGTGTGTGTGTGTGTGTGTGTTGTGTGTGTGTGTGTGTTGTGTGCGTTGTGTGTGTTGTGTGTGTGTGTTGTGTGTGTGTGTGTGTGTGTGTGTGTGTGTGTGTGTGTGTGTGCGTGCGTGCGTGCGTGCGTGCGTGCGTGCGTGCGTGCGTGCGTGCATGCGTGCGTGCGTGTGTGTGTGTGTGCTTGCGTATGTATGCAAGCTTTTGAGCACATGCTTGTGAGTGCTTGCATGTGTTTTTTTCAATTTTGTGTTGTGCATATGTGTGTGCATGTGTGTGTCTAAGTGTAAGTGTAATTTTAATATACTCAATTCTGTCCAACTTAGGCCTTCATGAACAATATACTGAGCCAATAACTAATTACACAGTCAAGTTGAGAAACTTACCACTTGACATTTTGGAACCAATCACTTACTGGAGGAAATTCTCACTGAAAAGTTACAACTGTTTGAATGTTGCCATATTTTACAACTCAATTTCTGCAGAGTATATCACTGACTACCATTTGACTCGAATGCTCATATCTCAGAAACTAATACAGATACTTTAAATCTGTTGGGGACAGTGGGGGCAGCGGTTATTCGTTTTTTGCTTATTTGGTTGTTTTTTGTTTGTTTTTGTTTTTTGTTGTTGTTTGTTTGTTTTTTTTTGGGGGGCGGGGGTTGTATTTGCTTAGAATTTTGATTTATTTCTACTTTTTGGTTAAATATTAATATAATTTTTCTAAAATGTTACCATTATATACGACATTCACATGCCACATCTACCTCCACTCGTCAATCACTCTTACAACAAACCATTACATACCTTCTCAGAGTTCAGCAGAATGTGTCCATTCGCTCGAATACCCTTGGGCCACTTTGACCTAAACAACAAAATATAGGTTTTTCAATGGTTACAATACATATCTGCACATAAATCAATAGACAAAGCCTTTCAAATTTTACCCCATTCACCCCCTACCTGCCTGGCTGATCAAGCAGCATCTCACTTTTGCTTTCCTTTATCCGGACACACACGCACACGTACACACACACACATCAGGGGCATGCATAACTAATCTTTGCTAATCAAAACGCACGAGACAAGACAGAGTGAGCACCATTAAAACACAGTCATGTTTATCTGGGGCAACTGTTAAAAAAAAGAATGAATTGGTCCTATTCATAAATAATGCTTCTTTCTTGTTTGTTTGTTTGTTTTTTCAAGCCAAGCCAACAGCACAGAGCCATATCAGGGCTATAACCGTTTCAAAACATACATAATATTTCAACATGAAAAAAATACTCAACAGGAAAAAAAAAAAAAAAGAAAATTAAATACACATATCAGAGCATTCATGTACATAATCCAAACAGATGCAGCTGGTGTTGACCACTTTATCCATTTATCACACAGGAGATTTAAAAAAAACATCTGAATACAAATTTAAACACAACTAAGGACACCAAAACATATAAAAATAGGCCTAAATTACCTTAAATTGCAGGAAGCTGGTGGAAAGGGTGGGGGAATCAAAGGGTTCAGTTTTTGCTTTGCTAGCATGGTTGACAATGCAGGATGGTGGTAGATAGGATGCAGGAGTCAAAGGGTTAATACATGTACCCAATTATCAACCCTGAGAGAAAGTATAATCTTACTGCAACCCAAATCTGGCAAATATTCAGACTCAAAACAGATAAGAAATATTTTCACATCTGGAACACCTTGCTCTAAAACTAAGTCAGGCATTTCAGAGTCCACTCAAAGAGCCAAATGGAACATATCTGTGATTCTGCAGGACGTTTGGCTTAAATCTGGTAAAAAGATCCCAACAGCAAAGAAATCCTTGTGAGCATTTTCTGTAGCCCCCTCCTCCCACCCTACACACACATACAAACACACACACTTTCTCACC
The DNA here is from genome assembly GCA_030674185.1 of Monoplex corrugatus. Taxonomy (NCBI): domain Eukaryota; kingdom Metazoa; phylum Mollusca; class Gastropoda; order Littorinimorpha; family Ranellidae; genus Monoplex; species Monoplex corrugatus. Next base: position 85,865,665 of record CM060314.1, read on the forward strand.
CAGTATAGTCTCTAGTCAAACTGAACTGGTTCCTTAAATATGACAATGCTGACAAGGATATTACATTTTATAACAGCAGAAATTACTGACAAAATCCATTTTTCAAAACTGTCATAAAAGGTAACAAAGGAAAGACAGAAACATGCTCACATACAGCTAGGTGATACAGTATTTTGACAGCAGACAAAAACAGAAGAAATCAGAGGGATGGGCAGGCAGTGGAAGAGATGAACTCAGATCACAGCATGTACACTGTTTCTCACCTGCATGGTCCACCACAGATGGCACGGCCATTAATTCTAACCCTCCTCAAAAAATTTTATCAATTCATTTCATTCAACTGAAAACACTTTACCTTTAAAAGAGAAATTAAATACAACTACTGCCAGAAGCACAATTAAAAACCAAACAAAAACACACCAAACAACTCTCATCTCCCACCCCTCCTCCAAACCCTGTATCTATACACTTCATGCACACCTGCAGGTATCCAAGCACAACTAACTCACTGTGTTGAAAAGTGAGACCAACTCTAGCACAAAACTGCTTCTTGATTGGCTTAACTTAATTCTTTGTGCACAAAATCAATGGTTCAACAGAAGCAAGGACGTGACTGATGCCCCACACAATTACTCTGACCTTCTGTATCTGGTGACAGCGACCATCAAGTTCAACCCAACAGGTAAGAATTTGCTCATGTACTCACTTGTCATTGGGCCACATAGCGGTGTGGTTGTAGATGAAGTAGGTCAGATGGTTCTGGATCAAATCCTTGCCAGACATGCGGATATCCACGGGGTACCAGTACTGGAACTCTGCGCGCAGGCAATCCAGAGTGGACTTGGGGATGTCGCTCTTGCTAGGATACTTGCTGGTCTGCATGAAAATGTAGTCCCACACCTCCAAAGTCATCTGTTCGGGCCTGAATGTATGAAAAAAAACAAAAATGTTGCCACCTTACTGTAATAAATATTTACTGGTTATTAAGATCGGAACCATATTATCATAATAAACATTTACTGGTCTATAAAATTAGACAATCAGAAAGCATTAAAAATGTAAGGAAACGCATTAACCCCATCCTGTCCACGCACTCAAATGGTCTATAAAATCAGACAGAAAGCAAAGAAAATGTAAAGAAATACATTAACCCCATACCCTTTCACTCACACTAACACTCTTAACCCATCACACATGCAATGCTCTCGCTTTCCTTCTGAGTCTCTCTGCCTCTCACACATTCTTCTTTTCTGCTTTCCTTTGCTGTCTACATCATCAGGACCCATCTGGCAATGAATGAAGCCATTTTTTCAAGTCCCTGCCACCAGCCATGGAGCTTGGTGGTCAGAAAAGTTGCATTTAGCTATATCTCTCGTTATTCCACATAAGACAGGCAACACTGCTGCAATATATGTTCAGCTGTTTGGTCCTCTTGATCACATGGACAAGCTGGTGGAAGGCATCAGTCTGAAATTGCAATTCATATGGGTGTTGAGTCAGTTATGGCTCATGCAGAATCACATCAGGAACACTTGCTGCTTTATGGGCGTAAGGTGATAGTCATCCCTTTCTGTCCAAGGCTTTAAGGAGTGATCTGATGCTGCTTCTCATCTCGCTGTTGATGCCGTCATCATGTTGGTCCTTCTGGGCTTCTCTTTTCGCTTGCTCATCTGCTAGTCTCATTTCCTGGTATCCTACAGTGAACGGGATCCACCGGAGGACTACTCTTCTGGTTCTGAACTTGAAGGAAGGCTTGATCAGGTGGAGTGGGTGAGCTTATCATTCTCCAGGGCCTGGAGAACAGAGAGGGGATCTGACAGGAAGATCACTTGACAGCATATGTCATCTGTAGTATGAAGTATGGAGGCTGCTTGCAAAAATACTTCTGTTCCTGCTCAGAAGGCTCTCACTCTAAAACTAAACACAATCAAAACTATCCCCCACCTACAAATTGACAACACATGAAATATTCCCTGAAATAAACCAAGTCCTGAATATAACGCAACACATGTGTAGTAAACAAACCTGATGTTAGCAGGTCCTGGTTTGCTGCCGTCCACCACCCCACCTTGCAAGAGGTGTGCTACAGTGTAGTAGGCCATGTAGATGGTGGAATCCGATAGACTCTCAATCAGGTACTGTGGGTCCCAAGGCAGGCGTGTGCCTGTAGCACATGGTAAACAAAACAGATGGTTAAACTAAAGAAAATTAAATAACAGGCACCAGATTTTGTTCGCTTACTTCTTTACACTGTATGTCTGTGTACTTTGACTGGGGGGAGAAAAAAGATGGCCAAACTTTAGAAATACGTGCCAGATTCTGTTCCTTTTATTGATTGGTACTGCAGGTCTGTGTTATCTGAACAGAGAGTGACAGATAGTTCAACTATAGCAAGGGGCAACAAACACCGTTTACTTATTTCTTGGCACAAAAGAAGACAGCTTTCCAACAAGGCTGAGACATTACTGCAAGAAAGGAAGAAGGAAGAGAGTCAAAGTGTGTGTGTACATGTGAGTGTGTGTGTCTTGTGTATGTATGACTCTTGTACACTTCACTATCCACATCATGCATCTATGACTGTGTCAATGTCTGACCTTGTCCATTTTTGTGTGTGTTTGTCTGCCTATCCATTTGTCTATCTCCAGCTCTCCATACAAATGGGTGGATGTGTACAAACCACTTTATGATGTATGTTTATATGCATCTTGTATACAAGACACATATATGGTATATAATATTCCACATGTATGTATAAATCACCATGTTAATGACATGTCTATGCTGGTTTTCTCTCTGTATACATTCAAGAAAAAAACAGAATTTTCTATCTAAAAAAAAACACACACACACACACACATATATATATATATATATATATATATAAAATACATATATATATGTATATATATATATATATATATATATATATATATATATATACACACACACATAGATATAGATATATAGATATGAATAACACACACACACACACACACACACACACACACACACACACACACACACACACATCTACATATCTACACACACGTTCTTCTTTTCACATCACTGTGAGAGTTACTCTTCAAATTCAAAGTAATACGACAAAGTCCTAAACATGACAAAGTGACAGTGGGTACCATACCCAGTCCGTAAGTCCTGGACAAGGCATGCTCATGCAGCCATTTCAGAGTAGCGATGAAGTTGTGTCGAACATCCTCAGAGAAAGTGTTAATGCCTTCCAGACACTCATCTGCTTGTTTCCTCCATGACGGCTCTCCATAATCCAAAAACCTGCAAGGAAAAAAGGGTTACTGTCAGTGTTCTGTCTTTTGTGTTGAATAAGTTTTATAGGTGCACCAATCACCACGGTGTAGTGGTTAGCGCAACAGACTACCAACTGGAAGGTTGTGGGTTCAAATCCCCATCAATTCCTTCAAAAAAAAACATTGTGCGATTTTTCAGCTCCAACCGGCTCCTACCCAGATCTGAGCATACTATGGGCTCACTGGGAAGGCTAGGTCCACACAGTTGAGTCTTATCAAGCACTGAGGCAACACTGAGGGTGTTGCTCAAATTTTCTTACAAACACCACAGATGTCTGTATCTCTCATGCCTAGTTGATGCCACAATACATTATGATACTTAAGCACAGAGTATAGCCCTGTCACGCAGTCTCAATCCTAGATGGAATGCCATAGCATTATGATTATCCTTCTCATCATCGCCATCATCATCGCAGTGTAAAACTTGTGCCAGCTTCTCTTGCCATAAAAGTGGCGTAGAAAATGGGACCAAAAAAAAAAAAAAAAGGTGAGCAGAAAGGTAATCTCCCCAAGTGCAATGATCTAATAAAAGTTGTGTGGTGGCTCACTGGTACAAGTGCCGAAGCATCTGCCTGTCAAGTGAGAAGTCCAAGGTTCCATTCCCTGTTGAAGAAAAACTTTTTCTACTTCCACTAGACCCTAAATGCTGGTCTTGATGCTAGTCTGAAAGATGAGACAATGTAGTGAAGTTTTGTGTGCATGATGTACTTAGTATACATAAAACAACCCAAAGGGCAACAAAAGACAATATCCTTGGTAAAATGCCATAGAAAATCCACTATGGTAGGTAAAAAAACAAAAAGCGCACCCACCGATGCAACACTAATGATCAATCTCCTTGTCCCCTCTGACACCCTCCCCCCTGCTTCTTATTATGGTTGCCCACATTCACAGACATCTGATTGGTGTAGAGGTGCAACTCCTGCCTACCAATCTGACTGAGCATGTTGAACCCTGACTGCGGTAAAATCCTGGTCACGGCAAAAAGACAGAAGAGTGGCAGAATAGTTCAGACGTTCGCCTGCCAATAACTAAACTCGAGGTTCAGGGTTCGTTTCCCATAGAGGCCTCCACTTTTCTCCTCAGTTTGACCGGAAAATCAAATTGAACATCTAGTCCTTCGGAAGGGATGAAAAATGAGTCAGACCTGTGTGCCTTCTGGCTGCATAGGCTAAAGATCCCACAGCAGTTGAAAATCGTGAAGAGCAGGGCATTGCCCAGCTGTCCTGGTATAAAAACATTGGAGAGATAGTTTGATTTCCCAGGTCCCACCCTGGAAAACTAATTAGCCTTCTTGCCTTTCTGCAATCTTCGTCCAAAAAAACTTGAATATGAATATGAATTTGAAGTGAGGGACAGGGGATGGGTGCCGCCCTTGTGGTGCTGGCCACAGGAAAAGTTGAGGTCTCTGCCAACTCAAGATTATGAAACTATCTAGGTAGGACCTCATGACCTGGCCAGCTCATGGGTTTATAAGCAGGATTAATGCTTGTGCCACCATTCTGGACATTAGTGCATTTGGAATTCATTCAGAGCCCAGACACATCTTGAGAAATTGGAACATCCTCTAGTCTCCCCAACTGTGAAGGGTACTGGATTTGTTCAGGGCTTTGGAAGGTAAAGCAGCAAGGCGGAGAAGATAGACACCACCCTCAGAATGCTGGCCCCAAAAGTTGAGGTCTCTACCACCAACTCATGGGTTATTGGACAACGTTTATCATACCTTACATTTATTACCCAATAAAGGCAGAGTATGCAAACAACATAATACCTGCAACATGTGAGTCAATCAACCAGAATAGCCTTCACATGGCTTTAAGCAACAATAAGAATAAGAATCAACCAGAACAATGTGCTTATATGCACTCAAGGCAGTTATTACTCAAATGCAAAAGAAGAGCACAAACCATGATTATCTTGTTTTTTCAAAAAACAAAAATCTCTAAGTGAACACCAACCATCTCAAACACACACACAAACACACACTAACTTACCACTGATCACACAGAGCCACCACACACTCATCAGCAGAGCGAGAAATCACCTGGTTCTCTGGCTCCTGGTACACCACAGCTTCTTTCTGGAAACATCAGAACAGTACGCATATCAGCACACTCTTCACAAAACAAATACATGCCACAATGCAATGTAACAGGTAAAGACCTCAACTGCAACATCAAAATACAACAGGTAAGATGGTCAAACTACACTTACACTGTCCTAGCTTCCAATTATATTAACATACAAACACTTATGCATGAACACATACACATACAAACTTACACACAAACACATAGACACAGACACATGCACATATACTAGCATGTGTGCACACACAAATTCAGATGCAGGTACACACACACACACACACACACACACACACACACACACACACACACACACACACACACACACACACACACACACATGCGCGTGCACATGCACACATTTTAATTTTTCTCATATGAGTGTGCCCATGTAGTTTTTGTCTACACTTGCTGACAGTACATTGCTGCACTGTCTGCATACTCTGTCCCTGATGAGTGTGCATGCCGGATATTTTCAAGTTTTCAAAAGCCGCCCAACATAACGTGGCCTGTAGGACTTTTAATGTGCATATCTCATGTTCTGCATGCATATACACACACAAAGGGGATTAGGCAGTAACAGACCTGCACACATTTTAATCGGGAGACCACAAAAATCTCCACCCTTTACCCACCATGTGGAGGTATCCAGTCCAGTTGAAACCAGACCTTCCGACTGAAAGTCTGTTGTTTGCCCACCTAAGTACCACACCCATCTGCTGTTTTCTGGGGGTTTGGGGTTGTTTGTTTTTTGTTGTACATTTGTCACAAGTAATGACTTACCCTGTCAATCAATAATTTCTGGATCGTCTTCTTGACATCCTGCACTTTCTTGCCCTCATAGCCTTTCACGATCATGACGCCATCGTAGAATCCTTTCTTGTACACCTCCACCTTGGCTTCCTCCAGCTTCTCACGATCATTCTGACTAACCACTTTGTACTGCTCACATGCCGTCACTGCTGAAAGGGTGCCAAAGTCTGGAACCTCTATGATGGGTACCTGATAGAGACAGATATGAACTTACAATAAGAATCACAATAATGCATATGAAAATAGTAACAGAAAGAGACAGACAAGAAAAATGAGAAACAGAAACAAACAAGGAAAGAGAGAACTTAAAAGCACAAAAGTTAATTTAACTACTAAAGTCAACAGCGACTGGGACAGGATCTGTGAAGCACTAGCACCGCCAGAATGACTGGAACATTATGATCAACAGCAAACGGGTGCGCATACAGGTATGGGCCCGGATTGAACTCAAGACACCAGATCTAGAGTCCATGGCTGTATCAACGGTCAGCCAGCCTTGTCACACCTACACCCACAGTAAGGTGCTTTAACCAACAACTGAGCTGACAGGGCCACAAAATGAAACAATGTTGATGCTTGCGGAACGCAACAATTTAATCCCTAAACAATATGTTTTTAAGTGTTTTTAGGGTTTTTTAGCCATAAACCTTTCAGAGACTGAAGATGAGAGGTTAACAACTCAAAATGTGGAAAAATCTCAAGTTTTCACGATTCTGACCTTATCCAGCCAATTTCAGCCACAGCTCTGTCTGGCAGGCTGTGTTTTTAGCCAGTTTTTTTTCCATGCTACATTACAAATTAACATTCAAATAACCATATTGGTGGAAAATATCATTCTCATCCAAGAAAAAATATATCAAATTCAAATAAAACAGCAATACCACAAACTACATACTAACCTTCATGTGTACAACCATCACTGACAATGATGAGAGAGAGAGAAGAAAACAAAGTAACTGACAGAAACAGAGCTAGAAATAAGAAAAGAAACCCTGAACAACAGAAGTCTCATCCCTCAAACACCCACCCCCCAAAAATACAGAGACACAGAAACTGGCAGTGATATGGTTAAGCATCAGACTTTCAATCCGAAAATCTTGGGTTCAATAAACATCAGACTTTCAATCAAAAAATCTTTGGTTCAATCAGTCTAGATATCTCCACCTTGTGGTTAATCAAAGAGCAATGAGCGATTTTTCCGATCTCCTAGGTCAACAAGTGTGTAGACGGATCTCCTAGGTCAACAAGTGTGTAGACCTGCTGGTACCTAAACTATCTTCATGAGTATAGGCTAGAAGAATGTCAAACGTGCATGTTAAAGATCCAGTAAATCATGACTTACCGAAACATGAAAACACCCAACATGTATCCCACTGATGGTGCTGACCGTACAACATAATGGAATGTGGTCAGCTCACCTAACAGCTGAGTTCTCCAAGCTTCACTAGAAAGGTCCAATCAGTCTAATGTACAATGAGTTTGGACAGTTGTGTTATACAAGAATGACTTATAACAATGAATTAATCATACAACGAGTTTGGACAGTTGTGTTATACAAGAATGGCTTATAATACTTAATTAATCATGATATCTCTTCTTCTCACCGGCTCAAAGGGAAGAACCATTTCAGCCTTGATGCCATACTTTTCCCTGAACGCCTCCTTCTTCTTCAGGTCCCGGAGAGCAGCAAAGTCATCAGGAGCATCAGAAGGGACACTGGTCACGATACCTGTACCTTTGCCGTACTTGATGTTCAGCATAGGGAGGGTGTACACTGTGTCATAAGAAGTCAGCGGTGCTTTCAGGGGTATACCCATGATGTCCTAAAAGACAGAAAGTAAAGCTGTTATTCCTTTTGTTATGGCTATTCTTTGCATGATAATTTTCTGTATGTATGTGGATGTATAACCCATGACGTCCTAAAAGACAGAAAGTAACAGCTGTAATTCTTTTCGATATGGCTGTTTTTCTTTGCATGATAGTTTTCTGTATGTGTGTGGATGTATATTTGTCAGGGTTCTAACAATTTGACCAAACAGAATTTCATACTTCTTCCAGATCTTTTCCAGACCCTCTGAGGCCTCTCATATGTTTTCCAGGCCCATACTTAAAAAATAATCTCCCTGTCTATGCTATCAAAAATATTATTATAATACCACACCTGAATTTTCAGAGACCACGATGACACCTATGTAATATATTTCAAGAGTGGTTTACCTGATTGACAGCACACCTTTGGGGAAAAGAACACAGCATATCTGGATATGCCAACTGTCTGCTCTGAAGGTAATGGGTAATCTACTACACTTGTCGTCTGCTACACAGTAATTGTAGCCTTGTCTTTGATTTCATTTTTCTGTTTGTTATTTTCACCACTTGCTTTTTCTTGTATTGTTTAGACAGTTCACTGCTCTTGAAGTTAAAAATAATAACGGTCTTTTGGAAAATTCCAGACTTTTCCAGACCCTATAGGCCAAAACTGACTTTTCCCGTACGTCCTTTCCAAGTCTGGAAAAGGGTTTCCTATTTTCCATGACTTTTCCAGATGAAGCATGTGTGTGTGTGTGTGTGTGTGTGTGTGTGTGTGTGTGTTGTGTGTTGTGTGTGTGTGTGTGTGTGTGCGCGCGCGCGCGCGTGTGTGTGTGCATGTGTGTGTGAGAAATTCCCTAGACTAGACAAAAACAAATATTTTCTCTGACATTTCATTGTGCTGGAGAAGATAGTGTGATTTTTAAAATGTAAAATGTGACAAAAACTTCATACAATATTAAAAAAATGCAGGTAAGAAAGTAATATCAAATCTGAATCAAACGTTCAAGCAAACAGAAACCAGAAACACATGAGAACAAAATGATAACACTATTCACTTAATAACCAAACAGGGCAGGCACAAATGAGACAGGCGCTAAGTACACAGAACGCATACTTAAACAACCCCCTGATACCTGCATCCAGTCCATCAGCATCCTGACTCCCTCAACCTATCCACCAGATTCCTGCAGGATGCTGGTGGATAGAGTGAGGGAGTAAAAGGGTTAAGTGTTTTTGCAGTTGCTGGATAGGGTGCAGAAGTCAAAGGGTTAACAAAACAAGACTGGTGTTACATACCCAAAATAGGTATTTCCTTAACAAAACAAAACAGACACTGAGTACAGAAAACACATACTTAACTTACGACACAAGACTGGTGCTATGAACAAAAATACAGATATAATTTAACAAAGCAGGACAGGTGGTAAGTACTGAGAACACGGATTTGATTAACAAACGACAGTCAATAAGTACTGAGAACACATATTTAACACAGACTTATCTACCAAAACAAGACGCAAGCTAAGTACTAAGAGTGCATATTTAACTAACAAGACAAGACAGGTACGAGGTACTGAGAACACACATTCAATTAAGAAAACAGATACAAAGTATTGAAAACGCAGTTTTATTAACAAAGCAAGACAGAAGCTAGTTATTGAGAACACACATTAAATTACCAAAGCAGGGAGGACGCTGAGAACTTATATTCAGTCAACAAAACAAGACAAACAGAAAGTAAGTACTGAAAACACATACTGAATTAACCCTTTGACTCCCACATCCTGTCCACTAGCATCCTGTACTGTCTACCATGCTAGCAAAGCCAACACTTACCCTTTGACTTCCTCACCCTATCCACCAGCTTCCTGGATAAGGTGAGGGAGTCAAAAGGGTTAAGTTTTTGCAGTTAGTGGATAGGATGCGGGAGTCAAAGGGTTAACGAAACAAGACAAGACGCCAAGCACCTGTCCTGTCAGTTCCAGCAGAACATTCATCTTGCCCATCTCCGCCATCATCTCCTGGTAAGACATGTTGCGAGCCGCACGCTCCGTACACACGAACACTTCTCCGCTCTTCATGGTCACTGCCACATACTTCATGTCAGGCTTCACCCAGCAGTTGGTCTGCCCAAACATCGTCTCAGGACGGAGGGTAGCTGCCACCAAATACACTGGCTTTCCTTTCAGGGGTCTGTATAGTGACAGAAGAAACAGAAATGGTATTAGGACTGGCATCAGCATGCTGCCCGTCTAAACTGACAAACTATGAACTCTACTTTTTAATTCCTTCCTTTCTTTCTTTGTTTTTGTTACAAGAAACATAAACATCCGTAACATGCATAATACTACACATATGTTATATATACACACATACATAGGCAAATATATAGTTTTATACACAAGTACATATTGTGTTTCTTACAATATGCTACATATACATAAGCATTCACACACACACACACACACACACACACACACACACACACACACACACACACACACACACACACACACACACACAAGACCTGATTTAATTACTGAGGCGAATCATCTTATACATCGTTTAAGGGTCAAAGGTACAGATATCAGTTTATGCTGGGTGCCTTCTCATGTTGGTCTTCACGGCAACGAAGTAGTTGACAGAGCAGCTAAGCAAGGCGCCCAGAATGCTGATAATGCTATAGAATTACATGTTCATACCTCCGTAAAAGAAGCTTGCAACTTGCTCGAATCAGCCTCATGGACTCGATTTCTTGAACATTCAGATGAACAGTTTGTGTCACAACAAATGATAAAACTTACCGTTCAAAATGTATGTAAAAAATTGCAGTATTCTTCTATGTATCATTTGAGATCGATTGTTGCTGTTTGTTTTCGTATTCAGCTAAACGCATTGAGAACAAAATATTGTAAAAATGTCAAGTGTATTTGCGGCGAACAGTTCACACTGTTTCACTGTTTATTCTACTGCAAAATGCTACGTTCTTTTTTACCGAAAATGTTTACTCAAGAAAAGTATTCTGAAAATCATTTCCAGAAAATTACATCAGATCAAACGTTGTTAGTTAGAATTTCAGAATCATTAGTTCACAGTCCTGTTAATGCATTACTTTAACTTTATTCGGTTTGTATTTTAGTGTTACAATTTCCCTTCACGTTATTGAAGTTAATTGTTAGTGTTAAGTTCTCGTTCCATTTTACTGTTCCCCCACCTGCTAATGTCTTTTTCCTCTGTCTTCCCTCTGCCCAAATCCAACCCGTCCAACTATCGTTCTACATTTTATTTTGTTCACTTTTTTTTTTTTTTTTTTTTTTTTTTTTTTTTTTTTTTTTTAAATAATTTCCCCTCCCCCCCCTCCCCCGTCTAATATCACTTATAGTGAAAAGACGTTAAATTAAAGAACGAACGAACACACACACACACACACACACGCACGCACGCACGCGCGCGCACACACACACACACACACTCACACAAACTGATTTTATAACGAGATATGCAAATTTCTTGATAAGAGGTTTACAAATGGACACAAATGCATCACACACACACACACACGCACGCATACACACACACACACACACACACACACACACACTCACGCACACACACACACACACACACACACACACACACACACACACACACACACACATACACATACACACACATGCACACACACACACACACACAAACTGCTGTTATAATAAAATACACAAATTCCCTGATCAGAGTTCTACAAATAGACACACACACACACACACACACACACACACACACACACACACACACACACACACACACACACACACACACACACACACACATACACACACACACATAAACGTACTTGAGTTTTTCAGGGAAGGGTTCCTTGACCTTCATCTTGATCAGAGTGTACTCCTGTGGTCCAACTCCCTACACAATAATGAACAACAGTCAATATTCAAAGTCAATATTCAAACAGATCATATTCCTGTCAATGCAGAAAATACAAGAGGATAACAGACCAGAAAGGAGAAGACAGAAAGTAATAATAATAATAATAATTAATAATAATTACAAATCGTCTCTATCATGCAACAAGACAGACACAGACAAGCAGACAGAAGACAAACATAGAACGAATCAAGACTTGATGCTCAAAATAAAGCTTTTAAGCAAGATATGTTATTCCTACCTATCCATGTACACAAGACTTGATGCTCAAAATAAAGCTTTTAAGCAAGATATGTTATTCCTACCTATCCATGTACACAAGACTTGAGCTCAAAATAAAGCTTTTAAGCAAGATATGTTATTCCTACCTATCCATGTACACAAGACTTGATGCTCAAAATAAAGCTTTTAAGCAAGATATGTTATTCCTACCTATCCATGTACACAAGACTTGAGCTCAAAATAAAGCTTTTAAGCAAGATATGTTATTCCTACCTATCCATGTACACAAGACTTGAGCTCAAAATAAAGCTGTTAAGCAAGATATATTATTCCTATCTATCCATGTACACAAGACTTGATGCTCAAAATAAAGCTTTTAAGCAAGATATGTTATTCCTACCTATCCGTGTACACAAGACTTGAGCTCAAAATAAAGCTTTTAAGCAAGATATGTTATTCCTACCTATCCATGTACACAAGACTTGATGCTCAAAATAAAGCTGTTAAGCAAGATATGTTATTCTTATCTATCCATGTACACAGGACAACAAAAGAAACTATAGAACAATCAAAACTGGAAATCTGACAGAAATCTAAAAACAAACTTCCAAAAACAAACACTTTAACAGCAGAATCCACTGTTATGCAGACAAGACACAATGTGAATTTTCTGTGGCTTCACAAACCTTTCAATGAGCATCTTTCTGCACATGCCATTATCACTACTTTGTCCATGTTATGTTAGGTAAGTATTGTTTGGTTGATCCTGGTAAGTTTACATTCAACATCTCTTTTTTCCTTCCTTATGAGCCTCTGTAGACAAAGTTCAAAGCTTTTTGTTTTTTGCTGCCCAATCTTCTCTGCAACTCCTGCATCACTAGTCCCAGGCAACTCATTTCAGCTTTTCCAACGTACCTAAACTGAAACCACCAGATGGAACATTAAGAAAGATGACAGACAGGCTACTTCTTTTCAGCTGCAGGATGGGATTAATTCAGGCTATTAGGTCTTGAGTCCACAGTTCACTCAATATACGCACCCAGTCAGCATTTTAAAACAAATATTAAAATAGATGTGGCCTGCTGATGGTTAAACCCCTGTGTTATTAGTAAGCCAAACTGTAGATTCTACAGGCAAGAGTTTTATATTTATTTCATCATACAAACAAAATACACAGATGAACACACAGACACACACACACACACATGAGTGCACACATGCACAGACAAACACACACGCACAAACAGAATCAAACCAAATGTATCCATTTCAACCAATCCACCCTTTATTCAGTGATCCACTAAGTTCTCACCTCGCCTGAACTACGATCATGGTCCATACATGGCTGGTTGTCTTTGGGTGAGAATATTGTGTACCTGAAAAAAACTTTCTGGGTTTACTTCATTCAGTGTTTCATGGTTTATAAATTAATACACAACTCTCAAAATGATAATAATTGGTTTGCTTGAAATCTTATCTACAAACATTTCCAAACACATTTGTAACTAATACCATCCTTTGTCTCTTGTGTCAGTGAGCACTTCCAATCTGTCAGTGTCACAAGTAGTCTGTCTATTCCTTGCTCTCTCATGTATTGTGTACTTCAAGGCTATCTGTATAACCTGTTTTGTTCACAGCGGAAGGCGTACCTCAAGGTTCTGTTCTGGGACCTGTTTTGTTTACAGTATAAGGTGTGCCTCAAGGTTCTGTTCTAGGTCTTGTTTTGTTTAGAGGTATGGTGTACCTCAAGGTTCTGTTCTGTGAGCTGTTTTGTTTACAGTGTGTGGCATATTTCAAGGTTCTGCTCTGTGAGCTGTTTTTTTAACAATCTATTCACAGCCCCATCTGATGTAACTGTTCTACAAGACTGATTTTCACAAATATGCAGATGACAGAAGATTTTTCAAATAACTTTTCTTATGATCACAGCACTCAAACATGCACTGATGATATGTTGCCCTGGATGAACAACAAAAAACTCAAGTTGAATACAGACAAAACAGAAGTCCTGCCTGCTAGTAGTACTTCTCAACTTGGATTGGTTAGCAGTGAGTGTACAAATACGGGTGGTACTCATATTTCATTCCAACCTCAGTGAACTATCTCAGGGTCAAGACTAACCACAAATTTGTCTGTGGAAGAACACATGAGCAACATCTGCCATAGATCTTACCAAGAGCTCAGGTGAATTGCTTCCATCAGACCAATTTATTTAAAACAGCATGTAAATGATTTATTCTGCTACAGTAACTTCCCAGACAGACTGTTGTAATTCTGTGCTAGCTGGCTTACCAGCAGAACAACTTTCTCAACTTCAAAGGGTTCAGAGCAATGGAGCAGATCTAATCATAAAGAAAAGAAGTCATCATCATGTAACACCATTACTTGAAGAACTCCTCTGATTACCAATCAAATCTTGCTGCCACTGTTAAATTGCAAACCTCATATATCACCATTTTAATGGATCATTACTACCTTACCTGTCTGATTATCTTTGTACATATCAAACATCCTGCACCCTGCCATCCACAAAACAAAAGGCTCTGATGGTCAAAACACGATATTAAATGATCTGGTAAGCAGGTTTCCAGTTTCATCATGCCATCTGTTTGGGACTGACAGCTGGCTGATCTAAAGGACCAACCCATCTTTTCGCACTTCAAATCACAGCTAAAGCCTTACCTGGTCACCCAAGCCTTCTATTTTTGATACCATGATTGCTTATCCACAAATAAGCATTTCCATTTCTAACCACCAACTGCTTACCCACCAATAGCTTAGCCACCAATATGCATTTCTAATTACCAATCATGTGGCATCATGTGATCATGCCTGTGTGTACATTTATGACCACAGACACAGATGTATGTGTACGCTTTATGACTCATTCAAAACAAAAATAAACAAAAACAAAGAAACAAAAACAAAAATAAACATCAACAAAGTCACAAAAACAATTTATGAATATGAAGAAACAGATAGAAAAATGTTATGTTACAGATATCCTAAAACACAAACACAAACTTAATAAGATGATTTTTATGTATCAACTAAACAATACCCAAACAGAAATGCATCAAAAGAAATCAAGAATGAACTACATAAAATTTCCATCCAAGTTCAATTTGTTTATCTAATTTGCTGCTTCTATATTTCTTTGCCATCAACAGCTAGTTTTGCTTATATAAGTGCTCCAATTTCAGCGGTAAATAACAAAATTTAAAGATGTATTTACCTCTTGCCAAACTTCAATTTCTTTCTCTCATTCAGACGAATGAACTGCCATCGCACAAAGGAGTCGTAATATGGGTTGGCATCCGTTGTGATGAAGGACCGTCGCCAATCCACCTTCACAGTTCAACAGCCTTGTTAATAACAGTGCTGTCAATCAGTAAGTCAAAGTTTTGTATAATTCAACAGTTCTTCAACCTCCTTGAATTACATGTCTATTGAAATGCGAATTTCGTTCACACTTTTGTTATTAATGAAGCAATAACGTTACCATACACACACAAAGACAAGATACAGAAAAAAAAAAACTGGGCCAGAATGTGCCCTCCACTTTTCATCCTCAGCCCCCCCCCCCTCTCCTCACAACACACACACACACACACACACACACACACACACACACACACACACACATACACAGACATACCACACCAGTAAACTTGTCATACTCAGGAAAGAAAGAATTATCAGGGAAGCTGAATCTCATCACTCAGTGGTCGGTCAACATTTCCGCAATGCCTAATGAAAACACTATCACCACTTCATGTGATGTGCGTCATAAATTAGCAATGCATTAACAGATGTTATTGTTATTTTCATTTAAAGCTCAATCGACTGCGTAGAGCCATATCAGGGCTATAACCGTTCCAAAACACACACAATATTTCAACAGGAAAAAAAAGGAAAAGAAAATTAAGTACACATATCAATGCATTTGCACACATAATCTAAGGAGATGCCCCTGATGCTGACTACTCCATCCAATTTATTGTACAAGGGATTTAAAAAACATACCCGAACACAAACTGAAACATAAGTAAGGACACTAAAACATATATTTCCTAAAACTACTTCCAAATATCTCACTCCCCCAGAGCCAAAAATGTACTTAATACATGAACCCAATTATCAATTCTAAGAGAAAGTATGTAAGACTGTAGCAAATATATATATACAGGTGAATAGACCAGCAAGGCAGGAAATGACAGGAAGAAATGACAGAAAGCAAAGGAACAAGAAAGAAACAAAGACAGTGACAGAAAAGACGAAATTTCCAGCACAGAATTTCCAGAAGGTGGGGATACTATTTATACTGAAAGAGCCCACAGGTGTATTCATGAATATGAAATCGTCATAAGTCAACAGCACAGCCAAGAGGTTATCTTATTCCATTCCAGCCCCCCAACTACCAACTTACTCTGACTCCCATACGTCGCAGGTCATTCTGAGAATGGGGTGGGAAGTATTTCAGCCAGTGAGCAGGGTCTGTAAACTGCTTGATCTCCTCATCCACCAGTCCCAGAGCTGACATGATCTGCCACTGATACTTCAGACCTCCTGTCTTGGCGAGGACCTTGCCCTGAAAGGAAATTCATCTAGAAATTCAAATCAGAAACCATTTTTGACTGAAAATGTTAATTCATTTACGATGGGGAAAATCACACATACATACATGTACATTTGCTCACATACACGCACATATGCACACACACACACACACAAACACATACACACTCTCACACCTGAAACAGTAACAAACAAACAAACAAAACAGGCAAACAAAATTTCTGATATTTTCAATCAGGCATTATGGTTTCATTTGATCAATACCAACAATAACTCAGCATGCACAGCAAATCTCAAAGTTGCAAAAAATCTTTGAGTTATGTGGTTCCAAGCCGACTGCAGAGCTATATGCGTTACTTTGTTGGCTACTACAGCAAACATGTATAGAATGCAACAGTGAGAGTTAACAATCTCTCTCCACAACTCTGTTATGCAAAATGTTCTGCCGCATGGTTAGCTCTGCTTCAGTTGGTCATTGTGACCGCACACAGACTGTATCTGTAAATGGCTTGCCCTCACCTCCCTCAGCCCTCAGATATGGCGTTCCTCAAGGATCCGTCCTGGGTCCAGTTCTCTTTGTTTTGTACACGCAGCCTCTCGCAAATATTATTCTCCGCCATTCTGTATCACATCATAGCTTCTCAGATGACAATCAAATTTACAATTCTGGTCCCATCTCTAATGTAAACAACATCGTACAAACCACTAAAGCCTGCATTTCCGACGTGAAAGACTGGATGACTTGTAACAAATTACAATTAAACCAAGACAAAACTGAAATGATTTTCATTACTCCTAAAAAACTTCTCAACTGTGACTTAATTCCATCTTCCATATCACTGAATGGGACAGACATCACCCTCTCCCAAAAAGTTAAGAATCTAGGTGTCACCATCGACAACACTCTTAACTTTCAGCAGCATGTCTCAAACATCTGCCGTGTCTGTTACCTTGAACTTCGTAGAATAGGTTCCATCCGTCATCTCCTTACTCTCGAAGCTACTAAAATATTAGTTTGTGCTTTCGTTCTTTCTCGTCTTGACTATTGTAATTCCCTTCTGTCTGGTTCCCCAAAACAGCTCCTTGACAAACTTCAGAAAGTACAGAACCATGCCGCTCGGCTAGTATTTCGGTCTTCCAAATTTCAGCATGTCTCTCCTCTTCTCCAAGACTTGCATTGGTTACCTGTGTTGAAAAGGATCCAACATAAAATTGCTGTTCAGTGCTTCAGATACTTCGACAATTCTATTCCCTCTTACCTGTCTGAATATCTTCAACTATACGTTCCATCTCGTCATCTTCGTACCTCAGCCGATACCCACTTATTTCGAATCCCAACTTTTCGAACAAAATCATATGGTGAGCGATCCTTTTCTTTTCAAGCCCCTTCCTCATGGAATTCACTTCCCTACCCGCTGAGGCACAAAACAAGTCTTCAGTCATTTAAATCTGGCTTGAAAACGCATCTCTTTCCTCTCTGAAATTTATTAACCTAAAAGAGCTATGCTGTCTGCGCGCTAGCGTGCTTCTGTGTATGTTATTGCTGTGCGCCTATAGATATGTCTCGGGGTGGGAGGAGGATATGTGTGTGTGGCCAGAGAGTAGGTACTAATATTTGATATTATTAACGGTGTGTATGTGCTTGTGGGATGGAGTGACAGAGGTCCGTCATGTATGATGAAAATTATATTAGGCCTATGTTTCTATGTTCGATGTAATGTGTATTGTACAGTTTGTAAGCGCTTAGGGCTTTCCAGAAAGATTAGGCGCTCTAAATGCCCTTAATAATAATAATAATGTTCATAAGGGCCAAATACAAAAGTGAGAAGATGGGAAGTGGTTTGTATTCAACATCTCCATTGAGCAAAGGCCTCTTTTCCATGGCTTCTTTTAACCCCATTACTGCAGAGTATAAGCGCACTTCATATGCAAGAAAATATTTCATTTGCTACATGCAGTGTTTCAGAAATAACTGGGAGTTATACAACCCTGAAATGTTGCCCAATGAACTGACAGATATTGTAGACTGTTTCCAAGCATTCTCAAGCATTTATCATAATATTTCACTCAAAAAATAATTAAACAATTGACAGTACGATGTCATCACCCCAGAAAATGCACTTCCGGCCACAAAGATTTCTGAGGTGGGGTAGTGATGGGGTTAAGTTTTCTCTTTCACTCTTTAATGACATGTGACAATCTCCCACTGGCCCATATGAATTCCCCGGCAAAACGGTAATGACTCGTCACAGACAGCTTTCACCAAGTTTTCACAATGAATGTACTGACAGTCGAGAGGAAACAAGTGTACTATCATTAGAAAACTATGGAATGAGTTAATGAGCTGTTAGATCTCTTCATTATTTTTCAATTCTACTACTGTGCACTAGTTTTATGAAGCACATTTCTCCAGTGATTTAGTTTCATCTGAAGTGCGCACTTTACTTGTAAACATGGCTGTGACAATATATTTTATTATGTCGTTGTCCTATTTCTAAGTGGTAACCCAGCTGGATTATTTCTAGAGTACAATACAAATGTAAAAAAACACAGTGTGAATTTTGTCATCTCTGGCAAAGCTTTGATATGTCAATTGTATACGAAAACAAATTTTCTCCAAAGCTGTGTATATCATAATCAATCTTCTGTTGTTTTAATTCAGTTTGCAAATCATGTTTAGTTAAGAAGATGAAGTACTACAGTTTTTAGATGTATAACTTCATGTTATAGCTGTTACAGATTTTCAAAAACATTTTTTTTTAAAGGAGGAAAAAAAAAAACCATGCCTCTGCAAGGGTCCTGTGGGTCCAAAATAATGCATTGTCAAAGAGTTAAGTTGGCTTAAGGTATGGTTTTTCACTGGCTAGAAATGACGATTTGGCTGGCCAGAAAAAAGGTAGGATCAAATGAATCGACTGGACTGGCTATAAAAAAAGTAGTATCTTTATCCTTTTCAGAAAGATTTGTTCTTTACAACACTCTCCTACTGCTTTCAGTGAAAACATTCTGATGTTGAGGTGATGCTGAGGTGTTCTTTTTTGACTCTGGTTTCACCTTCTCCAAGTTTCACATTGGTCAACACTGCTGGTATTTTGACCCGTTGGAATGAGCAGACTGATACAAAACCACAGATATGGCAAAAAGCAGGGATAGCACACGACAAGAAGAATGAAGTGCACACACACACCAAAAAACAAGTCTGAATGCATTCTAACAATACAAACATGCACATACGCACACAAACAAACAAAAAACACACACACACAATCACACCACACCACACCACACCAAACCTATACACACACACACACACACACACACAACAACACACACACACACACACACACACATACACGCGCGCGCACACACACCACACACAAGTACACACACCACACCACACCACACACACACACACACACACACACCACACAAGTACACATGCCACACCACACCCCACACACACACACACACACACACACACACACACACACACACACGCGCGCGCGCCACACACACCACACACAAGTACACACACCACACCACACCATACCACACACACACAAATACACACACCACACACACACACCACACCACACACACACACACACACACACACACACACACACACACACACACACACACACACACACACACATACACACACACACACACACAGAGGTCTACCTTCTTTCCTTTGGACTTGTCCTTGCCAATCTCTACCTCTTGTGGCACAGGCTGCTGCTCCTCCTCTTCAGGTGGGAACTGTGGGGGATAGCCGAAGTCAGCAATCTCATTCTTCAGTTTGTCTGAACAGGCCTGGAACGATGAACAAACATTTTAAGTGACAATCTGTCTTTTATTGTGCTTCTTATCTGGTTTGCTTTTTTTTTTTTATTGTTTATTTGTTTGTTTGGTTTGTTAGTTTATTGGTTAAGTTGTTTAAACAATTAAAACCAATCAGTAGGCATTCAAAAAATATCTCTGCAGTTGGTTGATTGACTGGATGATTAGTTGGTTGGCTGGCTGGTTGATTAATTAAGTTGATTAGTTACAAGCCAACACGGTTATACAACGGACTACTGACTAGCAGGTCATGGATATGAACAAATATCAGTTCAACAACCTAATGTATAATTTTTCAGCCTTGACTGGATCCTACTGACAGCTGAGTGTATTATGGGTTCATCAGAGCATTCATTAAGTCTCATCTACTTGACAATGTGTCGCTGTGCATGCTGCTCAAATTTCCTCACCAATATTGCAGATGTCTGTATTTACTGGGCCTGAGCGATGCTAGGATATACTTTGAAAGTAAGCATGTGTGCTTACACCCTTGTAACACAAGTCTCAATTCAAAACAGAATTCTGTAGTATCATCACCATCATGTCCATTATGATCACCACAGCACTGTCAAAAATGGTCCTAGATTTTGGAATCCTTCATGGCTTGTTGTTATGTTGATCTCCGTTTTGGTGAGTTGAAGAGCTGTGATGAGTGGCGTGGGGGTAGTAACACAGAAGTTGTACAATTGATGAGGCAGGAAAAAAAAAAGGTACACATTAATAAGATAATTAGCTACAATCCATTATAAGAATTCACAAAAGCTCTGCTGGACAAACACACAGATCCTACAGCCTGTTTAGGGGTCAATTAAGAAACTAAATGTGGTAGAAAAGTCTAGCGAGCAAGCATCATCACCATCCGTACACTACAAAGAAAGCATAACATTCTTTACAGATAAAACAAACATACAAATCTGTTGCTATGTAACAAGTCATAACAAGTCATAAAAAAAATTTTACCCAGACTCTACCCTGTATCTGTACATTTTATGTGTTTTATGTTTTTACAAAATGTTATGCAGAGCGCTTCATATATCCATAAATGATACTTAACCTTGACTCCTGCACCTGTCCACCAGCATCCTGCATTGTCAACCATGCTAGCAAAGCAAAAACTTAACCTTCGATTCTCTTACCCTATCCACCAGCTTCCTGCAGAAAGCTGGTGGATAGGGTGAGAGAATCAAGGTTAAGTTTTTGCAGTTAACAGACAGGGTGCGGGGGTCAAAGGCTTAATCATTAGCTGTAACAAGTTTTAACACAAAATTACACAGAGTGCCTCAGTTACCTGATGGCATGCCAGTACAATGAAGTCCAAAGGGAAACAAACATTTCTTGCCACGCATCCTCTGGTACCCACTGCAAACTGCAAAAACAACACCACAGCTGCAGATTATAAACACTGAGACTAAAGCAAGGTAGATCTTTATAAACAGCCATTCTTATACTTTCGAGACGGAGGAAAATGTGTGTGTGAAAAATGGTCACATGAGTGAAAACACACACACACACACACGCACGCACACATACACACGCACGCGCATGCACACACACGCGACGCACACACACACACAAAACAACACACACACACACACACATGCACACACACACACAAAAAAGCACACAAGCACTCTTATATAACAACAACAATCACCATCATCACCGAACAAAACCAATCCCACAAACCAAGCACCACCACTCTCATACAATGGAGTCCATCTTTAACAAATCTGCCTTGACAAATATCCCACAAAAATTCCTTTATCCTTTTTATATGAACAAGTGTTGTTCCCAAAGACCATCTTGCTATATAAGTATATAAATATATGTAGTCCTGCCTACAAAAAACAAGGGCTCAAAACGTACAACTGCTTTGCATTGTATGCTACATGTATAGCACAGTGATTGGCTACTGTGCCATATTTCTTCAAATATCATCCAGAACTGTGTTTGCCACTTTGTAACATCGGTGACATAATAATAATCATTTTGATGCCTCCAATACTTCACAATTAGGTACTGAAAAAGTGCAACTGCTTCAATACGGTTACACTATCTTGGGTTTAATATAAAACCATAAAAATTTTATCACAAAGAAAGTTTCAATTTCTCAAGTTGACGTCTCCATGTTCGGAATGAATTCCACATGCATTGATGCCACTGGTACCATGTAATGAAGATCCAAAAGATCATGGCACAAGGCTTAAATCTACACATATAGTATACACCCATGAACTGGCCAGGTCCTGAGGTCCTACCTAGCCTATGGGTTTGTATCTTACATGTATATCAGTATTTGTATCAATCTATCACTGGAACAATCTTGGCTACGTTGTAATGGCATGTGTATCTCTGTATCTCATCCTTCAAAAAAATAAATAAATACTGCACAAAGCCTCTGTTGCCTATAAATATGATGAATATGATATCTGCTTAGTCATACAAAGAAAGAGAAAGAAGAATACTTCACATACTTCACACTTAGACAGAGAGAAGGTGTGACCCAGGTGAGGCGTCCATTCATGTAAGGATAGGGGAAGGTCACCATAAATTTCTCTTGCCTGTCAACATGTCAGTACCAATGGTGAGAGTGAGACAATCTTATATATAGATTTCAGAAATCACACACACACATATAATATATGTACCATTTATTGTCATGTACCATTAAAAATGTGTCTAACATAACGTGGAAACAATTACAAACGCATCATAAATACAATTTGAGAAACGTGTCTAAACTTGTTAAAACACATGAATCTTTCTCTCTGAGTATAGATCTCTCCTCCCCCCCCCCCCCCCCCCATCCCTCTCAGTCTCTTTTTCCCTCACACACATACATACGCATGCACATACATACACACACATATATAAAGGGTGCAACTTAGAAAAAGTAAAAAAACTGAAAGGGGTCCAGGGATTTTCCGTTTCTGACACTTTTGAAAAAACGGATTCCATCGACAAACGGAAAAGTTGCACCCATGCACATACAGTGACACACACACACATACACACACACACACACACACACACACACACACACACACACACACACACACACACATACAAAATCTAAACTTTTGTTACTTTTTCCCCCAATCAAGAGTAAAAACATCAAAAATTTGGTAAAAATTATAAAGACCAAGACTTAGTCACAAACATCATTCATGAAATTTTCGGAAGCTTTCAGTAACATTCACTGATGACTGATAATATTGTAATAATAGCGGAATTCAAAGCCTGTGATAGTGTCCATGTTCCTGCATGTTTAGGTAGTTTCTGTGATATGACCTGAAGCAACACACACATTTCAGTGATTTCACATCAAATAATCACACAGTAAGGTTGGATGCACAGTAGAACACAGGCAACCATTTCTCCTTTTTAGTTTCATCTACAGACAGTATAATTTATTATAACACTCTACTTGTCCTTTTCTCTATTAGAAATATGACTCCTACTTTTGCTACCTTCACCATCTCTTATAATACACAAAAAGACAGAATTATCAGTGCATTACTTTGCAGCAGGAGTTCCAGGTTGTGGGGCATCCTCTTCAAATATTTTCTCCGTTTCCCAACGTTCTTGAACTTTTCGTTCGATTGCCAAAATTTCACTGAGTTTGGCAGTGCTTTTGCGGCCTGCAGTGCCATCCTGCTGTTGTTGTGTTGCACCTGAAAACGATTTAATAATATTAAGAAGAAGAACAATCATGATACAATAACACTCACATTATCATAACAATATAAACTACAATTATTTTTTTTCAAAAAAGAGATTACCAGGAAGAGACAGACGCTTTAACTGCACCATAACACACACACACACACACACACACACACAGCCACTGAGCCAGTCTGATACATCACTAGCGAAGTCATAGTCATGGTCATGATGGTGAACGCCACGGGCGATGGAGAATATTTGATCCAGCTGTATGTATAATATTTGACAGTTCTTGCGGTGTAATTCAGTGCTTTCTCTCAAAATAGCTGGAGAGTATCTTACCCTGAGGAGGCATGATTCCAGCAGTTATGAGGAAGCACGATTGAATGTAGGCAGTTTATACACACGTCTTTCAAAATATTACACCAGACAGCAGCAGAAGGCCGGAGTGACGCAAAGAAGCGACACATGTGTCGTTGTCGTAATATCATTGCTTCTAACTTTTCAAAGCTAAGTTAATTTTTCTCCTATCTGAACGGATTATAGATAGTAATTAGTCTATCACTGTATTGTTAGATATATATTTTATAACTGTGTCCTAGTTACACAAGATGATATATAATCAGTGCGTCTTGCCAGATATCGTTCTGGCATTTCCTTAATGTTGTCTTCTCCTTACTTGCAGCGTATCGGTGGTTTAGAGAATGAAACACTGCATTTCTCATACTCACACACCTCTGTGTGTGCGAGACACTTTAGAACACTTTAGTATTCATGGATACTAGCATTAGGTCCCATTGGATTTATCTCACAGCTAGTCCTTGCTACTCTGCACACAGACTGAGCCTAAAAAACAAAACAAATTGTGAAACCAGTTATAAAAGGAATTGTGATAAAATATTAACATTAAATTGCCAGTGGGTCATGCACTTTACAAAAGCATGAGAGACAAAAGCACACATATGAAGGAGAGAGAAAGCATGTGTGTATGTAATAAATATAATCAATACAACATTCTGCTTTTTTCTCCACTTGCACAAAGTGTTGCAGGGAGATGAAGCTGCAGTCCACAGCTGGATGGGTAGCTTAGCATTAGTTATAGTGTGAACTGTATCTGCTGCTCACTCCCTCTATTTAGGTGCCATGGTGGTCTTTCTCTGGCTTTTAAGCCCAATTTTGCTTCATACTCTGTATCTGGTAGGCGGGTGTTGTCATATTTCTGTAAGTCACCGGATACTGATATGACTCACAGCATCTTTAACATGCATATTTGCTGTTTTGTATGCGTATACAAATGAAGGGGATTTATGCAATAACAGGTCTACACATGCATATTAATCTGAGAAATTGGGAAAACCTCCATTTTTAATCCATTAAGTAGCAGTCACTCGGGCAAGATCAAACCCCAGAGCTTCCGATTGGAAGTTGTCATTTTACCTGCACTTGATTATCACAACTTTCTGTCCACTGATCCAAAACAAGTTTGACTGCCCGCGCCCAAGCAAACACAAACCAGAAGAACAAGAAAACCAATGTAAGCGCGTATCCAACAAGACAAAACAAAACAAGCGCAAATTTTCGGCCAACTAGCCTTTGTCAAGCGCGAACGCACGGTCACAGACAGATCATTTTGTTTTGTCTTGTTGGATACGCGCTTATATTGGTTTTCTTGTTCTTCTGGTTTCTGTCCACTACTGAATAAGGTTTCTTCTCTATGCTTCTTTTCTTTTTCTTTTTTTTTTTCCTTCTTGATGTACATATATAATAATAATAATAATGGCTTCTTATATAGCGCTTAATCAAAATAATTTCTCTAAGTGCTTTACAAAAATATACTGCATTCACCTCTCCTACACACACAACCACACACCTCACAAACAACTACGAATACCACCACTACAGAAACCAACAAATCCTACCAGCACAACACTCACTCATCTCAAGCATTGCTACAAAACCAAATCACACAACGTTCAATTATACAACAAACACATGCAATAGAAAACACACCCCGAAACAGTATGTCAAAACAAGGCTTAGACGGCTATGACATAGGTGGTACCCCTACGCAGCATTGACTAGTTGTGAGAAAATAGATGGGTTTTAAGTTTAGACTTGAAAGAAGAGAAATAATCTGAATGTCTGAGAGAGTCTGGCAGTCTGTTCCACATCGATGGAGCTTGAAAAGAGAAAGACCTTTCACCAGTAGTAGTTCTGAAGCGAGTCATTCGTAGAAGACGGTCATCTGCAGAGGAGCGTAGTTGTCGAGAGGGAGTATAGATTTGAAGGAGATCCGAGAGATAAGAAGGTCCATTTTCAAAGAGAGAAGAGAAAGTGAGAGTTGAGATTTTGTACGAGATACGGTTTGAGACAGATAACCAGTGAAGAGAGTGAAGTAGTGGCGAAATGTGATCATATTTACCTGCTCTACAGACTACCCGGGCTGCATGATTTTGGATTCGCTGTAATCTTTCTATCAGGTATTTCGGAAGGCCGGCCAAAAGTGAGTTGCAGTAATCTATTCTAGATAAAACAAAGGCACAAATGAGAGTTTTTGTAGCATCTGTAGAGAGAAGGTGACGTACGGAACTGATTCTTCTTAGTTCTAAATAAGCAATCTTGCAAATATTTGAAACTTGTTTCTCAAAGGAGAGGGATTGGTCAAGAATGACCCCTAGACTGCGGACAGAGGTGGACACAGAAACAGTACAGTCATTGATAGTGACAGTTGAAGGTAGAGAAGGATGGTTAGGTTGTTTTGTCACGAACATGAGTTCCGTCTTGTCGTCATTTAGTTGTAGTTTGTTGGTAGTCATCCAGTCCTTTAGGTCTGCAATGCAGCCCTGCGCCTGAGAAATCAGTGAGTCAATTTTAGCAATGGGAGCCGACTGATGAAGCTGTGTATCATCAGCAAAGCTCTCGTGCAACATATATATGTACATCAAGAAGGAATATATATATGCATGTATGTATGTATATTTTATAGGGGTTGCATGCATGTGTGTGTTTGATTGTTGATGAAAAAAGACACGTTTGTAGATTTTTTATGAGTGTATGGGTAGGTGGATTGCTTGTTTGTTTTTATAAGAGATATGTGGATGTTTGCGTTTATTAATGAAGTTTGTTTGTTTGTTTGTTTATTTGTTTGTTTGTTTGTTTATTTGTTTGTTTGTTTGTTTGTTTAAGGGCAGTGTGTGTAGGAAGGTAGATGGGGTGGTTTTGGGTTGGTTGGTTGATTTTATTGTAATTTTACTTTGTTTTTATTTCATTAACACTGTTTTCTTGGATGCATCTAGGCATGTTATTTTAGTTGTTTTGCCCATGATACACTGTAATTTTGTGACTGTATTGTCTGTAGTCTTTTTCTTTAGTTACATCACTATGTAGAGGCGCAGTCCATATTGTCTGCAGACTTTATGTTTAGTTACATCACTATGTAGAGATGCAGTCCATACTATGCTTTTGGGGAGGGTGAAAATGCTGGTTCATGTTGCTATAGAGCGCTGAACACTGACACAACACAAAGGATTTTCGACTTGTACATTTGATGTTCTCTATGCATATGGAGTAGGTTCAGGCGCTGTAGCAGGTGTGCAGATACTCTGCGAGATCATGAAAATTGTCACCTATTTACCACCATGCTACTGCAAGGTCAAGGTCATACTTTCTGATTAGAAGTCTAACATTGTAAAACCCCTGTCAAACTGTCCTGATTTTGATGAAACTTTAGTTACTAGGGGTCAGTTGTGGTGGGTATCGTTGTGAGTCCTGATCAGTCTAGGATATTTTTGAGTGATAGGGAACAATTGACTAGCAAGCACCTCAAGTTTTCAAAATAGTGAAACTCTTATGGTCAATCACAGTGGTTAGTCAAATCAAGGCAAATCATAGCACTGTCATAGTTAACATCAGGACAGTATAACTATCATTATTATGCTCATCATGTGTATGTGTGTGTACATGCACCAGCATTATGTGAGGGTGTGACTGTGAGTGAGTGAGTCTGTGTGCACTCGCCTGTGTGTGTGTGTTTATGTGTGTGTGTGTGTGTGTGTGTGTGTGTGTATGAGAGAGAGACAGAGACAGAGTCAGCTAGTGCTGGCATAAGTGCGTAAGTATGCGCATGTAACACATGTGCATATGATACGATTTTATTTATCAATCTGTATATGTGGCGTACGCCATAAAACGAATCAATTATGGTTTCGGTTGACCAAGACGGTTTTTAACCGCGCGTGAATATGATTTTCCAGGATCCGGTCATTACAGAATCGTTTATGGCATCATGGCGTCCTTCACGAGAGCTGTCTATCCTTTGCGGTTGTTTGGTAAGGTGAAGTTGTAAATAATGATAATCTTTTCATTATTTAAAACAAGTTGTCAATATCCACATGAAAAGGTTAATAGTTGTAAATAAAGGCAATTGTGTGTCAAGCAAATGTTTTGTGTCAGTTTTTTTTCTTGGCTGTTCTGAAGTTGCCTGCTGACATCCAGTGAGGTTAAGTTTGATTTAAGTTCGTCTGCTGTGGGTTCAAAGTCCAGTTGTTTGTTTTCTTTTGTCAGCAGAACACGCTTTGAATCACGTCCCCAGGCTGTTGTAGACACTTGTAATACGAATCCTTTTCTGAAGGAAGCTTTGACTCGATTTTTTCGAAATCGGATAATAGTTTATAGTTTCTAAAACCCACAGTTTATAACTATTTCGACAGTTTTTGTTGTATTAGGAGCCTATACGGTGTTAAGTAAGAGTGATATTATATAATTTTTGAATGGAAATTATTAGAATACAGAAAAATGGGAAAAGAAGTGATGAAATAGTGACGGAATATGCAGTAATATTAAAAACAGAAAGAAAAAGGGGAAAGCCTCAAATAGAAAAAAAAAAAAAGAAAAGAAAAAGAAAACTTAAAAAAGTGATAAATCATTTGAAATGGTGTTTAACCCTTTGCAAGAAGCTGGTGGAAAGGGTGAGGGAATCAAAGGGTTAATTTTCTGCCTTGCTTGCATGGTTGGCTATGCAGGATGCTGGTGGACAGGGTGTGGGAGTCAAAGGGTTACACATTGAAAAGAGAGAGGGGGAGGTGGGGGGAGAAAGGAAGACAATTTGGGTTGAAGATTTTGTATCATTTGCATTGTCTTTATTATCAGTATGGTATTAACAAGACAACAACTGAATAAGTCAGATGTTTCATACAGACAGATACTGAGATCTATACTAGCAAGTTTTCCTCATACAGTTTGAATGCACAGGCTCTGGTGACTGCTTAAGGATTATTGGTTTTTGTTTGGTTGGTTGACAGGGTGTTTTTGTTTTTGTTGTTGTTGTTGTTTTGTTTGTTTTTGTTTGTTTTTTGTTCTTTTGTTTCTTTCTTTTATTTATTTATTGTGGGCTTGATCAGTTGATGGCTCTGTTGATTTAGCAACATGCTCCAGTCTAGTGTCTGGAGCTCAATCCCAGTCTGCAGTTTATAAAAATCTTACTTGTTTGCTGTCCATTTTGATCTTAGACTACTTTTATAGGTTCTGTTCTCTTCTTTTATAGGTTCTGTTCTCCCTGTCTGCAGTCCATTTCAGGACCTTGCCAACACATAGATTTTGAGCAGGCTCGAGGAGTTTGTCAGATGATTTTTGGCAGATTTGGGTAGAGTACATGTGGAATTGTAAATGAATCCCACTAGACCAAGTTGGAACACTTTATCAATATGCATGCCTGCAGGTACAAGTGTGCACATGCACATGCAGACACGCATACATATCGTGGTATACACACACAAACAGAAAGACATTCTGTATGTGCATGAATGTATTTGTGTGTTGAGTGAGAGAGAGAGAGAGAGGCAGACAGACTGACAGAGAGAGAGAGAGAAAGAAACTGATCTGTATGCTAATATTTTCACAGTAAATTGGAATGTAGGTTTTACCTTGGTCATCAGTTACCTTTATTTCATACAGTCCTTTCTCATAAAGCTTTTCTTTGTTGCCTTCATGTTCTTCAGCATTTGAGCATAGTCATGCTACAGATGGTCAGTGTGATGGTCTGGATGATGTCAAGAGGTGTCTTGTATTAAGTTGTTTTGTCACATGCTGCCCTATTTCCTGTTCCCAATGTGCAGGTGGTTGTGTTTCAGTTCGGACGGTTCTGAATCAGGCCAGAGAACATGTGCGCCATTCATCCACAGACACACCCTGCATCACTACACACTATACTATACATCCCAGAGAACAGGATCCCAGGTGGGCTGGTGAGTCATTAATGTATACTGGTGTTGTTGTCAGTTAGATTGCCGCTTACTGCAGGACAGGACAGGACTATGTGTGTGTGTGTGTGTGTGAGAGTGTCTAGCTTTGTGTGCGTGCATGTTTGCTTTCGTGTGTGTGTGTGTGTGTGTGTGTGTGTGTGTGTGTGTGTGGAGTTGTGAATCCTGAAACAGTCGGAAGACATAGTTTGAATATTGTCATACACAGCTATTGTCACAAAGGAAAGCAATATATTTATCAGATCAAGAAAACCAGTATTTTTTTGGTTTTTATGTTTTCAGATTCCATTTTTACCAAACCAAACCAATAGACCCTGCCTAGTCACGCAGTTTAACATATTCATTAGTGCCTCATGTGCACAAACAAAAATTGTGGCTTAGATACACCATAGAATGGCTGACACGCATCAGGCTGATTTAGTATTGTGTTCAGGGCCAATGTTACTAAATATATGAAAAACAATCAAACGTGGTTGCTAAATGGTTGATTCTTGCCTGGCTTGAATGGGTACCTGTCCTTCCTTACGGATGGGAAAGGTAAAGTCCAAGGGAAAAGGAGAGAGGCACTACCGTTATAATGGAAAAGAGATAGACTCTGCCCCTATAATGCTGTTCCTAAGACAAGAGTTGAAGTCTTTAATAAGTTTCAACATTGACAGGACAGAAACATACATGGACTACAAAGACACGATGAAACTTGGGAGAAAATCGATAATTATGAAGTGTTACACATGTATTTGTATGATACTGACAAATAATCAATGAGCATTTGAAAAGTCCTGGGTTTGATCAACCTAGACACCTCTACCTGGTGGGTAAAACTAAAAGGTGGGGATTTTTCCAGTCTTCCAAGTGAGCCTGGCCACAGACCTGCGCGTACATATGCAGAATATCAGATGTGCACATTAAAGAATAAAGATCCGGTAAGTCATATCAGTGGCTAGCTTATGGAAACATGGAAACACCCAGCATGAAGCCCACCCTAGATGTAGACTGTGCAACAATATTTTGGAATGAGGTCAACCCATCTAAAGCTACAACCACACTGTTCAGCTGTGGTCCAGATGCAGTCTGGCAGCATTCATGTCATTCATAGCAAAAACACAGTCATGAACATTACCGAAGGACAATGACTTCCAACTGTTGTACATTTGTCTTCATAGCGGATAGAAAACAAATATGGCTGCACAGTGGCTTTTGCTGTGTAGAATGGTACATCCCTTTATATACCTTGCTTGGCAGCCATTGCTCTAAGATTTCAAACACAAGTTTCCCATAAGAAAGTAGTCAGTGCCCTTGTTTTGTTTAATTTACAGTTTCCTAGATTCGTAAGGTTTTTGCTCACATTTTCTTACTGCAAAGTGGAGTCAGACCATTGAGTTTCCTGATGACTGTGTGTGTCTGTGTCTGTGTGTCTGTGTGCGCACATGCTGCCCCTCCCCACTTGCTTGGATTCTTAACAAAACTTTCTTTGTTTTCCATTGAGAGAGATTTTGACAAAAACATTTGAGTATTTTTCATAATAGAGATAATGATGACACATTGGCTGTGATAATGATGGTAAGATAACAGTATTAACATATGATAATGATGATAGTGATGGTGGTGATGATAATGATGAGTATGATGATAACAAACATGATTATATTTAATCATGATAATACTATTAATGGTAATGATGTGATAAGCAGGGAATCTCATGTTCTTGTAAAATATTTTTAGATCAAATTAATTTTAATGAGAAGATTTATGACTGATAATTCTATAAACAAGTTGCAGTAAGCATTCACTGCTTGGAAAAGGAGCAAGAGCCTGATGTCATTACAGTATAATAGTATGTAGAAATGAAACAAAACGGAAACAATGTAGTGATTTGAAAGCAGCAAGAGAGAAAAGAGAATCTTTTCAGATCGATTTCATTTCCAAGTATAAAATATTTGGTATTACCACTGATGTTTTTCCTTCCAATTATTTCTGCAATTCTAGTCTGAATATTCTTGTAACACTAACACTAACAGACATCTTTGTAGTCAGCGTGGCTTGTGTCATAGAGTTCTTTTATAAGAGAGATGAGTTTTCTTACCTCCTGGCTTGAGACAGTTTTTTTCAGATGCCATACTTGCTCACATTGTTCAAAGAACAAATCTAGAAGAGCAAACTGTACACTGCATTACATGTTTTTGCATGCCCAGAGAATAGCGCAGGAAATTGGACACACCCACAAAATATCTCGATAGCTGCAGCTGCAGCTGTTTGAATGCTACATGTAGTGTTCCAAAAAAAATGCACTCAAGTCAGGCCATCAGCTGCAGCAGGACTCTGCTGAAAGAGTGGAATCAATCCCTCTTCGGTCTTTGTAGGTAAGATTGCCATCACTGCTGCTGCAGCATTTGCCTGACTGTAGCCAGAAGGGTGGAGTTCTAGCTTAAAAGTTTAAGTTCTACGTACGTGCTTCACTGAAAAAGTGAGATAGTGTGTACTGAGCAGTGAGTTAAAAGTTCAGGGCTTAAAACGTTCCGCGTCTGGACGGAATTCCGCAATTTCGGTTTGTCAAAAAACAAAACAAAACAACAAAACCGAAAGGAGCGAGGCATCCGTGATCGGCTTGCAAGCGTTCATAGCAACGGCGCGCAAGTTATGGCCCCTGATTTGCCCCCGGACCCCCTAGTTTCAGTGTTTTTTTCCTCCTCCTGTTTTAAGCCCTGAAAGTTGTTTGGAGAACAGTGCTATACAGGAATGATTTATGATAAGTGGTGCAGCATAGGAAAACCAGGCTAATGTACAAATTTTTCATTTCTTAGTTTTAACTCATTTTAAAATGTTACATGCAAAAACAAAAACAAAAACAATGAAAAAAAAAATTTTTTGTTTGCATTTTATGTTTTCAGCTTAAGATTTTTGGAAAAAATTTGTTGAAGATTAGATGTTCAAGATTCCAATATGGAAAAACCTTAGTTGTCATAATTTTGATCCTACTTTTTTAGCTATAATTATGACTGTCTGGCTGTGTCTTTAGCTAGGTTTTCCAGTGCTGTATCATGCCACATACAAGGAATCAGATGCCTGATATTTAGTATGACCATATTAAAGCACATGGAATCAGTAACAACAAAATTGTCTTTCAGACATTGACATGACACGTGTTGATGATGAGGCTGATGTTGTCATCGTGGGAGGAGGGCCAGCAGGAATGTCGGCTGCCTGTCGCCTCAAACAGTTGGCCAATGAAAAGGGAGTGGAACTCCGAGTTTGTCTCGTGGATAAGGCTTCAGAGGCTGGAGGTCACATTCTGTCAGGAGCCTGCATTGAGCCAGTTGCTTTGCAGGAACTTTTTCCTGACTGGAAGGAGAGAGGGGTGAGTGAGGAGATGGTCATGATGGGGGAGTAGGGGAGGGGGAGTTAGGTAGGTATGTGTACACAAATAAAGTTATCAGTGATGAATGGCTGGTTGGGTACATGTGTGTGCATCCACTTATGTATGAATGATTGGTAGGTTTACCTAACAGTGGGTATTTGTTATGTCACAATCAGTGTTTGGTTAGATACATTGTTCTGCTTGTTTGGCCCATACTGTGTAGGTTACTGCACAGTCTGCATACTTTATCTTTGGGGGTTTGCCTGGCTATGTAGGCAGTTATGCACCTTTTTCAGAGGAGGAGGTGGTGCTTGCTGGTGTTTTCATGTTTCAGTAAAGTCAGCTTACATTGACATGGTGTACACAAGTTTCAGGATCTTTTGCCTGTTTTGTTTTTGGACCCACATACACTCTAAGGGATTCAGGCATTAACAGGTCTGTGTATATAGAATTGGAAATAATCAATATATCCAAGGGATTCAGGCATTAACAGGTCTGTGTATATAGAATTGGAAATAATCTATATCCCAAGGGATTCAGGCATTAGCATGTCTGTGTATATAGAATTGGAAATAATCAATACATCCCAAGGGATTCAGGCATTAGGAGGTCTGTGTATATAGAATTGGAAATAATCTATATCCCAAGGGATTCAGGCATTAGCATGTCTGTGTATATAGAATTGGAAATAATCAATACATCCCAAGGGATTCAGGCATTAACAGGTCTGTGTATATAGAATTGGAAATAATCTATATCCCAAGGGATTCAGGCATTAGCATGTCTGTGTATATAGAATTGGAAATAATCAATACATCCCAAGGGATTCAGGCATTAACAGGTCTGTGTATATAAAATTGGAAATAATCAATACATCCCAAGGAATTCAGGCATTAACAGGTCTGTGTATATAAAATTGGAAATAATCAATACATCCCAAGGGATTCAGGCATTAGCAGGTCTGTGTATATAAAATTGGAAATAATCAATACATCCCAAGGGATTCAGGCATTAACAGGTCTGTGTATATAAAATTGGAAATAATCAATATATCCCAAGGGATTCAGGCATTAACAGGTCTGTGTATATAAAATTGGAAATAATCAATATATCCCAAGGGATTCAGGCATTAACAGGTCTGTGTATATAAAATTGGAAATAATCAATATATCCCAAGGGATTCAGGCATTAACAGGTCTGTGTATATAAAATTGGAAATAATCAATATATCCCAAGGGATTCAGGCATTAACAGGTCTGTGTATATAAAATTGGAAATAATCAATATATCCCAAGGGATTCAGCCATTAGCATGTCTGTGTATATAAAATTGGAAATAATCAATATATCCCAAGGGATTCAGCCATTAGCATGTCTGTGTATATAAAATTGGAAATAATCAATATATCCCAAGGGATTCAGGCATTAACAGGTCTGTGTATATAGAATTGGAAATAATCAATATATCCCAAGGGATTCAGGCATTAGCAGGTCTGTGTATATAAAATTGGAAATAATCAATATATCCCAAGGAATTCAGGCATTAACAGGTCTGTGTATATAAAATTGGAAATAATCAATACATCCCAAGGGATTCAGGCATTAACATGTCTGTGTATATAAAATTGGAAATCATCGGTACACTTCAAGGGGTTCAGGCATTAACAGGTCTGTGTGTATGAAATTGGAAATGATACACTCCAAGGGGTTGTGGGTTCGATTCCTGGGGTGTGCTACATTAAAACTGGCCTTTTCACCGTCACATCTTAACATCATTATTGTTCTGGTGGTGTCAGTGTAGGATTAGATTGGTCTCCCTTCCCCCACTTCCCTGGGATGGTTATCCCCGTCGGCCATATCACTTGAGGTGGGTGTCAATGTAAAAGTGAACCAAACCAACCAATCCAAGGGGTTCAGGCATTAACAGGTCTGTGTAAATAAATTGGAAGTAATACCCTTTATTCAAAAGGTACAACTACTGACTAGGGTAAGATCAAGCTCAGACTTTCCAGTGGCAGTCCTGCATCCTAACCAGTTTGGCTGTCACCGTTCAACAGACATTTGAATTTTGATGTTCAAAGTGTACATAATTATGCCCCTTTTATTTTCATTTAACAGACACAAGTGAATATACGGTACAAAACAAAAGCAGGTAGATTGCTGTTCTTGGAGGATTTTCAGTGCATAGAGTAACGAATGATGCGGACAAGAAGAATAATGTTTGTGAAACAAACCACACTGCATCTATCATTGTATCAATCATGATACACAAAGAAACGGTGCAGACCAATCATTGTGGTGAAGTGGTAAGGGCAAAAGACAGCTGACTGGGAAGTCATTAGTTCAGACCATCACTAGTTCCAAAAATTTGGGGATTTTTCAAGATTAGATCATCTCCTGCCCTGAATTGAAATGGACTCATTGGGAAGAATGGGACCACACAGTCAAGTATCATCTGCTTTACAGACTTGTCATGCAGATCATAGCTCAGATTTTTTTTTACAGACGGTGCAGGTGTCCATCTCTTGGGCCTGTTTGACTGCAGTATATATAATAAATATATATATCATGAAGGGAAGTGTCAAAGTATAGCCTTGTAATGCAGTCTCGGTCAGAAATGGAACTCCACAGCACTTTCACTGTCATCTCCATTTTCGTTATCATAGCATTGTGAAAAATGGTCCCAGATTCTGTGACCTTTATCAAAGTTGTGCCTTGATCTCATGGTGACCTTGGTCTTGGTGGATTTAGAGATGTGTTTAAGAACCAAAGAGATAAGAGCATGAGTAGTGACAGAAAATGGGTCAACAAAGGGGGGAAAAAAAGAAAGGCAGTGTGATTTGTATTGACTGCAATAGTTGGTTGTAGATGACCTTGAAAAGTCCATTAATATGTGGTACTCTGTTTGGTGTACTTAATATGTTTGGTGTACTTTATATATTTCTATATCACTTTGTTCATTATGTACAGCAAAGAATGATATAATTTGTGTGTTTATGTACATCACTTCTCTGTTCATGCACCGTAAATACAGTGTACTTTATGTGTTTGGTATTGTTTGTATATTTGTGTACATCATATCTCTGTTCATTACGTATAGTAAATATGGTGTTGTGTGTTTCTGTGCATCACCTCTCTTGGTCTGTACTTTGTGTCAGTACATCATCCCTCTGTCCAGCTACAGTGGATATGATGTACTTTGTGTGTTTCCATTTATTACCTCTCTGTCCATTATACTTTGTGTGTTTCTCTTCATTACTTCTCTGTCCATTATGCTTTGTGTGTTTTCTCTTCATTACTTCTCTGTTCATTTATACTTTGTGTGTTTCTCTTCATCACTTCTCTGTCCATTATGCTTTATGTGTTTCTCTTCATCACTTCTCTGTCCATTATACTTTGTGTGTTTCTCTTCATCACTTCTCTGTCCATTATACTTTGTGTGTTTCTCTTCATTACTTCTCTGTCCATTATGCTTTGTCGTGTTTCTCTTCATGTCCATTATACTGTTTTCATTTATATACTTTGTGTGTTTCTCTTCAATCACTTCTCTGGTCCATTATACTTTGTGTGTTTTCTCTTCATTACTTCTCTGTCCATTATGCTTCTTGTGTGTTTCATTCTTGCATTATCTTCTCTGTCCACAATGTACAGTAAATATGTGTGTATTTCTATGCATCATCTCTGTCCATTATGTATAATATAAACATGTGCTGTTCTGCATGTTCTGTGTTATCTCCCATCCCATGAGTACAGTAATTTTTGTCAATGTTTAGCTTTGTTTAATCAGAAGGAAATATTATTTAATATGTGTTACATCTGGCAGGCTCCACTTCACACCCAGTGACTGCAGACAAGTTTCCTTTCTCACAAAGTCCTCAAGAATACCCTTCCTATCTTTCCAGGTGAGTGTTTTTGCATTGTTGTGTGTGTCTCTGTGTGTTGTGTCTGTGTGTGTGTGTCTGTGTGTATGATGATGAATGAGAGAGAGAGAGCCTACCATCTTCTACCCCAGATACAAGGTGTCTTGTCAGTTATGTTTTAAATTGATTCATCTATAACCTGATATAACCTTGGGACATCTTAGGTATTAAGAAAAAGAGTTATTTTCGAGGTATTACAGAATATTGGTAGGACGGGACATTACAATGCTGAAACAAAGATGTTGGCCTTAATAAAGACACATGTGCATATTTACAATACCAGTATTTGTTCAAATTACAGAAAAAGATTACTCTACCTTCAGTATAGTAGATCTTTGAAATACCAAGTAAATCCCTTCAGTATAGTAGATCTTTGAATTATACCAAGTAAATCCCAATGGTGATGAAGAAGATGAATCCATGTCCATGTATACATCCACACAGTGACACACCCACATACACTCAAGGCAAAGCAGTTGGTGGATACATAGTCAAAGAGAGAGAGAGAGGGAATTTATAACCACAAACTTGCAATTACCTGCAGTATTGCTGGATTGTTTACATGACGAGAGTCACACTGTCTTCAATCCCTGCTTCGATAACTTCCCACTCTTGCCATTGTTCTATCTAATGATGTGACCTTTGTTGGCATCACTTTAAGAATTTTTTTTTTGTTTTTTGTTGTCAAAATCTGCTATGTCCCCTATGGCACTAAAACTGCCTCCAGTGTCTTCATCACTGCTGTCATAATTCTTAATCAGCTCTGCAACCTGTTTTGCTGTCAGTCTTCGTTTGGTCCATCTTGATGTCCGTGCCATTTACGAAAAGAAACACTCTTTGAAAGTGGATGATCAGTAGCAAGTTGGACTGGCTAGAGAAGATGCATGATCATGCATCCGTTATCTGTAAACAGTTGGCTGAAAAAGGAAATTTTATGGTTCCTGATCATGTTCTGGAGTCTTAAACAGTTTGACTGAGAAAGCAAATTTTACAGTGAGAGAATACTTGAAACTGAAATAGTACTTCAGTACAAGTATACTGGTACCTAGTCTGCTTGGGATGTAAGTTGGGTATAAGAGATCAAGTACCAGCAGTAAAATAAGTTAATTAATGGCTTCGGATTTATAGATTGCATGCAAGTTGGGTTGCAGAGAAGTGATTCTTTGTGTTTGGTGTACTGCATTTTTATCATTTCTTATTTATGCAGATTAGAGCTTTTGCGTCTCGGAAGGGGTGATGGTGTGACTCAAATTGTGTATCAAACGGTTTCCAATGACTCTGCTGGTCTGGATGGGGACTTGAGTACAGAAACATTGCTGTCTTGCTGATGACTGTTGTTGCTGCCTACTGATGAGCACCTGTTATTACATGCCAGTACTACCTGTTCCAACAGGTCAGGTTCCGTTATATCATTGACTGCGGCATATGCGGCATCCAGTCTGTGACATACTGTTCAACTGGATGCACTGCTGCCCAGGATGAGAGAGTAATTTTGTCTGTGCACAGTGACACTTTCACTTCAGTCCTTTAACTCCCACATCCTATCCACCAACTGCAAAAACTCTTACCCTGTGACTCCCTCACCCTATCCACCAGTTTCCTGCAGGAACCTGGTGGATGGGGTGAGGGAGTCAAAGGGTCAAGTTTTTGCTTTGTTAGCATGGTTGACAATGCAGGATGCTGACAGACAGTGTGCGGGAGGGGAGTCAAAAGGTTAATCTGTTTCAAGCATGGGTTCCTATAACTGTTTCCTTGACAGTTGTTGGAAATCTTTTTCAATCTGGAGAGTCCAAAAACCCTTGTATCTTAGACACTTGTTTAAGTTCTTGAGCCATTGACTTTAGAGATTTAGAGAAGAAATGGGAATGGGGTAGGGAATAAAGACACAGGTGTGATTAATTACTGCTTATTTCAGGAATTGTAGTAAAGTCAGAAAAGATATTTTAGTGTTGCAAGTGTGCCAGTTATTTTAAACATCCCACACACTTTTAGTATGAAGATTGTTTCCCACACATCCAGAATTCAGATGAAGCTATGGATCAGATTTTCTATGTTGTCTCTAGTATTCTGTATGATCATACTGAACCTGCACATGTGCCAGGTTTATTGTTTCAAAATTACTTCTGTACTTAAGTAAACAACAACATTCGATATGCAGATGACACCGTGCTAATTGCAGAAAGTGAAAGCGACCTACAAAACCTTGTGAGCTTACTTGAAATAGAACGCAAAGGTGAGGGGTTGGAACTAAACAGCAGGAAGACTGAAGTCATGGTGATCAGTTAAAAAAACATGAAATCCCCTCATGCAAAATAACAGCAAATGGCACAACCTTGAGACAGGTTGATAAATTTAAATACCTGGGAACGATCATTTCACCAGATGGCAGATGCACATCAGAAATAACCAGCAGAATCGCCAAGCAAAAACAACATTCAAGAAGATGAAGAGCATTCTTACCAACAAATGCCTATCAATTAACATCAGGAAGAGAGTTCTTGAATGTTATATAGAACCAGTAGTGTTGTACAGTTGCGAGGCGTGGACAGTCAACAAGCAAAGTCAGAACAAGATTGAGGCACCCGAGATGTGGTTTCTAAGAAGGATGTTGAGAGTTCCATGGACTGCAAAGAAAACAAACGAGACAGTCTTGATGGAGGCAGACACAAGAAGGTCATAAGGAAGATTAGGAAAAGGCAGGCAACATTCGTAGGCCATTTTATGAGGAAAAGGGAATTGGAACACCTGGTCACAACGGGAAAGCTGGAGGGAAGGAGAGCACCGGGTAGACCCAGGGAGAAGATACTAGACGGACTTGCAGAGTGGCTGAAGACAGGGAGGGTGGAAGAGATGCTTGAGGCAACAAGAGATAGAGACAGATGGAAGTCCATAATCGCCAACGCCATGCAGCAAGGCACCTGATGATGATGATGATGACTTAAGTAAACGTTATTCCTCTAGGATTTTCTTGTCAGTGAATTGCGCGAATTTTTCTTAAGAAATTTTGAAGTGTGTTAGCAATTGTTTGTCGTTAATTTTTGTTTGTTTGTTTGTTTGTTTTGTGTTTACTTGTTTTTCTACCCAACTAACAGGTATGCCTCTCCAAAACCATGGTAACTACATTGTACGACTAGGCAATGTGGTGCGGTGGCTTGGTGAACAGGCAGAGGAATTGGGCGTTGAAATCTACTCTGGTATCGCAGCGAGTGAAGTATGTTGTCATGTTTCAAATGAGATTAGGTCTGTATTATTGTTACTGTTGTTATTATTATAAGTATTATTATTATAATTGTTATTATTATATTGTTGTTGTTATCATTATCATCATCATCGTCATCATGATTGTTAATCATCATCATCATCGTCGTCGTCGCCATTATTATTATTATTATTATCATTACTACTACTATTACTATTCTTCTTATTATCATTATTATTATCATGATTATTATTACATTTATTGTTATTTATTGTTCTTTCATACTACTGTTATCCAAACGTATTTGGACTTCCTGTGCATTCCCACTTGGGGATGCTGGGGGCTCTTTCAGTATAAATAGTATCCCCACCTTTCAGAGATTCTGGCTGAGAAATTTTCTCTTTTCTGTGACTCTCTTTGTTTCTGGCTTGTTTCTTTGCTTTCTGTCATTTCTTTCTATCATTCTGTGCATTGCTGGTCTATATATTCTTAAATATTTTCTCTTAGTATTGATAGCTGGGTACATGTAATGATGTATTAAATGGATTTTTGTCTCTAGGGAAATATGATGTGTAGAAGCAATATTAAGGAATTGAGGCTCCTTTTATGTGTTTTAGTATCCTTAATTATGTTTAAATTTGTATTCAGGTTTGTTTTTTAAATGCCGTGTATGATAAATTGGATGGAGTGGTCAATACCAGGGACTCTTTTCCTTTTTTTTTTTTTTTCATCCTGTTGAAGCCTTGTGTATTGTGTTAAAGCCCTAATATGGCTGTATGCAGTCAGCTGGGCTTTAAGTAAAAATAACAACTCCTTGGGTATTAACCTCTTCTCTGCTTGGTACGAGTAACGCTCGTAGTAAAATCGAAATTCACCACGCCCGTATACGAGTGCCACTCGTAGTAAACTCGTCACGGAAAGCGAGCAAATCTACACAAGAAATGACTGCGCAAAATGTTTCCAACTCTGTTGCTGATATCAGCGAAGAGCCCCATATCCTTCACGTCACCAGTAACTGACCACAGGATATGCAAATCGCGAGTTGAGAGGTTACAGTGATTAGCGAATTCAAGATGGCAGCGAGACCTAGTACGTCGTCGGCTCGACCTGTTTTCAAGCGGTACACTGCGCTTGATGTGTTGGACGAGATATTCAACGATCAAGACAGTGGAGAAGAAGACATGGGAGGATCGGATCCTGACATCAGTGATGAGGAGGAGACGGATGGGAACCAGCACCATCCACTTTTATCGGAGATAGGTGCTGGTGATGACGTGGATCCTTCGTTCGCTCCCAGTGAAAGCAGTGGGGAAACCAGTGCTAGCGAGGGTGAAGAAGAGGAAATGGGGGATCCTCTACCATCAACAAGCACTGCACCCCCTCCTGTCAGGAGGGGACGGGGTCGTGGACGTGGTAGGGGGTCTGGACGACGGCGAGGGCCCCGTGGAAGCGGCAGGGGGCGTGGCGTGAGGCGTGGTCAGCAACAGCTAGTGAGAGAATGGCGAGAAGCTGATGCACAGCACCCCAACCCTGGTGTAGTTTTCACTGGAAATCCGGGGTTGAAGGTCAGCTGTGCTAATTTTAGGCCGGTTGACTATTTGGAATTATTTTTTTCTGACCTAGTCAACCATCTCGTCATTCAGACAAACCTGTATGCTGACCAGTTTCTCGAGGCACACCCCAATCTTCCACAGTTTTCCAGGGCCAACAAGTGGGAGAAAGTCGACTGTGCAGAAATGAGGAAGTTTCTGGGCCTGGTTCTGCTGATGGGCATTGTGCGGCTACCTTCAATTGAACTGTACTGGTCTAAGAAGGTGCTGTACAGAATTCCAGTCTTCAGCTCCATCATGACAAGAAACCGGTTCCAGGCAAGTAGCTCTATTTTTTTTTCTTTTCTTTTTTTCACTACTTGATTCTTCATCCCTCCACTATTCATTTTGTGTGTGTGTGTGTGTGTGTGTGTGTGTGTGTGTGTGTGTGTGTGTGTGTGTGTGTGTGTGTGTGTGTGTGTGTGTGGTTTTATATATTCAAGTGTGTGTGATACTGTCAGTGTGTGCTTGTGTAAATGTGTGTGTGTGTGTGTGTGTGTGTGTGTATGTGTAGGCTGTGTGTGTGTGTGCGTGTGTGTGTGTGTGTGTGTGTGTGTGTGTGGCATGTGCGTGTGTGTGTGTGTGAGTGCACATGTGTACATACGCATTATTTATTTCTGTTTGCAAGTTTTCCATACAAGTTTGCTGATTTTGTAAAACACAAAAGCACTTTTTTGGTACACCAGTGTGGTGTTTTTATATTCATGTGTGTGTGATACTGTCAGTGTGTGCTTGTGTGAATGTGTGTGTGTGTGTGTGTGTGTGTGTGTGTGTGTGTGTGTGTGTGTGTGTGTGTGTGTGTGTGTGTGTGTGTGTGTGCGCGCGCGCGTGTGTGCATAAGCATTATTTATTTTCTGTGTGTAAGTTTTCCATGCAAGTTTATTCATTTTGTAAAAGACAAAAGCACTTTTTTATACCAGTGTGGTGTTTTTATATATTCAAGTGTGTGTGATACTGTCAGTGTGTGCTTGTGTAGTGGGTGTGTGTGTAGGCTGTGTGTGTGTAGGCTGTGTGTGTGTGTGTGTGTATGTGTGTGTGTGTGTGTGTGTGTAGGCT
Source organism: Monoplex corrugatus (assembly GCA_030674185.1). Taxonomy (NCBI): domain Eukaryota; kingdom Metazoa; phylum Mollusca; class Gastropoda; order Littorinimorpha; family Ranellidae; genus Monoplex; species Monoplex corrugatus. Next base: position 85,909,326 of record CM060314.1, read on the forward strand.
GTGTGTGTGTGTGTGTGTGTGTGTGTGTGTGTGTGTGTGTGTGTGTGTGTGTGTGTGTGTGTGTGTGTGTGTGTGTGCCCAGTTGTGGGTCTGCTTACTTATCTTGAAAGTTTACTCTGTATTTCAGATTCTTCTTCAGTTTCTGCACTTCAACAACAATGCAGCCATGCCAGTGCCAGGTGATCCAGCGTACGACCGGCTCTACAAGATCCGTCCTATTCTGGATCATCTGCATGAGAGGTTCCAGGAGGTGTATGAGCCCCGGCAAGCGGTATGTGTTGATGAAAGTCTACTTCTTTGGAAGGGTAGACTGATATTTCGTCAATACATACCGTTGAAACGTGCCCGGTTTGGCATCAAAATATACCTGTGCTGTGAGTCTGACGGCGGTGTCAAGGGAAGTGGTGGCTACTGCTACCGCTTCAAGGTGTATGCTGGAAAGGAGGACCCCGTCAATGAGGTGCAGCCTGTCCTAGAGTCCGTAAATGCAGACAACCCAACTCTCTCGGCCAGCGAGAAGATGGTGCTGTACTTGGTAGCCCCTCTCCTGGAAAAGGGCTACCATGTCTACACGGACAACTGGTACAGTAGTCTGCGGCTGTACCTCTACCTCCTGGAAAGGAACACCTTGGCCTGCGGCACCGTCCGGGAGAACCGGGGTATTGCAGAGGAGCTACGTGGAGTGAAGCTGGACCCCGGATCATCAGCTGCTCTTTGTGGTGACAACAAGATCGTCGCCACAAAGTACCACAGCACAAAAGTGGTGCACCTGCTGTCCTCTGTGCATGGCCACACTGAGGCACCCATTCCACACCGGGGACGACGGGGTGTCAACATGCGTCCGTCTGTTTCATCGAATTACAACAGGAATATGGGTGGAGTTGACAAACAAGATCAGCTGCTTCACCCATATGACTGCTCACGTAAGTCGATGAAATGGACAAAAAAACTGTTTTTCCATTTTCTGCAGGTTGCAGCCTGCAATGCATTCATCTTGCAAAAGTCAAGAGGTGATGACTCCTGTAACACTTTCCTAAGTTTTTTGGAGAGTGTCATCACCTCTTGGATTTGGCCAGATCAGGTGCCAGCTGTGGAAGAGGGAAAAACAGATGACGAGGTGAGGGTGGGTGCACACCACTTTTTATTTCCACTGCCACCGACACCAAACAAGTCTAACCCCACCAAGCCGTGTCGGGTCTGCACGAAGAAAATAAAAGTGCGGAAGGAATCCCGCTACTACTGCCCCTCCTGCCCATCCAAGCCTGGATTGTGCTTAGGCCAATGTTTCAAGGACTACCACACCAAGTTTGTGTATTGGCAGTAGGGTGTTCTGTGTTAGTTTTTTTTTTCCCCTCAGTTATATATATTTCATTTTCTTCTGCTTTTTTGTGCTTTTGTTTTTGTGTTCTTAGTTTTCCATTCTACAGTGCATTTTTTTTTCCTCACCTGTGTGTGTGTTCACCGTTTTGTGAACGCTGTGACAAGACTGAGTGCCATCAGTGAAAGAAGACCAAGTGGAGTATAGAATGAATCCCCTTGTGTGTTTCTTTGAACCACAATTTGGACAGACAAAAAAATGAACACCATCCCCCAAAGTTATGAAGTAACGAATGTAGACAACCTGAGGATTATGTCCAAGCGCAAGTGCTGGATTCCTATAGAACAGTATGGCAGTAATGTGAGTACAATATGTTCAGAAACACTAACACAGTTCCCACAGTGTTTTATGTGATAACAAATGGATACCAAGTGTGTGTGTATGTGGGGGGAGGGTCTTTCTTTTTGAACAGACAATTGTTTATTTTTTTCTTCAGACTTTTTTTTCCCATAGTTGTCATTTTGAACATTTACCAATATGTATAATATTATACTATAACAATTTGGACCATACTGTGTACTTACAGTGATGTTGAGTAAACACTAACAGAAGTTTTTGTCAGTGTTTTACAGGTTTTATGTGTTGTAACATGTGTATGTTTTTAGAAACTTTTATTTTCTGTAAAACCACCATCCGTTATATCCCTGGCCATCTTCCCAATGGCTAACAAAATTACACTATTGTTATATAGCATTATAACTTGGGGTAAAATGAAAGAGAAGCCATAAAATCTAAGTCATATGTCAACAAATGAATAAGCAGTGATTGCGGTACTGAACCTACCCCAAATAGTAAAATTATGCCCCTTTCCAGTAGAATTGGGGTACCCCCAGTAACATACAGATTGTTACACAGAGGGACATTTATTGACATCAGTTTGAATCCCAGGTGTTTGTAATATTGCTGAGCAAACACCAAAAGGTATTTTGCTTTGTTCAGTGGGCTTTTATGTGCTGAATTGTTCTAAAACTCTCAAATTGAAAACAAAACAAAAACTGATTTATCACATGTTATTAGTGTGAACCATCATCATTACCAACAAAATCAAATTAGAATGATGTGAAATTGTAAACAAGGGTATAAGGAAGAAGTCCACAAAAAATCTAACAAATAACTCAATAAGTGGATGAGTAATGTACATGTTAGTGAACATACTGCAAAAAGCATGATTATGCCCCTTTTTTCCTAAAAAATAGTACTCCCAATTATGAGCAGATTATGATCAAGAGCAACATTCCTTGGGATTTATATGACTGTCATGTGTTAGTGCTGATGTTGAATAAATAGTAAAACCACTTTTCCAATGTTCTGACTCATTTTGTGTGGCACAGTGTATTTGTGTATACTCGAAAGCTGTTATTTTTTGGTAATTTTTTGTAGTTATGTCAGTTTCTGCTATACTAATTATCAACATAATCAAGTTATTTTGACAGGACATTGTAGACCAATGCATAACAACAAAACATGCAAAAAATCTGAGAGATCTGTCAAGAAATAAATAAGCAGTAACCATTTTATTGAACCTACCCTAAAAAGCTAAATTTTACCCTGGCAAGCAGTTATTCGAAAGTGCTATTATACTGAGCAGTTAAGGGGTTAAACATAATCAGAGTTTTAGTGGAGCAGGGAGAACTGAAGCTGACCACATTCCACTATATTGTTATACAGTGTGTATTTGGGGGGCATGCATGCTGGGTGTTTTTATGTTTCTAAAGCCAGCGTACTCTGACATAACTCGCATTCTTTAAATGTGCATATTTAATGTCCTGCGTTCATAGACACTTCAAGGGCGGTCAGGCTCTAACAGGTCTGCTTACTCTTAACCTGGGAAATTAGAAATCCACCATTTACCCAAGAGGCAGGAGTTATCCAGGCAGGATCGAATTCCAGACAGTGGAAGTCTGGCATCTTACCCACTTGACTACTATGCCCACTTTTGTGGTGTAACTTGTCCTTGGATGAAGTGGTGCCGGTTTCCAAGAAGGATTAAAAGTTTGTGTGCACAAGAGGAATTCATTGCACTTAAACAGTTCCTTACACATACCACCCATATCTGCCAGCATTTATCAGGCAGACTCCTTGAGCTTGTTCAGAATCTTATGCGACCTGTGAAACTCTAAGCTGACTCCACCAGAATGAGTGAAATATTGATTAAAGATGGACAGCAAACAGGCCAATTGTTATAATGTGGACAGGGTCTGAACTCAAGACGTAAACTCTCAAATCCATAGCTCTGTCAGAAGAAACAGCCAGTGGATTGCTGACTTGAAGTTTATGGGTTTGAACCCCCATCATCCGAAAAATTGTTTTCTGTTAGCCCTGACTCCTACACAAGAGTTCAGCTTGCTATGGACTCATAGGGAAGACTGGAACCAACTCAGGCCAGTCTCATCCTTTTTATTGCATGCATCATGTGGCTCAAATTTCGTGTCCAATGCTGCAAGTGTCTGTATCTCCCGGGCCTGGTTGTCACTAGGATATATCATGATAGTAAGAATACAGTTCTGTCAGTCTCTTATCTCAGATGGGACACTATAACATCGTCATCATCATCCCCATCATCATGAATTCGTCAATCAATACAGCTTCGTGAAAATTGTCTCAGATTCTGTGGCCCTTCATTCCCTGATCTTTGGTTATCTCAGATCACTTTCATTTACTGTTTACGTTTCCATGCCTGGGGTGATTTCATGTAGGAATCTTCTGTGTCAGCGGTTCATGAGGGCTGTCATTGGAGATGATTTCGTTACCAGGGTGTCTTGTACTCGGTCTGGCTCCATGACTGAGCAAATACTGTCATTAGTGTAGGGTTTAGTTGGTAGTGTTTATAGTAAGTTCGATCCAAACTGGTACTCTTAAACTTCATTGAAGTTACTGAGCAGCAGTGCATGGACTTCTCTAGTCGGTAGCCTTGTGGCAGCTTGACATCACTGGCTCCTGTGGGCTTTCTGGCACTGGAACTTTGACAGAATGAAGTTTGGTTTGGTGGTGTGTTGTGGAGCCGGAAAGAGCAGCATGGAATCAGTGCCACCAAGATGAAATAGAAGTTGGGACAGCAAAAAAGAGGGAAACATTTTTTTTTAAAGGAGGACCAACAGGTCTGCATTCAGGGAAGGCTGGAACGAACTTGATCCAACTATTGTATCTGTGTTTATGTGTTGGGGCTGAGTTGTGCCAGTGGGAATCTAGGATGATAAGGACTGACAGAGGAAAAATGTTTCACCAATGTTATCTCGATTGTTTATATGGATGATAACAAAAATGGGTCGTCTGATCCTGTTTTTTTCTGGTTCCTGTTTCATCTGATTACACAGATGGATATGTTTGAGTGTGGCTGATGTGCTTTAACCTTTGATTCCTACCATATCCACCAGTGCAAAAACTTAACCTTTGATTCCCTCACCCTATCCGCAAGGCAAATTAAACTTGATCCTCACCTATTCACAGTGCAAAAACTTAACCCTTTGATTCCCTCACCATATCCACCAAGTGCAAAAACTTAACCCTTTGATTCCCTCACCCTATCGCCAAGTGCAAAAACTTAACCCTTTGATTCCCTCACCCTATCCACCAAGTGCAAAAACTTAACCCTTTGAGTCAAAGGGTTAAGTTTTTACTTTGGTAGCATGGTTGACTATGCAGGATGCTGGTGAACAGGATGCGGGATTCAAAGGGTTAAGACAATATGAACTTAATACTATGAATAACATCGATCAATACAAAAGTTCATACGACCCAGAAGATTCTGACATTTTCAGTTACTGTTGGTTGTTGGGTTTTTTTGTAAGTAATAGAACCTTACAAGACTGCTAACCTAGATTTTATACATTTTTCCTGCATTTCTTCCAGATTCTTTCTTTTACCTTCGCTGGGTGCTCTTATAAGTTGTTCAGGTTGTATCTGTACACTTTGTGGAATGTTGCTACCTTATGGTTGAGTGACTCATTGTACATATGTGTGGATACCGTCTCCTCTTGCTGTCACTGGCAGAAGGTTCAGCTAGTTGTACACAGAACAAAATGATTTGTCACATGTTTAAGAACATCAGGACCTTCCCTTTGAAAGACCTAAATACTGACAAAGCTCTCTAGTATGATCACTTTGGGTTGCTCCCCAACAACCAGCTTTCTTTTTTCTCAGCATTGTCTTCCTCAGAGGTGTCTGTTTCGCTTGTGTTGTTTCAGACCAAACAGTTAACTCTGTAGAATAAAGATCTTGTTTTGTTTGCTTCTCTTCATCTTTTTGTTTGCTTGTTTGCACCATTTTAAGGGATACAACCCTACTTTCCCTACACTTAGAGCAGAAAAAACAGACCTGCATTTACTCCATTTATTTGTAATATCATCCCTCAGCTTTGGATCATAGATTTCACCTAATAAATTCGGATCATAGATTTCACCTGACAAAATCTTTGAGCTTGTTGTGGCTCTTACATAACTGTATTGTTGCATGTAAACATTTTGAATGGGGGTGGGGGGGGGGGAGTGAATACAAAGTTAAAAAGAAAAAGAAAAGAAATCAGGTACTTCAGCAGCATGCTTGGTGTAGAGATAAATCTGACTTCCAGTACAGGTTCCAGTCTGGCTTGAAAAACAACTTTTGTGTGTACAGCCTTCAGTCCACCCAGCTGTGAATGAGTACCAGAACCTTAGCATGATTGGGGAAAGTAAAGCTGCCAGGGAAGGGAGATGGGCATCACCATCATGATGTTGACACTGAGAGAACTTCAGGTCTACTGCTCATTCCCCTGTGGACAAAGACTTAACCTTATGTACTTAACCCTTTGACTCCCGCACCCTGTCCACCAGCATCCTGCTTTGTTAACTACGCTTGCAAAGCAAAAACTTAACCCTTTGACTGCCTGCAGGAAGCTGGTGGATAATGGGAGGGAGTCAAAGGGTTAAGTTTTTATAGTTGGTGGACAGGGTGCGGGAGTGAAAGGGCTAATAAAGGCAGTTATGGTGACAACAGGGAAGACACAGTACTCAATACAACTGGAATTCAGCCAGTCTGAAAAGGCTATAATGCTTCATGTTTAATGCCTTTGATTGCAGCTCTTTCTAAAAGAACCTTTCTCCAAAATTTGGATTCGTTACACATCACGTTTTAGTGGGCACAGAGAACTTACGACTGGTTGGCTTGTTGGCTACATTCCACATGTTGTGGTACAGTCTGCATCTTCAGTGAGCAGGCATGCTGGTTGTGTTCATGTTGCCGAAAGCTAGCCATTGACATGACACAGGAACATTTTAACATGCGTATTTGATATTCTGCATGCATGTACAGATGGGAGGGGGCTTTGGCACTGCAGGTCTGCACACTTGTTGACCTGGGTGATTCAGACAAATCTGCATTCTTTACTCATTAAGACCTTCAGATTGGAAGTCCAGTGTTTACCCACTTGACCACGACACCTGTCATTTCATGTTACGTTTTGCCATGTTTCAGGTGTTGTATCATGAAGATGGAAGTGTAAAGGGTATCGCTACCAACGATGTTGGCATTCACAAGGACGGTTCTCCCAAGGTGAGTATCATCATGAGGTGTAGTCTTCTGAGCTGACAAGGTTGTAAACTAGAATGACAGATTCTTGGCATCAATTACGAGGGTCTTTTCTTTACATTATACCTTTCATGCCAAGCCATAAATCTGTTTGCATTACGTAGGTTGTTACTTACAAAGCCATGTTATTTTTTATCTGTGATGCAAACATCATGTGATGGTGCCATATTACAGTCACAGCATCCTTATAAATGTCTGTTTACTTTGTTATGGTTGGAGAAACGGTGACAAAATCTTATTATGCCAACTGTGCCAGGAGTCAAAGGATTGATTAGAGAAATATTTATCTCTCTGTTGCTGACTTTTTAATTTTTGTAATCTTTTGACTCTTTGACAGTCTCTTTGTCTTTGTAGTGGTATATGAAATTTTAACCCTATTGTCAATAGTTCTGTGTCATGCCACAGTAATTTTGAAATCTATTATGATGTTGGTCCAGGGAGAGCATTTAGTGGGGGATTGACTATTCCCTGTATTTGGTAATTTAATTGTTGTGTTCCAGTTGTATGTCATAAGATAGGCACAGTAGTCAAGTGGATTAACATGAGACTTCCATTTGGAAGGTCCTTGGGCCAATCCACCTATACACCTCCACCTGGTAAGTGAAGAGTGGGGGATTTTTCTGATCTTTCAGATCAGTGTGCACAGACCTGCATCTTAAAGATAGTGTGAATCATGTCAATGGCTGGCTTATAGATGCATGAAAACAGTCACCTTGTACACCTACTGAAGTTGGAATATGCGGACTGTGTATACACCTGCACAGTACAAGTAAAACTGTGCATACATACATCTGAGGAAAATCAGGACACTAAAAATATTTTTGAAATCATCATTTTATTTCCTTCTGTGGATAGCTCTGTTTAATGTTACCGAAATCTAGGATTCTGTTGTCAAATGAAGTGTAGAGACCTTTGAGTTGGAAATAGAAAATTCCTTAACATTTATATCTCTGTTATATATTCAGGTAGTATGACCTCTTTGCTCCGTTACCCATTCCATCAGTCTCCTGCAGACATGGTATGAACATCAACATTAATTGACATAATGTCATTTGTTTATGCATCAGTAATATATGATATGAAATTTCATTATCACAAAAATTATACTATGTATGCTTACGTAAGCGTAACGAATTCAAATGAAATAGGGGAAGGTGACTTCAGCTTTGGCAGGGAAAGGTTTCAAACTGTGTAGCCATGTGTTTAGTTCCCAGTTACTTATACTTATGTCAGCATATGCATTCAGAGCTGCCAGTGCCTTAACTCACTCGGGACAGAGAGTTTTCCCCCTTGCTTTTCCCCAGACGGCCCATTTTGAAGGGTTAGGGGAAAAAATCACGAAAAATACAAAACATAAAGGAACAAAATGAAACTTTCAGATCTGAATATTTACATGCTGGGTTAGTTCATGCCAAAATATTGAAGTTCTTCCTTGAATATTTCTTCTTCATGTAGGTAGCGGCAGCCCCCAGCCTAGCCTACAATCAACTGCCAAAAAGTGTGAATTTCGTAATTTTCCACAGCTCCGTACTCAGGCATCAGAGCACAGACTGATGTCAAGTTCACACAGAAATAAAATTCATTCTTTCATCTTTTCAATGAGTGTATCTGTTTATGTGTTCGGTGTCTGTACTTAATAAGCGAATTAAAAAGAACGACAACGTCATTCACCGCTTTCCCGGATTTGGCAAGATTACGTCGAATCTCCCGATTCAATGTTGTCCGATCATCGGGCTTTCTCGGCCGTGCTTGTGGGGTACAGAGGTCATACATAGCTATATTTAGTATCAGCTTCTTCAGCAAAACACGAGGATTTCAAATATATGAACCAGAATATTTATAATCTTAATGTGAAAATGCAGGATCCAAAAGTTTGTGTTCAGTGCCAAACTTTTGTCAATAAAACGAAATTCATCGCTGGGAAGGGCTATCTGTCGCATATCAAAATGATCTACAATCAATTCTCTTTCAATTGGAAAAGTAGGTTAATGTATTCAAGCTCTGTCGTTCACAAGCAAGCCAATCAAAACAAGCAGGTGAAAATTTTCAAAATTTACCTATGCGTCATCGGGGATCCAGCACTTTCGACGATCGCGAGTTCAGACGGCGACCACTTTCACACGATATCGGCGGCAAAATCAGTAAGTTGGTTGCTTTTTTACTCACAGATTCTTTAGATTAGTGATTGAGGAAAGATTTACAATTGATACTTTTATTTGACTGAATGAACAAGATTAGAATTCAATGAATAACACTGTCGACCAAGCACTAGGAAAGCGTGACCGGAAGTGATGAAGCGAAGCTCCAGTTGATCGTTATTAATTGCAATTTTCTCAGTTTCGGGATTGTTTTCAGTAAATTATGCACGTGTTAGGTAAACATTAAGACTCTATGCATATAAGACATTTTTTTCAAAGCTGAAGGACGTCGGACAATTGTCATACTGAGATCGTTTTTGCCCGAGGTGGGTAATGCCACGGGACAGTTTCCAGCTCAATGGCGATAGTATAAACTAAAGCTCAAAGTCAAAGCAATAGATGAATGTCGAGGAACAAGTTTACTAAAGAATTTAATTGTTCGTAGCGTAAAGATTGTTGTAAAAGTATACAGAATAGTACTCAGAAGTGGAGGAAAAGATCTCAACTGGGAGGGAGGACGAATTAGAGGCTTATTCAAATTATTGTACTTTAAAAAAAAAAATCAGATTTGTCACATTCTTTATGTGGTAACAAAAAACACTAATAATAATAATGATGAAAAAAGAAAATAAACCAAACCTGATATGGAATTTTACTGTTTGTGATCTGCTCATATTGTGGTATTGTCCTCTAATGATTGAAAATGAATTTTATTTTTATTATTAATTCTATTTTATGCTTCAAATCCTCCTTCCTTTTGTTTTAAAATTTTTTAAGAAAACCATACATGCATGTCACACCACATGTCAAGTCAAAATGATCTTTATTGATGGTAAATGTCCAAGCAAGCTTACAATATATAATTTTTTTCATCTTGCCATAAAAAACAAACCAAAAAGCAACCTATCAACCCCCCCCCCCCCCCACTCTCCCCTCCCCAAAAAAAGTATAAAATAAATAAAAAGAAGAAAACATTTAAGAGCAAAACAGAATTTAGAATGAAAACACACACACACACACACACACACACACACACACACACACACACACACACACACACACACACACACACACACACACACACACACACACACACACACACACACCACACTTATTGTAAATGGTGAATTAGATGATAAACATTTATTTTATGTGACAGACACGGAGGATGCACAGTACCAGAAACTCAAGGCTGTATTCCTGGCCGATGGAAGAGGGTGACGTCCCAGTCTCCCTGAATTTGAACTAACACATAAGCTGCTGATGCAGATGCTTCAATTGAGAGATGTGGGTGGCAAAACATTTGATGAGACAACTCATTTTCTTCAGGAAAGACTGTTTCCCGACATAGCCTTTTCAAAATTACAATATCAGCTGGTTTCTATGTCATCCAGAACAAAACAGCCAAGAAGTACCCAGATCTGCAGACCTTCCTTGCAGCAATAGTGAAAGTGACAAAAGTACTTTATCACAACCACTGGATGTAGAGGAATTGGGGGATTTTTAAAAGGTTTACGCCACCAGGATATATTACCTTTATCAGATGAGCATGTGATATCTCACCGACCATCAAGTTATGGACTTCTGAAAGATCTGCTGAACTTTAAAAAAAAAGGAAGGGAAGACCTATGAAGATCGAACATCTGTGCCAGTGGTGGCAGCATCTGACTGGAAATCTTGTGACTGAGAGTCAGATGACAAATGCAGCTGCCAAGTTTCTTCAGAAGAACTCAAAACTACAGCCTTCTGCACATCAGGCAAAAGGGAGGGAGATCTACATCAAGTTTCTGGCATCATCACCATTTGAAGTTCAAAGAGGGACCTCTGCCAGTACTAGTACTAGTACTACTACTAATACTGGTACTGCTACTGGTAGCACTGCAAAAAGTTATTCCGATAATATCCATCCAACAGTGCAGTTAAATGTGGATACAGCAGACATCAATCTGGGTGTGAAACTGGCTGAAGCTGGAAAACAGTTGGCAGCTGCTGTTTTTGGGGGGTTGTCTTTAAAGTTCTTGCCCATACTTATGTCTTAAATGTGGAAAGAAAGGTATAAACTTAAATAGTTCTAACGAAATGTCTTATGCATGCCTTTTTCTTTCATGGTGAGCACTTGCGCTGACTTTTTTTCCCCAAAGAAACTAATGCCTTTGTTTATAATGTCTTTGAGAGTTATGAGAATAGTACTTGATAAGAATGCTACTGGGTGCATAGTATTTCATTTCCCCAAATTTCAACTAAATCCATTCAGTAGTTTAAAAGTTATGATGTTTCAATTGTTTTGTTGCTGACTAGCGTATTTTCTCAGTTACTGTGTATTATATGCTTTCATGGATCCTAAATATACATAGTTTTCAAAATTTTGATTTAGTATTTGACAGAAGTATAGCCTATCATGTAGTCTACGAAGCATCCAGATTTCAAATGAATTCAGTGAGTCGTTTAGAAATTATTGTAATTTCTGTTTATGTTTGAGCTAAGAAGGGCCGCATTTTGCAAATTGGTGTTTTTCGCAATTTTTAACTCAGATATTTCCTTGAAATCTGACTGAAACCTGCTGGAAAAAATTGGGCATGGTCTACATGTACTAGCAAATGAAATTACCAAGTTCCAGGCTTCAGTCTGACATATTGTATATATACTGTGACAGCCTAAAGTTACCACTCCATTCAATTTTATATACTTTCGATTCGTTTTTTTCCCAATCTTTGCAAGGTAATAACTTCTACAAATAACAAACATATACTCTGTAATTTCATACATAGCTTCTGTGTGTTCTAGTATTTGCATTTTAATGAGATGAGCGCTGTCAGCTTGTTAAAAGTGCTGATTTGGGGTTCTTGAAAATGGCTTATTATGCTGTTTTTGCCAGTGTCGCGTTGGCATCTGTATTCAAATGGGCATATTTCAAAAACTAATAATGGTATCCACTTACTTTTTTTTTTATTTTGCTTGTTATGAAAAGTTCTTTAAAGGTAACAAAGAAAATAAGCCCCATTGCATGAAATAAATTTCGGCTGCCGCTACCTACTTCATGTGCCATGTTGAAAATACCCCAAATTTTGTGGTCAGGATCACCGTACAGTCACACACTTTTATCAGCTCCATGAACACACAGTCAAAGATGACAAGGTCTTTGTATGCACAAAACAACATGAATAAAGTAGACTTTGCTCAGGGTAAAAAAAAAGATTATTAGTGATATTATATGAATAAATGTTACAAATTGTTACACAGGGGAATTATGGGGGCGTGGCACTAAAATGAGACATGCAGGCCACAAGAGCCAGAGAATGGAGGCAAAGTGGGAGAAAAACTAAAATCTTCATGCCAGTCATGCATAGGAAAGTGAATGAAACCTCCATCAGACATGCGACTCGCTGTACTTGGCCTGCTGACCGCTCGCCTCTTGTGACGTGTACGCCCACCTCCCTCTCCCACTTCATTGTCGTCTAAAACTGGGTCACTGTCAGTACCTTCTTGCTGGCAGCTTCCATCACTTGATACACTTTCACCATTATCTTCATCATACTCCTCGATGTCCAATCCTTCAGTCTGAAGCACTTCAATCACTTCAGCAGCAGTAAAACGCCGCCATCGCGATCTACTTCGTTCGAAAACTCGTACTCGCCTGTGACGCCATTTTCGACACGAATGTAGATTAGCCAGGCGTGTGGGGTGCCGAGGTAAATCGTTTCCCAACGAGTGTATGGCTATGGAATCTGACGAAGTAACTTTCCCTTTGACCCTTGACATGTTTGCAGTGACCAGTGTGGCTATGGTAGGTGTGCAAGGTCTAAAAGGGAGCGTCGAAAAATGTTTGATTATCGAAACCGCTATCACGTTCCGTCATACGGAACTGTGCCTTTCATCACGACCGCTATGTGTTCCATCGTACGGAGTGAGTTAACCAGGGTTCCCTTTGTGTGTCTGTGTACGCTTAACACCAAATTTGCTTGTTAAAGATCCTTTAGGTCATGTCAGTGTCTGGTTCCTTTTGGAAACAGAACATCCAGCATGCATTCCCACCGAAAATTCAGACTGTGTAACACCACAATGGAATGCCTAACAGCTCGAGTTTTCTGAGCTGCACTTTAAAGTCTGATTATGTGTAATGCGCATTGCATCCTTTTGGATTTAAAGTATTGTAAAGAAATTTAAACAATAAAAAGAAGTGTATCATTTAGTCTGCTGCATCCAAATGGATACAGTGCGCATTACACATAATCAGATTTTTAAGTGGAGCACAGAGAACTCAAGCTGTTAGGCAAACTGACCACACTCCATTGTGGTGTTATACAGTCTGCATCTTCAGTGGGCATGCATGCTTGGTGTTTTTTATTTCATTTTATTTAAGTTTACCAAATAGCATTACATAAGAACCATATATGATAATATATTGTGTTACCATGTTGATTACAGGACAGTTTTGAGCGGGGCATGGAACTGCACGCTAAGGTCACCATTTTTGGTGAGGGTTGCCACGGACATTTAGCAAAACAGCTGTACAAGACATTCAACCTTCGAGAGAACTGTGAACCTCAGACTTATGGCATCGGTTTCAAGGAGTTGTGGGAAGTGTCTCCTGACCTTCACAAGCCAGGCACTGTTGAACATACAGTTGGATGGCCTTTTGTAAGTGTTTGGTAACTTGTGGTGGCACTTGAAGAAGAAATTGAACATTTTGATAGCTCAGAACTGTCTGTCTGTCTATTGTTTTGTAAAAATATTGTTCAGGCATTTGTTTGAAATGTGATTTTGTTTAGTTAAGAAGAAAAGATTGATTGAGATTAGAGGATACAGTGTTTGCCTCAGTGTGTGTGTGTTGGGGAGGGGGGGTTAACAAAGCACTCATGAATAAATTGTTACCAATTTTTTTATGGCAGAAATTATTTTTCTTTTTTTTTTCTTTTTTTTTTTTACAGTGCACAGTGTCGTTTACAGTATAACCTTGGACACATTTCAATTCAAGGGAAGAATCAAAATCTGCAGAACAAGAAACAAAGAAAAATGAAACGAAACATACAAAGGAACAAAACACACAGCAACCTGTCGGCTGCAACATTTCCAAAGTCAACAACATAACAGGCCCAAGCTGTCAGAGTGAGACATACAATACAAATGGAAGCCTTATGTCATCATTGCCACCAACAAGTTCAACATAACATACAGTGAAAAGTCATAATTGATCAATTTGCATTGGAGGAATCAATAACTGAAGAATAAAATGACAAGTCTCCCTGAAACTTGATATAGTTAGCCTTGATTTTGCATTATATTCTTTAATTTTGTATCTGTAGTTCAGCTCTTTTATGCAGGCAGAAGTGTTTGATAAAACTTGGACAATTAGGCAACATACGGTAAACACTTAGTTAGACAACATACATTTATAAACATACACTGTTTAGCAAACAGTATCATGAAGTCAAGAACGGTGTCTATCCTGAATTCATTGTTTACTCCAGATAAAGCCATGCTTTCACTGCGTTTCATATGACATGATAGAAGACATCTTTCATTCAATAATTTTTCAGAATTTTGCAAAAATTATGACACTTCTAAAAAAAATATGTTCAGTGCTTACTTTATGTTGTGTACAGAAACTACACAGATTGTCGCTAACAGGTTTCATTTCTTTCAAAATGACATTTGTTGCAAAGATTCTGTGTATAGTCTGAATTTGAAACCATTTAAGCTTCATATCCTTGTGTGCAATTAAGTTCTTCATTCCATATTGAACAACATTTGGGGTTACCATATTATGATATCAGAAGATCATAACAGTGTTTATTAACTTTTGCTGTGTGTAATTTTTGTAGAATAGCTGGATTTGCACTCTGTTACTTTGTGCATGAGACAAAAGCTTGTGTCTAATGTCACATTATGTGCCTGTAAATGTTTGTCAGAAGATTTTGGTAGTTTGTATCCAACATCTCAAGTACAAGGGTTCATTTTCATACGAGTGTCCCAAAGCCAGTATGATTTATCTGGTATCTATCTTCGTCTTTTGTTTGTGTGCCTGTACCATTGTGAGTGCCATGGGGAGAAAAAGTTGATGATCAGCAGCAAACTGGAAGGCTTGAAGAGGAGAAAGGTCATACAATGTCAGTTTCCTTTATACCATCGATTCAGGTCTTCATTGGTCTACCTCCTGTCTTAATAATAATGACAATAATAATAATAATGATGATGATAATGATATTTATAAGGCGTTAGATCTTGATTCAAGAAACACTCCATCATTCACAAAGCAATCGCCTACAACAACCAAATATCCAGGGCACCAAGCACACGCAAACTGGGAGGGGTAAGACAGGAGGGCAGTTGGGTGTGTGAGCCCTGACCCAAGCCATCATCCTCTGCATGTCACACACACACACACACACACACACGCACGCACGCACGCACGCACGCACGCACGCACACAGCACGCACACACACACACACACACACACACACACACACACACACACACACACAACACAACACACACACACACACACACAAACATACACACAACACACACACACACACACACACACAACACGGAGGAGGCTGTTTTACGAATGGTCCTTGACCCGAGTTGTCTCACACACACACACACACGCGCACACACATGCACGCACGCACACACGCACACGCACACGCACACACACACACACACACACACACACACACACACACACACACACACACACAACACACACACACACACACACAAAAACGCACACACAAACACACACACACACACACACACACACACACACACCACACACACACAAAACACACACACACACACACACACACACACACACACACACACACCACACACACAACACACACCACACACACACAGAGGAGGCTGTTTCACGAATGTTCCTTGACCCGAGTTGTCATCTTCTCTGTCACACACATATATTCTTTTTCTCTTTCTCGGTTTTTTGTTTTATTTTGTTTTGTTTGTTTGTTTTTGACTAAGACTTCAGAAAGGCAAGAAGGCTTACAAGACCTCAAGGGGAGGAACTGAGAAATGAACCTATCTCTCCAACAGTTTTTGCCAGGGTAGCCAGGCAGATACCATGCTCTGCACAATTTTCAACTGCCATGGGATCTTAAGCATGCACAGGCCAAAAGGCACGCAGGTCCAACTTGTTTTTCATCCCCTTACGAATTCCTGATATCTTTTCATTGTACGCTTGTTGAGCAAACTGGTGGGGGTTGCATTCTGGTCAGATGACCAAACCATTTGATTCTCTGCTGTTGAATTTGATATGAACTGGTGTTGCCCCCATGGTTTCCGTGTGTTCTTGGTGTTTATTGATCATATCACATCTGGTCTTGTTGACAGCCCGTTATTGTCCTGTGCATTCTGGATTATACAGGAGTTAATTTCTTTTTTGAGAAATTGTGACAGCATCTTTCTTGTATTCTGAGCTTTTGTCAGGAAGACATTTCTTCTGTATTCAGACGTTCTTTTGTTCCATTATTCAGCACATGTTCAATTTCAGGAAAATCCTACAATAGGACCTAAAACTTGAGATTCTTCAAAAATAGATTAGGCCGGGCAAGTCAGAATGACGTGTACTGGTACCTTGCACAGCCAGAAAACAGTTTCCGTGGAGTGATTCCTGAATCATGTGTTTATGTTTATGACCATAGGTATATGTGTAAATATGGTTAGACATTGTTGGTGTGGATACATGGTTGTATATGTGATGATATACCAGTACTTTTTTATATGTTACACTCTGTGTCTTGTAAGGTGTATAATGGGTATTGAATCCAGGTAAGTTTAGACAATAACGCTATACAAAAATGATGTGTTATTCAGGTTGGTAATACCACAGTGACTGTTTACACAATTCCAGCAATAATAAGTTTTCTTATCATAAACTGTGAATGAATTACTGCAAAACTGTAAATTATCACAGTAGTGTAAGTTGTGAAAGGAAAACATTAAGGATAAAAAAAAAGGAAGGACATTTCAGGGGATCCAAATTATTAAGATAGACTGACTTTGTCAAGCATTGAAGACTCTGGCTCTTGCATGTCATGTTGGTGTGATTGTGGAACTTGTCTCTTGTGCAGTCCAAAGACGTGTACGCTGGCACTTTTCTGTACCATCTTGGTGAGGGAGAACCGCTTGTTGTGGTTGGGGCTGTGGTGAGTGTGGTTCTTCTCCATCATTTCCTGTGTTTGTTGGGTTTTTTATAGTCCACATTTTTCTTGACATGTTACATTTGTTTTGAAGAAAGTAATTCTGTGGAATGGGGTGCATGTGTTTTTTATGAAATTGATCATAACTTGACATATCAACTTCTTAATTCTTAAATTTCCTTGGGAAGGATTGGGCTGCAACAGTTGTTAACTCTCTTGCATTACGGATTGCCTCAGGGCTGTTACAACAGTTGTTAACCCTCTTGCATTACAGATTGCCTCAGGGCTGTTACAACAGTTGTTAACCCTCTTGCATTACAGATTGCCTCAGGGCTGTTACAACAGTTGTTAACTCTCTTGCATTAGGGATTGCCTCAGGGCTGTTGCTTCGCTGGCTTGAGATTGCCTTCAGGAAATTTGAGGCGAATGGTTACTTGTCATTTTTGTAAAAAAGCATCAATCGTTATTGATAGAATTAAATGAAATTTTACACACGAATGGTAAAATGATTTGGGAATGTGATTTTGAGTCTGTTAAAATGAAATCTGTATATTGATGTATTTTTGTAGTGTAAGTGGTTATATGGCGTTCTTTGTATCTTTTTTCTTTTCATAATTAACAGTTATTTTAATTAGTTATCATACCCATGATAGTATTATGTCTGGTTTGCCCTTTTCTAAGTCATTTTCTGCTGCAGAAACTTCGCTTTCACATCACCAGGATTGTTGTCATCAAGGTCGAGCAGTCGCATCTTGCCATATTTTGTTTTCAAATTGGCTAAAACGTTGGTCTGACAGCATGCAAAGCATCAACCAAACATTAATAGAAGCAAACATGGGAGATAACCCCCAGCTCAATGTATCTTTAACTGGCGAAACTTCGCTCATTCCTGTCCACAGAGGTTGCTAACATGAAACAATTGTCAGTGTCACATATGTTTTAATGAATTGACCTCTCAGAATAGTTTCTTTTCAAAGGAAAGTTTGGATAAATCATCATTTTTACCAGGATTAAAACCTGAACACCTTCTTAAAAAGTGTAAATAAATATTAAAATTCTGGATGGTATTTTTGCTAGTCTGAGAAAATGTGATTTGCTCAGCTCTTTATGGGTGAATCTTTACCAAACTTGGGTCAAAGGATTAATGAAGGCATAAGTTTGGAAGAGAAGATATTACTTTGTTATGTTTTGAAGTAAAACATATAGGCTCACAGCTTTGCGTACATACATGCAGGCATTGACTCACTGTGTGTGCGGTTTACAGATGGGACTAGACTATACCAACCCCTACTTCAGTCCCTTCCAGGAGTTCCAGCGATTCAAGCATCACCCTAGCATAGAGCCCCTCTTCAAGTCTGGAAAACGCATTGCTTATGGTGCCCGTGCCTTGAATGAAGGTGGTCTGCAGGTATTTCCACATGTTTATTTTTTTCTATCTCCCTTTTAATGGACACAAATCAGCATGTTACATCAACAGTAATTCAGATTCAAAAGTCACTCATACAGTCAAGATTTGAATTATTCAATAAAATAATTAACATCAACTCTAATTCAGATTCAAAAGCCATGCATGCATATGGTCAAGATTTAGATTATTCTATAAACCTGATGTCATTCAATAGTCACACTTACTGTCAAAATTTGAGTTATTCTGTGAAATTGATAGCAGACAGACAGTACGAACACATGATTTATGACATCAGTAGCCATACATACAGTCAAGATTAAAATGTACACATGTGCCAGAGTAAGGACTGTTTTCCTGTTTAGGAAGGATTCATCACGTAATACAGTAATCTGGTTTCAGTCTCTTCCAAAGTTGACCTTTCCCGGAGGTTGTCTGATTGGCTGCAGTCCTGGCTTCATGAATGTTCCAAAGATCAAGGGAACTCATAACGCCATGAAGAGTGGCATACTGGCAGCCGAGTCTGTCTTTGAGACCATCACGAATGAAGAATTAGCCAGCAACTCCCCAACAGCAGGTGAGTCCATTCTATAGATATTTTTAAATTACAGTACCTTACAAACAATCTGCATTCAGCTGTAGAAATCTTTAGTTTCTGCTTCAAATGTGACTGTTGAAGAAATAGGAAGAGTATTGTATTGTCAGGTTTTGATTAACAGAGGTTTTTCCTTTTTTTTTTTTTTTACAGTATTATTGCTCTCAGGGAGATCTCTTTTGACCTCACCTCTTTTCTTGTTGTGTGGTTTTTTTTTTCATTTTGTATGCCACCTTAATGGCTGCAGAAGCTGGAACATTTTTTTACAATGCAATGGTGATGATGGTGATAACGATATTCATGATGCTGTGGAGTTCCAGTTAGGAATGAGACTACGTGACAGGGGCTATACTCTACACTTGCTATCACAGTATATTTTGGCATCAACCAAGCCCGAGAGATACAGACACCTGCAGTGTTTGTCAGAAGATTTTTGTCAGAAGATTTGAGCAACACCCTCAATGACACATCCATGAAGTGGATTAGACTCCTGTGTTGGTCCCAGTCTTCTTAATGGGCCCAGAGCACACTCAGCTTTGGGTAGGAGCTAGTTGGGGCTGAAGAATCCCACAGTGACTTGAAGGGACTGATGGGGATTCAAACCACAACCTTCCAGGCATCAGTCCATTGTGTTAACCACTACACCACAGCAACTGGTTGATTAACAGTTTATTTGGGAAAGGTGGGGGGGGGGGGTAGATTTACATACTGAAAGCAGACCTGCCAACCCATACGATTTTGGCGTATTTAGTACGCCAGTTTACTCAAAATACGACCAATACGCCGACTTAATAAAAAATACGACGAAAAAAAAATTAAAGATAAAAAAATCAAGTACCATTAGAAAGTGAATTTTTGGGCTCAGAATGCTCTAGATTGCACAGATTTGCACCAATTCTTTAAAAATTTTCCGGGGGGGCATGTCCCCGGGACCCCCCTAGTTAGCTTGCGCCTTTGGCGCTGCGCACTCAGAATACACCAATATTTTCAAAAATACTCCATTTTTCCTGGACAAATACTCCAACTTAAAAGTCAGGGTTGGCAGGTCTGTGAAAGGCAACAAGCATCATTTCAGTTACTCAAATTGACAAGTTAACTGTTGTTCACAGGTTAGTGTAGACAGAATTTAATGCATGCCTTTTCTATTAAATTAATTTTCGACATACACTTTGTGTGAAGTATGATCTCCACTACCTACCCTGCTTATTTTGTAACTGTGAGAAAATTTTTTTTATCCCAAATCTGCTCGAGATATAAGACTATCAGAGACTCCAATTCACAGACATAACAACTCTAAAACTCACATCAGCTTTCTCTGACTTGTGTTCTTCACTGTCTTATCTATCATTGTTGTAAAATATTATAGTATTCAGGTAGAATTTTTAAAAAAAGCTTACTGCTCCTACCCAGAATTTAGTGTATAATGGGCACAGAATGAAAAGTGGAACAGCATAGTCAAGTCTCCTCCACTTTGCATTATTTAGGTTGTTGTTTAAATTTCCTAATGAAAATCACAGTTGTCTACATCTTCAGAGACTGATTAATGCCAGGATATTTAATGAAAGTAAGCGTAGAGTACAGTCCTGTCATTTAGTCTCTGTCTGAAATGGATCTTGATAGCATCATCATTATCATCACTATCATCTCCTCTCTTATTATTATCACATTGTGAAAACTGGTCCCATAATCTGTCATTTCTCATACCTTGTTATCATGGTGAACTGGGTTTCATTACGGTTGGAGGTGTGTTTGAGAGCCAAAATAAGCAGCATGGGAGTAGTAATGTTGGAGCAATATATCAGATAGGACTGCAAAAAAAAAAAAAACAAAAAAAAAACGTTGATGAAGAAAACCCTGATGTTTCAATTTCTTTGTAGAGAAGGGGAGGGGAGAGCCATGCAAACACATACTTGTAATGAAAACTAAGCATGTTGTGTGTCCTGTGACTCTTGTATTACAAAGAATATTCTCCTTTAAAGAATACCTGCTTAAACCCATTGTAGTCAAAAGATACTTCCCAGAAACTTTACAAAAGGATTCCTTTCAGGACTGAACCCCGAGATGTATGAACAGAAGATTCGTGACAGCTTCGTGTGGAAAGAGCTGTACAAGGTTCGCAATGTCAGACCTTCGTTCGGCACTTCCCTGGGCTTGTATGGTGGTATAGCCTACACTGGAGTTGTCTGGTACCTGTTCCAAGGCAGGGAACCTTGGACGTTTAAACATTCAGGTGAGCTTTGATGGTTGATTATTTCACTCCCTTGCCCTGTCCACCAGCTTCCTGCAAAGAACTGGTGGATAGGGTTAGGAAGTGAAAGGGTTGATTAGTTACAGCTCTTTCCTAATCTCATATTCCTCCTGCAGTTAGCCAGCTGTGCTCCAGATGTGTGATGCTAGTGCTTCACTTCACATTCCAAAGGCTTATGGCTCATAGTAGACAAATTAGTACTGCATTATGTATCGACTAAACCAATTTTGCAGCACATTTTAAAGTCATGCAGAATGAAGTGAAGCTGTCTGGTCTAACAAGTTGTTTTTTTCTAGATGATGTGTTATTTCTTCTAAATTTGACTAAGTGTAATTGCAGTTTATTCGTTTGTGGTGCAGTTTTTGAGTTTGTGTGTCACTAATGATAGCGAGTAAGAAAACTTTGTACTCCAGTGATAGAGAGTAGGAACCCTGTCAAACTTTATATTCCAGGTAATACAGAGTAGAATTGAAAGGGCCTGGAATTAAAAGGGGCCTGGTGATCTGAGAACACAAGTTAGTTAGAACAGTTTGTGTAGTTTCTGTGTGTGAGTGTAACTTGCTCGATTTGTCGCTTTATTTCATCAACATCATACTGAACTTGTTTCATGCGAAACGGAAGACAGGATGTGAGTTAAAAGAGTGTCAAGTTAGTGGTTTGTTTTTGCTTGTTGCTTTTGCTTCTGTTCTGGGTTGTTTTTTGTTTTTTTCTGAACACTTTTTCTTTGGTTTTTCCTTTGTTTTTTAGTGCCATTTTTGTGTTTTTTATTTGTGTGTATCATGCTTCTTACATGCTCAAGCAATCAAAACATGCATAAAGCAATCGTCCATCACGCAACCGAGCGCTCTCCTTTCAATCAGTGGCACTAAACAGATCACAATGTTATTTTTACATTCATTCTATCAACTTTCATACATCACACATACAACATTCATAATCACGCACCTTCACATTAACTGCTTTTTTTCTCCTCCTTTGTCTCCTCCTCTTTCTTCTTCTCCTTCTCCTTCGTCTCCTCTTTTTCTTCTGCTTTTTCTTCTCCTTCTTCTCCTTTCTTCTCTTTCTTCTGCTTCTCCTTCTTCTTCTCCTTTTTCTACTTCTTTTCCTTCTCTTCTTCTCTTCTTTCTTCTCCTTCTCCTCTTTCTTCTCCTTCCTCTTCTTCTTCTCCTTCTCCTTTTCTTTTTTGTTCTTTCGTTTTTTTCCTTCTTCTTCTTCTCCTTTTTCTCTTTCTTCTTGTCCTTTTTCGCCTTCTTCTTCTTCTCCTCTTTCGCCTTCTCCTTCTTCTCTTTCTTTTTCGCCTTCTTCTTCTTCTTCTTCTCTTTTTCCTTCTTCTTCTCCTTTTTCGCTTTCTTCTTCTTCTTCTCCTTCTCCTTCTTCTTCTCCTTTTTCGCTTTCTTCTTCTTCTTCTCCTTCTCCTTCTCCTTTTTCGCTTTCTTCTTCTTCTTCTTCTTCTCTTCTTCTTCTTTTCTTTTCTTCTCTCCTTCTTCTTTTTCGCCTTCTTTTTTCTCTTCTTCTTTTTCGCTTTCTTTTTCTTCTTCTTTTCTTCTTTTTCATCTTCTTCTTTTTCTACTTCTTTTCCTTCTTCTTTTCTTTTTCTTCTCCCTCTTCTTTTCTACTTCTTTCTTCTTCTTTTCGCCTTCTTCTTCTTCTTTTTCTGCTTCTTTTCCTTCTTCTTCAGAATTGAGCTCCAATTATTTAAAACAGTTCTCACTTTCAAGGCGGCTTTAGGCGAAAAGTAGCAAACCCATTCTACTCCAAGTCCCCAACTTGGGTGAGCTGTTGTCAGAACTCTACAACACACTACACATGCACACACAAAATTTCCTTTCGCACACAACACAAAAAACATGTTCACACATCACCCCTAGCACAGGATACAAAAAACATGTGCACACATCACCCTGTGCACATGACACTGTATATGTATGCGTGTGATTTTTTTTTTTTTTTTTTGGTCATTTCTTGTAGAGTGAATGCTTACTCTTAATGACAAACATTTGTAGAAATTATTTTGTACTCCTTTTTCATTACCTAATGATAATGATAATAATAATAACAATGATAGTAATGAAGTTTTATATAGTGCAACTCCATGGGAAGCAACCTCCTAAGCAGTTTACAGAAAATTGTTTCACGTAAAGACCTGGGCATGATATCACAAAGAACAAGAAAAGAAAACTATAGAACCATACCCGTATGACGTGAGAATACTGCCATATGAGTGCATACGCACACACCAACACACAGACACACACATAGATATGGATGCATGTAGGCACACATATAAACAGATAAACAGCAATATAGAGACTCGTCCTGGTGACCGCATGTTCATTGTTGTAGGCTTGCAAACATACAATGAAGATGTATGCAATTCGTATATCTCACACAACCAATCATATGAGTACAATACAGACTGTAGACTGGAAAGGAGAAAGAGATGAGATTGATACTAATACTAATAATAGTATTGAGAAGTGAAGACATGCAATATGCTACAAGATGCAAGGTGTCAGTATGTATCAAAATCTTCGTTTTTCTTTCTTTCTATCTTCATTTTTTGTGGTCTTTTTTTTATGAATGAGTGTGTGTTTGTGTACACCATGTCATTGGTTTGAATTCTTATTTGTTTTTATTTTGTTTTCTTATACAGAAACTCTCAGTTACATTTTTTCTCCCTTTGTTGGTGGTGTTATGGTTTTGTTATTGTTGCTGTTGTTGCTTTTTTTTTTGCTTTTTTTTTTGTAAGTGGTTTTATGTGTGTATCTGTGATTGAGTGATAATCGTACATGGTGGGGTGGGGGCGCCAGTTCTTCTGTGAAAGAAAAGTAATTTTGAGAGCTACATAAGCTTGTATTGTTAGGTTCTGCATTGTGTGAGACATGGCTTTTGCAATAGTGACAGTGCTGTGAGAAACAACTTGCACATGGTGAAATATTCAGTCAATTAGTTAGGTACTGTTTTCACATATTCAGCCATGTCTATCAGAATAGATCATGAAGCGATGTTTGTGCATGAACTGTTTATGATTTGAATCAAGTATACTGATTCTTTATAGTCTTCAACTACTGAAATTTGACAGGCGAATCCGCTAAGTCACATTCATTTCTGCATGTTCGTCATAAATTTGTATGTCATTTGTCATTGCTGCCATTCGTGAAAGTGTTCATTTTCATTTTTGCCCAACTCAGGTTGTGTGTTTTAATGTTTTTTACAGTCTATCCATGCTCTCTTTTGTGTGTATAAAGTTAGTTGGCATTGTTCTGACTGACACTAGCAGTCCCCATCTTGACAGCTTAGCTTACACCACTCTCACACAGCATAGTGAGGAGTAAGGTGAGATGTATCAGGTCTCAGGCACACCTTCAAGCAAACCTTGGTATCATGCAGTTTAGTACAAACACCTACATGATCATCTGTATCAGATGACAGTGGCTGTCACTGTTGAGGTTTTGTCAGGGTGGAGCAGCACTGGGTCCTGTGCATTTAAGTAGTAGAGGTCCTCTGCCTTTAACCCGTTCAGTGCCACCGACCGGATATTCGGTCGGCGACTTTTCCTATTTTTAGCCAGAAAACCCCAACGCTTTCAGTGACATATGAGATATGAGATGCTAATTATGTATGTGTGACGTTTTACGGTCTTTTCTGCCCGTGCGGTTGAAAATGTGACCCCCTACAGCTGATTACTATTCAGCGAGTGTAAACAATGGCGGACGGACTCGCTTCAACACCGAGCATCAATCGGACCCGAAAAACAACTTCTGCAGGAAAAGAAGTTGCAGAAATCATTACTTGTGGAGCTGATTCTGATTTGCAGTCTGTCGATAAGAGTGAAAATGACGGTAATTTAGCGCATGCAGGCGATATTTCGGTGTTGATGTCCGAAGTCGGACTTGACCCAGATACGAGTCGAAGTGGACATTACTAGCACTGGCGATCGTAAAAACGAAAGTACTGCTGCTCCTGGTGTGTTGTAAAGTATACTGAACATGAAAAGTTATAGTGTTGTGGGGTTTTCTGGGCTGAATGAAGAGATATGAATTTTTTTTAATTTTAAGTCAAGATGTTTAAAACTCCGTGGCACAGGCGATTCACCTTTTTATTTACACTTTGGCAGCGAAGGGGTTAAGTGGTAGAGGTCCTGTGCCTTTAAGAAGTAGAGTCTTCTGCCTTTAAGTGGTAGAAGTCCTCTGCCTTTAAGTGGTAGAGGTCCTATGCCTCTAAGTGGTAGAGGTCCTATGCCTCTAAGTGGTAGAGGTCCCTCCTGACTATCTTGTTTCTCCAGGGGATGTGGGAGGAAAGCTGCACGCTCCTTTAACTCCTCTGACCACCAAACTCCATTGCAGCCAACAGGAACTGGGAAAAAACCCAACCACATTCATTATCAAATGTAACCTACCATGTAGATGGTGAACAAAAAAACAAAACAAAAAAAAGAAAGAGATAGCATGGTGCAGCAGCTTTGAGCTCCATATCATGCAGTTGTTTCCATCCCCTCTCCCACACCTGCCTTCAACCTGTCAGTGCTTTGACCCTTATGGGAACTAAAATGTGGGTTAGCCATGCTGCATGTAAAGGTTTGAAGTTTGCTGAGTGAGGTTCTGAAAACCAGTTCCACTTTTTTGTAATGATAAGTAATAAACAGCAGTCATGCATGTACCTCTGTTGTTGATCAGAAATTGTTAGTTATAAACAATTATGCATGTGCCTCTGTTGTTGATCAGAAATTATTAGTAATAAACAGTAATTATGCATGTACCTCTGATGTCGATCAGAAATTATTAGTAATAAGCAGTAATTATGCATGTACCTCTGTTGTTGATCAGAAATTATTAGTAATAAACAGCAATTATGCATGTACCTCTGTTGTTGATCAGAAATTATTAGTTATAAACAGCAATTATGCATGTACATCTGTTGTTGATCAGAAATTATTAGTTATAAACAGCAATTATGCATGTACCTGTGTTGTTGACCAGAAATATAGTGATTAGTAATAAACAGCAGTTATGCATGTACCTGTGTTGTTGACCAGAAATTATAGTGATTAGTAATAAACAGCAATTATACATGTACCTGTGTTGTTGACCAGAAAATATAGTGATTAGTAATAAACAGCAGTTATGCATGCACCTGTGTTGTTGACCAGAAAATATAGTGATTAGTAATAAACAGCAATTATACATGTACCTGTGTTGTTGACCAGAAAATATAGTGATTAGTAATAAACAGCAGTTATGCATGTACCTGTGTTGTTGACCAGAAATTATAGTGATTAGTAATAAACAGCAATTATGCATGCACCTGTGTTGTTGACCAGAAATTATAGTGATTAGTCCGTCAGTTATATGCTGTCTGGAACAGATGGATTCAGTAAGTAGGTCAGTTATATGTTGTCTGGAACAGATGAATTCAGTACGTAGGTCGGTTATATGCTGTCTGGATTCTACTGTCGTAGTCCTTCAACTGATGAACATAGAAAACGGAGGATAGTGCTTTTGATTACATTAATACAAGTCATAATCCAGTTCCATGGTTGGGGGAGGGGGGGGGGGGGGGCTTTCTTGCTTTCTTTTCATTACTGTAAACACAATTTCCATGTGCATAAGGGTAATGGTTCTTAATAATGAATTTTTTTTGTGATTGAAATGCATGCTGTTTCACTGTGTCTTCTTTCTTTAGTTTTGCTTGCTGTTAATAAGCGTGGAAGGGCTGAAGGGGTCAGACCTGCAGTACCTTCCATCAAACCATGGTACCATGCAGTATAGTGCAAATGTCTTGTTAACTGAAGTACACAATCATCTGTATCAGACAAGAATGACACACACCCATTGAGGTCCCTTCAGGGTACAGCAGCACAAGGTACAGTCATTTTCATCATCAGATGTGGCCTGATCATATAGATGGCAAATGAAAGAACAACAAGCGTAAACATTGTACTTATTACCAATGGCAGACACAGCAAGGCTGCTCATACATCAGCACTTATAGTGTGAAAATTGTGTGTGTGTGTGTGTGTGTGTGTGTGTGTGTGTGTGTGTGTGTGTGTGTGTGTGTGTGTGTGTGTGTGTGTGTGTGTGTGTGTGTGTGTGAAAGAGAAATCTTCGCTTGCCTTAATCATGCAGGTATGTTTTGCAGTCGCTGATTACCAAAAACTGAAACCTGCTGCTGAGTGTCAGCCAATAGAATACCCCAAACCTGACAATCAAGTCAGTTTTGATCTCTTGAACTCTGTGGCTCTTACGGGAACCAATCACGACCATGATCAGCCGGCACATTTGACTCTGCGTGATGACTCTGTCCCTGTCGATAGGAATCTGGCCATTTTTGATGGTCCTGAACAACGATTCTGCCCAGCAGGTTGGTGTGTTTGAGTGCTGTGTAAACTTTTGGTATAATTGTTAAGTGAACAGTTATGTTTGTTTCCAAATGCACAAAGTATACATGTATCCACACACGCATACACACGCTGTTTCCAAATGCGCAAAGTATACATGTATCCACACACGCATACACACGCTGTTTCCAAATGCGCAAAGTATACATGTATCCACACACGCATACACACGCTGTTTCCAAATGCGCAAAGTATACATGTATCCACACACGCATACACACGCTGTTTCCAAATGTACAAAGTATACATATATCCACACACGCTGTTTCCAAATGCACAAAGTATACATGTATCCACACACGCATACACACGCTGTTTCCAAATGCACACAGTATACATGTATCCACACACACATACACACGCTGTTTCCAAATGTACAAAGTATACATGTATCCACACACGCATGCACACGCTGTTTCCAAATGCACAAAGTATACATGTATCCACACACGCATCACACGCTGTTTCCAAATGCACAAAGTATACATGTATCCACACACGTATGCACACGCTGTTTCCAAATGCACAAAGTATACATGTATCCACACACGATACACCCTGTTCCAAATCACACAGATACTGTATCACACACATCACATGTTCAATGTACAAAGTATACATGTATCCACACATGCCACCTGTCAAGCACAAAGTAACATGACCACACACTTGCACCGCTGTTTCCAAATGCACACAGTATACATGTATCCACACACGATGCACCTGTCAAGTACAAGTACATGTTCCACACACGCATGCACACTTTCCAAATGCACACAATACATGTATCCACACATACATACGCTGTTCCAATGCACAAGTAACATTACCACACAGCATACACACGCTGTTTCCAAATGTACAAAGTATACACGTATCCACACACGCATACACACGCTGTTTCCAATGCACAGTAACTGTATCCACACACGTATACACACCTGTTCAATTACAATACACACCACACACGCATACACACGCTGTTTCCAAATGCACAAAGTATACATGTATCCACACACATATGCACATGCTGTTTCCAAATGCACAAAATATACATGTATCCACACACGCATACACACGCTCCTGCGTGCACATGTACACATGCACATACTTACAGAGATTGCTGCTGTAATGACTTCTTTTATTCAGATTAATGAAAACTGAAGATCTAATATTCTGAACGTGATGTTTTGTTTTTGTTGGTCTATGTTAACTATTTAAGTTTGGTTTAACAGAAAAGAGAGTGATAACACTGTGTCAGAGTGTGAATTGAGAAACATGTAGTTTAACGATTGTTTTACGTCCATTGTTTTATGCCAGACGTATAAAGTGCAGCAGAGTACTCTTAGTTATAAGGCATTATATGAAATCTTTCCAGTCTATTAATACATCAAACCATAAAGAAAACTGCATAAGAATGACTTGTTCAGTGCATCAAATTAAACATCTTTTATACAGTTACTGTAATTTTTGCTGCAGGTGTTTACGAGTATGTGGAGCGAGAGGATGGAAAGGGCCGACGGCTGCAGATCAATGCACAGAACTGTATCCATTGTAAAACATGTGACATCAAGGATCCTAGTCAAAACATCAACTGGGTTGTCCCACAGGGAGGGGAGGGGCCTGCTTACAATGGAATGTAGTAGAACTTTCTCATTTGCCGGAAGTGAAAATCTGTGTGGCGATTTCAGCTAACAGCAGTGTGGCACTGGATTTACACCAATGAAGGATCTGGCTTGCATCAGCATGAAGAGAACCATCATTAGAGTTTCTGTTAGGATGAAAACACTAACAGCTGTATCCACCTTGAAGAGATTGTTCATTTTGTTACAAAACCACATCAACTTTTTTGTGTGTGTGTAAGTCCAAGGGTAGGGTTGTAGAAGTCAATAATTGTAACAAACTGTGATGGTGGTGAGGAAATACTGTTGCAAGAATCGGGTATGTACCAGAAGGTGATTGATTCAGGAAGAAATTGAATTGAACTGGGTTCATACATGACTTATCTTCTGGTTATGGCCTAAAACTGTCCCCAAATTTTCATTATGCCTAATTTGAGTTTTGTCAATGACCAGACCCATAATTTGTATGGTGTTGCATTGGCACATATCCTGGAACAGGGAGTGGGTAGTGCTGTGTTGCAATTGTGCATACCCCGAGAATAAGGTATGGTTAATGTTGTGTTAGTGGTAAATGCACATAGAAAGAGTGAATCAATCATACCTTTACAAAGCTGTATACAAACAGATTGCTAAAATTCCTAGATCCCAAAGTCCATGGGCAGTTGTGCCAATTACCCCACACTGTCCAAGGTTTGGGAAAGGACTTTAATTTCTTTCCAAACAAGATTCCCCGACTATGTAAACCCTGGTTGATTCGGTTGTGAAAAGTTTCATCAAATCATGTATGAATTCCTGGTTGTTTTATATGGTGAGGGTATAGTAGTCCTAGTTCATGTTGGTGTAATACAGGGCCCCCCCCCCCCCCCCCCCGTGTCTTAAAGCTGGTGGTTGACAGACTCAGGTCACAGACAACTTCCCATGTGCAAGTTCAGTGTTTATGCATTTTGTGTGCATGTCCAATTGTGATAAAGACAGTGAACTTTTGCAGCTGTTTGTGCTTATGGCCTGCACATGTATTTTTATGGTCAGAATGTACTCTTCTTATAATTGGAATGTTTGGATTCAAGTTTGTTAAATGGACTTGATAATTTTTTGGAGAAATGTAATGTACTCCTAAAACATTTGGAGAAAAAATATGATTTGGGGGTTCCTTGGATACCATGACTTGTTTCTGTCTTTCCATTCCTGCGATTCTAGGATTTGCGGATTCTGTGGGTATTGTGACATGTTTCTCTTTCCAATACTGCAATTCTAGGATTTGCGGATTCCTTGGATACTGACTTCTTTCTGTTCTTGCAGTTAGCATTGCAGATATAGACTTTTTCTCATTGTGATGGAGTTTCTCTGATGAATGTCTATGAAGATGAAACTATGTTGAAGTTTGAATGATATTGTGTGCTCACCATAGTTACAGCACCATTTTTCATATTTTAGAGAATTGGCATGTAAGTTTTCAGGGATGATGTGGAGTGATACTATTTGCTTTTTTTTTCCCCTCATATTTACAAGAGCATTTTGTGTTGCTGCACATCCAGGTGCCCTGTGCTGATCATGGGATATGATCAAGAAAATTGTCAATGCTTGTTGAATTTTCTGAAAAATCAAATATCAAAGACAGCTGTTGTTTGAAGCAGATCATGCTTGTGCCATTGTGATTATTCTAGGGCTTCGTGTGATATTACAGGATATCACACGATTTTGGCATGACACAAAGATTGATTTTGGAATGACACTGCACGATATCACATGGTTTTTGGCATGACACTTCAGGATATCACATGTTTTGGCATGACACCAGGATATCACATGATTTTGGCATGACACTATATCACACGATTTTGGCATGATGGCCACAGGATATTACAATTTTGGCATGACAGACAGGACATCATATGATTTTGACACGACAAGATATACATTTTTGTATGATGTGCAGAATTTTACGTAATCATCACAGAATGATTTTGGATGTGAAAATCCGGGCATTTGCTCATAGTACTTTTGGTCTCAGACTGATCAAGTAGGCTACAATGAAAAAATTGGAGATTTATATGCTTGCTGTCTCTCCACCTGGTATACTCGGCGAGTCCAAGATCTGAAATTTGGATGCAACTACAAAGAGGTGTTAATAAACAGGCAAAGCTAGGGCCACATGGGTGAACACTCACCTGTTCATTCTGTGATTCTGTTTTGATAAATGTGGAGGCCAGAGATAGGATGGGAAAGCATGCAGGGGATTGTGTGAGTGAGAGACAAGGGATAAGAATTTATTTTCCAGTGGTAGAAGGTATTACCTAAAAGCCACTAGGTATTGGCTAAAAGCCACTTTTCCAGCCTGCCATTGCTTACCTGCTGGACATTTACATGTTTCTGTCAGCCAGCCAGTGATGTGATTTGTAGGATCTTTGATATATTTGATATTCTGTTTGTATGTATACACTAAGGGGATAAAGGCACTGGCAGGTCTGCACACTCCATCTTTTACCCCCAAAGTGGAGGTATTTAGGCGGGTGGATCCATGGCCTTCAGATTGGAAATCAGTTAACCCTCTTAATCACCACTCTAGTCAGAGAGGGAGAGAAAGCAGTGTCTGCGTCTGTATGAATTTCCCAGCTGTTTATGGTTGGAATGTGTCCAAATGTTGAGCCTTAACCCAGGTCTAAAAAGAAAATAGTGTGAAAATAATCTTCATAAGAGCATCATAAATCACTGTCTAGATCATGCTGCCATTAAAGATATGTTTGGCATTGGTTTGCAGTATTGGTTTAGATCATACATAGACTGCATTGATTTGTCAGTAAACACCACTTCCAATGGTTGTAGCCATTTCTCATTTTAACAGTAACCATGTAGAAGTGTATAAGCTGTTGAAAAGAGAATGTGTGGTGTGACAATCTTATTTCAACTCAGCTGAATACTCTGTCATGTTCCATTGAGTATTAGAACCTTTGGCATGTCGGCTTGGTTTGTTTCTACCTCAGTGCTAGTACAAGATTTCATTATGCATGTTTATTGCAGCATATTACATTAACCACTGCACATAATGCCGCTTTAAACAGAAACATGAAAATGAATGAGAACATGTATGTAACTGACGAAACGAGACGACACAGGCCTGTTTCATCAAGAATACAAGTTCTTATTACAGTATCATCATTTCTGGTTTTTGTTTGCGTGAACGCTGGCAGTCATTTTGATTCAGACTGCTGTTAAAACAGTTACATATTAACTTATTGCAACTTTAAGTGCTAGAGTGTGTGATTTGGGGTATTTGTATATGAATATTGTTTTTTTATGACGACTGATTTTGACAGGGAAAATAAAACACACCGAAGTGTCCATTTGGAAAATGTTTTGTTCCTCATCGTTTTGAATGAACCAAGGAGAAATCAGAACAGGAGTGAAACTGTTTGGAAAATGCTACTTCCAGTTTGGGGAAAATATGGCTCTTGATGTTCAGTTTCTTTTTCAAACTAGAACAGATACAAATAACCAAGACAAAATAAAACACTGAAAGTGCCAATTAAGAAAATTATGTATTCATTTGATTTTTCAAACAGAAATATTATTATGTTTTTATTTATTCTTAGTTATGTATTAGTCATTTATTGATATTTTATTTATTTTCTCTAGTGAGGAGATGACAGTTCTCTGAACAGAAAACTTTTTGTTTTGAACGTCAAGGATTTAACATTTTTGTGCAACAGTCAAAAGAGTTTTTCACTCGCTCACTCCCACTTACTCCTTCCCTCCAACAGGTGTGATACTCAAGTGGTTAAAACACTGATCTGATTGGCATGTCTGGGTTTGAACTTATGTGGGTATCACCTGGCACACAAAGGATGGAGATTTTTTTTGTCTCCCAGGTCAACATACATGGAGGCCTGAACCCACGAAAATGGAGCATGACTGCCCTAATGACAGGATAAAAAATAGTGCTATCCGCATAAAGGCCTCCTTGTATATTCCAATGCATGTCGGAATGCAACCCACAAACACACACAAAAAGAGACTGAATGGATGTTATTAATGATTGATTACAGTATTCATATGTTAGATTTTAATAATAGTTAGTACTATTTCAGTATTTATATGGCGCCAAATCTTGGATGATTCAAATCAAACCGCACTCACGCAAAAGACATGCGCATGCGGTCAGTGCAGACTACATACACAAAAACTGAGGGAAAGAGTTAGCTGTAGAATTCATTGTCAGGAAAAGATTTTAAAGAGCAACATAACGTTTAATATGTCCCTCCTTCCTGCGTCAGCTTAGTGGGGTGTTTTAGTTCGCATATTGAGGACTTTAACCACTTATCTTTGTTTAAATATTTGGTTCACCTAGGAGTGATGATTTTGGAAATTTGAATTAGCAATTTATTTTTCACGTCAAGTGTAGGTACAATATCAGTGTAAATGCTAACATTAACAAGGAGACATCAACTGGTGTGGCTTAATTTCTATTTAAATGTATTCAAGAAGAAAATCTGTCGTCATTTTTTTTGGGGGGGGGGGGAGGTAGCAATTAGATTTTTCTCGGATGCAAGTGCACTTGTTGCTTTGCCCACACTGCAGGCTGTATATTGCCTCACAATGAATATTTGTCTTGCAGTGGGCATGCATGTTAGGTGGGTGTTTTCATGTTTCCATTAAGCCAGCCCGCAACATCACTTACAGAATCTTTGAAACATGTTTTGGTATTCTGCATGCGTGTACACATGAAGGGGGTTTAGGTGCTGGCAGGTCTGCACACGTTCACTCAAACCCTTTACCCAACAGGCAGAGGTCTAGGTGGATTAAACCCAGGACCTTATGACTGGAAGTCCAATGTTTACCCACTGGGACTACCATATCTGTCATTTTGTTAGTATAATTTGGTCATAATACTGGTTCCCCACCCCCACCCTTCAATGGAATTTTTCTGTAAAAAAAATGCAGACTGCTGTTACAAAGAAGACTTTTTTTTTCCCCACAGCGTGGCATTTTTCTTCTCTTTACCTGCAAGTGCTTTTGGTTTTTCTATGGAAGAGGATATTTTTAACCCCATTTTGCCAGAAACAGGTATGGGCCCATGAAGTGCAAACTCTACACAGTTTTGGTTTCTTTGTCTCTTGTGAACAGTAATAGTAAACCTGACATTTCAGTTTCATATGTACAAATTCATGTTCTTAATTAAGAATCAGACCAGTAATTTTTCTTAACCCTTTGCCTCCCGCACCCTGTCCACCAGCATCCTTCATTGCTGACCATGCTAGCAAAGCAAGAATTTAACCCTTTGATTCCTTCACCCTATCCACCAGGTACATGCAGGAAGCTGGTGGATAGGGTGAGGGAATCAAAGGGTTAAGATTTCCCAGTTAATCGACAGGGTGCGGGAATCAAAGGGTTAACCATGGAGCATATGATGCAAAAAGAAAAACCCTACTACTATGGCATTCTGTACTTAAAACTTAGTAGTATTCTGAACCATACAGGCGACTCCCTGTTCAATGTCTTAATTACTGTCAGGTGAAGTGAATAGAGCAAAGACTATGTGCAGTCTGGAGTTTATTTAAGACAGATTTGCTGCACTGGATTCCATATGCATTCCATCCAAATCTGACAAATATTTATCTGTACCCCTATCTGCTGCCAAGGTTTTGAAATGGAGAGAGGAACAAGACCTACAAAACATGTGACACCACCAGAATAACTGGAGCATCAAGATAGGCAGCAAACAAGCCAACTTAAATGCTGCCTGGGACTGAACTCTACACAAGAGACCTTGAGTCCACGGCTCTATCAACAGAACCAGCCAAGCTGCCATGTCAGCACACTAAGTGATGTCCTAAGTACAGTGGACCAGAACAGGCAATACTAAACAATACCAAAGTGACCTAGAGCATAGCTGTGTCTCCTTCGGTGGGTGGCTTCACAGTGACTCGCTACTGATGGCCCTAGGGACTCTTTGCCAGAGACTTGGATGGAATGTGACTGGTTATTAGGTATGTTGGAGAGTCAAAATAAGACTACAGTCAACAAAAAAAATCAACAGTTTTTAGTTTGTGAACTCAATTTATCACGATGCACACTCACTCTTTTCGTTTTACACAAAAATAAGAAAAATACAAAACAAGCATAGAACGTTTGTTATCAAATATGTAATTTTCTGAACCGAACATGGTAATGGTACATTACCAATGTAGTGCACATCTGTTCTATTAAAAAAGATTATGTTTCTAATTACATTTTGCATGGGAATTATACTCTCCAGAATAAATCTGAACCCATTACTACAAGCTGTCTAAAAACATAATTGGAAACAAAAACAACCTCATTTGGTGCCATATGCTGAATCCACACTGAATATTACTTGATGATGTTGGGGGTGAAGGTGGGAATGTGAGATAAGGATAGTGGTAACTATATCAACTAATGTTAATAATGAAGGGGTTAAAATGTGAGGGGGACAGTAGGAAAAGGGATGGGACCTATACCATACAGACTTCTGTTACATCTTGCCAACTTTGTTTTCAACACTAAGGTCGTAATTATATTCACACTCAAGTCATAGATGTACACTGTAAAGTACCATTAAATAAGAAAGAATACTTACAGCACCTATACTTAATTGAGAAAATGCAAACACTTAATAAAAATGTCACTCACACTGTTTTCACTGCCTTCCTCGCTCACTCAACCGCATGCACGCACACACGACACACAGTGCATGACGTTTGAATCACCCATGTAATGCAAACAGCACGCATACACACACACATGCACAAAGTCCACGACATATCCATCAGCAGGGGAAGTACAAGTACAGAAGAAAGATGCTGATTTACTATGTACACTATTATGTATGGTTATCAATCATTTTAATGATGAATGATGGGTTTAACAATAAAACTGACAAACGACCACTCAGGGAGATGTTGATAATCTATGTACATTATTATTTGTTTCTTTTTTTCAATCATTATAACGATGAATAAAGAGCTCAATAAAACTGACAGATGACTAGTCACATTGTAATTATGATCTGACACAACATGAAATGAATAACCAAAACACTTTCAATCTGACAGAAAAATAGAGGAGCCAGACAACACAGATTTTTTTCCCCTTATTTTGTGAAAACTTTCCTGTTCGACCACAAAGAACTGATGCGTCAGGGCAACAGTTTTACTGTGAAATATTAGCAACAGGTTATTGATATGGCCTGTCTCCCCCCCCCCCCCCCCAACTCACACAGCAATGACTCAGTGAAGCTTTTTCTTTTGTACTAGTAAACCTAAGCTGCATCCTTTTGCCTCATCTTTTTAACTTATAATGTACAGAGCAGGTCATTAGAAACATCACCAACCTGAGATATGCAGACAACACTGCATTAACGGCAGATAACATCACAAGTGTGAAGAGAATTCTCTACCGAGTAGGTGAAACAGGTCGAAGGGCAGGATTGAAACTGAATGCTAAAAAAAAACAAAAAAAAAACAAGCTCTACACATAGCGAAAAAAGGTCAGGAACATCCAAACATTCAAATAAATAAAAGAGACTTAGAAAATGTCCAACATTTCAAGTATCTAGGATCTGTAAAATCAAATGACGATCCTGCACCAAAGACATGAAAACAAGAATTGGCATAGCAAAACAAAAAATGGTCCAGTTAAACAATGTATGAAAAGACAGAGCTTCCCAAAGATGTAAAACTAAGAATCATGAAAATTTTGATTTGGCCCGTTTTAAAGTATGGTTGCGAAGCCTAGACACTAAGAAATGACAAAGAAAATAAAATGCAGAAGAAATGTGGCTCTATAGACGACTTCTCAGAGTCAAATGGACAGACAGAAGAAACAATAGCGTACTGAATGTCAGGCGCCAGATGCTGACAGAGATCAACAAAAGAAAGCTGAACTATGTAGGCCATGCAATCAGAAACACCAAAACAGATCTGATATCAACAGTCCTGCAAGGGAAAGTTGAGGTGAGGAGAAGAAAGAGACGACCACACACCTATTTCAACAACATCATTCAAGTCTGTGGTCTGGGGATCCAAGAGGTCACCCACAAATGTCTCGATCATACGGCCTGGAGAAAGAAGACTGGTGACGTCGAGCGTGGCTCCTACTGCCGATCCCAGCAAGGGAGACCTAAAGTATGTCAAAAATGTGCCTAACCTGAAAAAAAAATCAAGGCCTCCGGTCATCATAATCTGAAAGGAGGTGAGGGAAAAAACTCTGTAGGTTAACTTCAACCAGAATTTGAATGTTAATAATAATAATGTTTAATAATAACGTTTATTTGTATAGCCCATATTCCATATAAAAACATGCTCACCAGCGCTTTACATTTCGCAAAAAAGAAAAACATGAAGTGTGTAGCCTCAAGCATTAAAGCACTGATTTCATACAAAAAAATTTTGGATGTTGTTGCCAGAAAACAGGTGGAGTGGAGCCTCAAGCATTAAAGAACTAATTTCATCCAAAAAAATTTGGTTATTGTTGCTAGAAAACAGGTGGGCAGTGGAGTTTTGTTGATTTCAACCAGAAATCAAACATTAGACAACAGGTGGGCAGTGGAGCCTCAACATTACATTTCAAACAGAATTTGGTTATCATTAGAAAACAGTTGGGGAGTGGAGTATCAAGCCTTAATTTCATTTTAAAAAAATTGGTCAACACCAGAATGGAGTGGGCAATAAATTCAAGTTATTTTCAACTTTTTGGTCATTGCTTATCAACATCTGAGAAAAAAAGAGCATCAAGCCAACCCTTAAACCACACACAAGCGTGACTCATGTGTGGAACATACTGCTGGTAGTCCAGTCAACTGAGAGATCTGCAATCTGAACTTTTAAGTGGTACGCTTATCTGCATCGTTTTGGTGTGATCAAAGTCACTTCAAAAAGTTCACATTTCATGGACATTTTCATGAATCTTCCGTGACTTTCCCTCTTCCACTCACCCTCAAGCAGTTCATCCAATATCAATGTCAAAGTGAGGAAATGACCATCATAAAACTTGTGTGATGTGGTCAGACTTGCAGGTCAGATCTGAATTCACAAGTTCAATCAAACATAGCAATATAATATGTTCACACTATTTACTTGCCATCTCCACTTCATTTATTCTGGTGGTGTCAGCAGAACATCTGATCTTGGCTGTGTCTCATACTGATTTCAATATTTTGCCAATGTGCCGAAAAAGTGTCTACCAGATTAAAAGTGACATTTTTAGGAGAGTGAAGGATGTTCAAGAGGAAGTCATCGCACTGAGACAATTCCATAAGAGCTCTATCCAAATCTGCCAAGTTTTATCTGGTACACTACTTGAGCCTGTGCAAAATCCCATACACTGGCCAAGGTCTTG
This sequence comes from Monoplex corrugatus, assembly GCA_030674185.1. Taxonomy (NCBI): domain Eukaryota; kingdom Metazoa; phylum Mollusca; class Gastropoda; order Littorinimorpha; family Ranellidae; genus Monoplex; species Monoplex corrugatus. The sequence goes on from CM060314.1 coordinate 85,948,185, forward strand.
AAATGGGGAGGAAAATATTATCTCTGAAACACTGACATCACCAGAATGATTGGGGCAGTAAGACATGCAGTGAATGAGTCAGCTGTTATGTTGTGGGACTGAATGAGACTCGAGATCTTCAGTCCATGACTCTATCCAAAAACCCAACTAACCTGCATGAAGATGAGTGGGGTAGGTGTATATGTAACTATGGAATAAAATGTAATTCACTGCAGCTGCTAACTGATGTCACAGAAAATATCACGGATACACAGAAAACTTGATGGGCAAGGGTAAAAGAGTATACAGAACGATGCTTGAAAGAGATCGGGTATCCACAGCAAAACTGGTGGGACTAATATATCTGAGTCTTACAGGCAGGAAATGACTGAATGATCAAGAGGGAAGGCCAGAAATAAATGATGAATGAAATGATAAATAAGCCCTTACAATCAAAAGCAAACGTGCCATCCCACATGAACAGATACCTACATCTGTAAAATAAATCCTCTTGTTCTAAGGATGAGGATTACTCATTTTGTAGAAATGAACAAGGCAGTTAATATCATCTTTTCTAGAACTGCAGAAGTGTACTACAATTATTCTGGCAACAGCTCCGAGCAGCTATCAATAATCTCTGTACCAGCAGCTATCAATAATCTCTGTAACAATGCCACTTCGGTAAAGTTTAATGACAAGATTATACTATTTGGATACGACAGATTTTTTTAAATGTGATCCCAGATTTGACTCGATTTTGCTGTAAGCCAAGTCCTACATCTATAAATGCAAAATAAAGATTGTGCTCCACATATCAATTCATTCAGGAGATATTTGAAAACTGTGTACAACATCAAAAACCATGTGTCAATTATGAACATGAACTACCATAGATTTCAAAATGACTGGTTCTTCTATAAAGCACCGATTGAAAATGTATGACTTGATCATCAGTATCATAATCTTGGTGCAAATTGTCTGTTTGAAATATATATGTAATGTACTTGTGGTAAACCTTAGATATCTTCATGATAATGTTTTGATAAAACTGATGCAAGCATGTATGTTTAAGTATGTACGTGAGTGTTGGGGGTGGGTGGGTGAGTATTCTCTTTTGTAAAAAGTCAAAAATAGGAATAAATAATAAAACAAAGATCCTCTTTGTTTCTTTCATTCAAAATGTCCAACCCTAACTGACTCCAGCATAGAAGTATGCCAAAAATGTCCACATGCCAAGTGTCAAGTTTACTTGCCATAATTACTTGATATGCACAAGACAAAGTAATGATTGACTTGACAATAACATAGCGGATGTGTATGTGTGTGTGTGTTGTGCGCCTGCGTGCGTGCGTGAGTGCGTGCGCACACATGTGTATTTATAGACACAAAGAGAAAAACACAAACATTCCAGCAAAAATTAACAAATCATTATGCCAAAACATCACACAAAAAAGACACTAAAATTTCATGTGTGACTTCTCCACACATACGACTAAATTCAGTATTGTATATATATAATTGAACTCTGGGTAACAAATCTATTTAACATCAGTCCATTTGTCTCTAATAAGCTTAAATCAAGTTATGAACAAATTTAAAATAAGTTATAATCCCGAAAAAATCTGTTGTGTGTCTAAATGAAGACTATTTCCCCAGGTCATAACAATGAATACATTCAATGAAATAAAAGTTGAGTTAATTATTACATATGATAGTATTAATAAAAAGTGGAATAATAACTAAGAAAAACGTGGGAAAACACAAGTTAGGTTATAAGCAAGGCATAATCCTGCTACAATTTTCAACTGAGACAAGGGTTGTCCTTCCCACAACCAAAAAGCATTTGTCAAACTTGCCAGATCAATATAACCATCTGAGGCCTTAACCATTTCATTCCCCCATCCTATTCACCACCACTTTCCTACCAAAAAACACAATCCAGAAAATAAAAAAAATCCACTATGAAGCAATTTACTCTGGACGTGATCCGACCCTATTCAAAATACACCGTTATTAAGTCAACCCTTTGACTCCTGCACCCTATCCACCAACTGCAAAAACTTAACCCTTTGATTCCTTCACCTTGTCCACCAGCTTCCTGCAGGAAGCTGGTGGATAGTGTGAGTAAATCAAGAGTGTTACGTTTTTGCTTTGTTAGCATGGTTGGCAAGGCAGGATGCTAGCAGACAGGGTGTGCGAGTCAAAGGGTTAAAACATTTTAAGTAACATAATGTAATATCACACCACCACCAGTTTTCAGAGCTGATGTGATTGTCTTTCACACCAGTATGACCCCATCATTACTATGGTGGTTCAATGCACACAAGCTGTACAGGCCATAAAATGAAACAAGCCAAAGGTGAATGCTCCCTCTTTATGTATTGTGTGACATTGCATGGGACGGTCGTGGATAATTCCATGCCCACAGTTGTTGGTTACAATGAGACTTTCACTTGTCCTTAACCCTTTGACTCCCACATCCTGTCCACCAACATCCTGCATCGTCAGCCATGCTACCAAAACAAAAACTTAACCCTTTGACTCCCTCACCCTGTCCACCAGCTTCCTGCAGGAAGCTGGACAGGGTGAGGGAGTCAAAGGGTTAAGTTTTTGCAGTTGGTGGATAGGGTGCGGGAGTCAAAGGGTTAAAGAATGCTTTTCCTGTAGGATGCAGTAGCTATGTATTTGGCTTCGACTTTTCTACCCAGTTTGACCAGAAAATCAACTGAAGCCTAGTCCTTCAGAAGGGGACGAAAAACGAGTCAGACCCTTGTGCCTTCTGGCTGCACACGCTAAAGATCCCAAGGCAGTGGAAAATCATGAAGAGCAAGGTACTGCCCGGCTGCCTTGGTATAAAACATTGGAGAGATAGGCCGATTTCCCAGGTCCCACCCCGTGAAGACCAATCAGCCTGCTTCCCTTTCTGAAGTCTTGGTAAAAAAAAAACACGTGAATATGAATTTGAAGCGAAGGAGAGGGGATGGGCGCCGCCCTCGTGTTGCTGGCCCCAAGAAAAGTTGAGGTCTCCGTCACCTCACTCCTCTACGACCCCAGGGTTATGGAACTATCTAGGTAGGACCTCAGGACCTGGCCAGCTCATGGGCTTATATGTGCAGGCTTAAGGCTTGTGCCATGATCATTCTGGATTTTCTCCATCACACGGCACCTGTGACGACAGTGCAAATGGAATTCGTTCTGAGCACAGAGACGTCATCTTGAGAAACTGAAACTGCAGTAGCTAAGTAGGTAAGATGTCAGATGTCCAGTGGGAAGGTCTGGGGTTCAATCCTGCCTGAGCATTTCTCGCCTGGTGGGTAAACGGTGCAGACTTCTCTGATCTTCCAGATCAACATGTGTGCACACCTGTTAAAGCTTGAATCCCCTTCATGTGTATACGCATGTAGAACATCAAGCATACACATCAGAGATTAAGCCCTGTCAGTATCTGGCGGCTCATGAAAACATGAAAAATCCCAGTAGGCACACCCACCAAAGACAAAGTATGCAGACAGTGCCGGAACATAACAGCCTGCACGGCGTGGGCAAAACAATGTGCATACACCATCCAAAACAAAATCAGAACACTTTAAAAAAAAAAAAGTGATTTTCAGATCTGTCTATGTATAAATTCTGCAACGATAAATCTTTTCTTGAATTCTTCTGAGGTGAACTAAAAAATCTGTATGTAGAATTTCTCAAACCCAACACAGTTTGCGCTACCCATTCAGCGCAAACTGTGTTGGGTTTGAGAAATTCTACATGGGAGATAACTCCATGACTCTCAAGAGTTATGTTACTTAGTTGATATTTAAAATTCTCCCTGCTTCCCTCTTATTTCCTTTGGTATTAAAAAATCTGTGACAAAATAGTAATGGCATTCTATTTAGGTCCCTACATGGAAATTACTACAGATATTTGATACAAATCTATCTGTGATGAAATGGTAATTGTTATCTGTCCTTTTCCTTATGGAAAATAGTACAGGAGTCTGACACAAACCTGTGATGAAATAGCTGTTATTTGCCCCCTTTTTTCTCATGGAAAATAGTACAAGTGTCTGAATATTGCAAAACATTCGTGAATTTTCTGCAAATCGAGTTACTCTAGAGACTCAGGTGAGTTCATGCTGCTTCTAACCCAGCCAATCTCTAAGGCCATATCAGGGCTAACTCAAGTGACTCAAATTACTCAAGTGACTCAAATGTACGCATTCACGAAACTGGTAGTGATGCATGATTTATATTTTGTTGCATTTGTTCAGCATCATCTCTTCTTACTGAAAAAGTATTTTGTCAAAATTATGCCCACGCATTGTCCCAAACATGGCAGACTAAGGTACCACTGTCTATTCGCAAGGTATAGGTTGATTTTACACAACCAGTCCCCATGCATTGTCTCCAAATGCAATATTGATGAGTCCCCATGCATTGTTCCAAACATGGCAGACTATATATACTAAGGTACCACTGTCTATTCGCAAGGTATAGGTTGATTTTACACAACCAGTCCCCATGCATTGTTCCAAACATGGCAGACTATATATACTAAGGTACCACTGTCTATTCGCAAGGTATAGGTTGATTTTATACCAGTCCCCATGCATTGTTCCAAACAACAAAGACAGGTACCACTGTACATTCACAGGGTAGAGGTTGATTTCATACATGCTGTATTGTCAGCACATTCAAAAGGTGGTGGTGGTTTTATGGAACAGCATGACCAGTCAATACATAACTAACCAGTCAGGCAGATCAGCTGTCAAACCATCTAGAGCCCACAGCTTGATTCCACAACCTGTTGCAGCAGCCTTTATGGACCAGATTAAAATCACCATAGTGAAAGGAAATGTCCATGAAGCCTAATCCATCCTTCAAGTAACAGTTGTCTCCAAATAGTGGAAACTGGCTCACATGGATCAAAGTGATGGCTGACCAAAGGGACAGAAGAATACCATTGAGATAATTAGTATATCTGAAGAGAAATCTGTTTTAGGTTCTCTGTAGTTATTTCTTCGTACACAAATCAAACCATTATCAGTATAACTGAAGAGAAATCTGTTTAAGTTCTTTTGTAGTTATTTTTCATACAAAAAATCAAATGATTACCAGTATATCTGAAGAGAAATCTGTTTAAGTTCTTTTGTAGTTATTTTTCATATGCAAATCAAACAGCCAGAAACTAAATTACACAAAGTAAGTACGGGTATTTCACTGTTTTATAAGAATACTAAGTAAACCATCTTCTCAGTCAGCCTGATGTAGTGACTCAGTTTTGGACTACACTGTTTATGAAAACTCTTCTTGAAAATGTTTGTTGCTGACCAAAAGACACTGATCTTTGCTAAACACACACACACACACACACACACACACACACACACACACACACACACACACACACACAAAAGCAATACATCTAAGGAGAATATTTCTCTGAATACTGTTAAGATGCCTACACAGACTGTGTATACTGTCAACGGTTGCCACTGATTGTCAGAATATTACAGAACTAAGTCATCTAGAAGCTTATTCTTATTGCTGCTTAATGCCCAACCGACTGCTAATTGGGACATGGATTAATTAAATGAGATGATGGATGTTCATTCTACACAAATTGAACTTTGGCTAAAAGATGAATATGAAAATAATATCTATCAGCTGTGTAAATGCCACAAAAACAGTATGGTGGCTACTCAATAATGTTGACCTGTGAATTGTGTGGTCATTTAAAGATATATACAATATATATATATATATAGGCATATATATATATATATAGAAAGGGGGTTACTTCTCTGAAGACCTTCTGTTGTCTAGCTCTCCTCTCCCTAGAGTTTCTACCATATATAGGCATATATATATATATATATATATATATATATATATATATATATATATATATATATATATATATATATATATACACACACATATACACACACACACACACACACATATATATATATATATATTGAAATAGTGTAATGATTGCCCAATCTTAATATACCATTGAAATAGTGTAATGATTGTCCAATCTTAACAGCAATCATCTACTTTATTAACCTTTGACTCCCGCACCCCATCTACTAGCATCCTGCATCGTCATCAATGACAGCAAAGCAAAAACTTAACCCTTTGATTCCCTCATCCTATCCACCAGCTTCCTGCAGGAAGCTGGTGGATAGGATGAGGGAGTCAAAGGATCAAGTTTTTGCAGTTGGTAGATAGGGTGCGGGAGTCAAAAGGATTAGGCAACATCATTAAGGTCTCCCGCTGACCAGCCTGCATCTACTTTACACAAAATCATTTAGGATCCGCTGACCAGCCCCTATGTCATTTAACACAGAGACCTGCATAAACAGACTGGCAACTCTGGGTTACACAGAGACTATTCAGACTGGCAACTCTACAATGTTGCTAGTGATTTAGTCTCATTTGATTGATGCCAATGGTCAGTGTGTGTATGCACTATATCTCCAAGAACTTAAAATAAAAATCAATGGGGTCTGCGCAGTCCCAAGCCTTCTATGGCACTGTTGGCATATATGCTCTGAAACACAGCACCACAAACACACCTGCATGCCTGTGATAGACTGCAATATTGATGTCATATGTAGCTGCCTGTAAAATGATGTATCATAACCCTAACCATATTGACTCTTACCTCTGGGGTCAGTTTTCTCTGTGAATGGGTTACTAATCTCAAGGGTAAGGACAAAAAGTGGTGCTGGCGTTCGAGTTTGACTTGACCCTTTGACTCCCGCACCCAATCCACCAATTGCAAAAACTTAAACAGAACTCTGGGAAATGTCTTCATGGTATACAAGACTAAAACATTCCACTTAAACAGAACAAACAGTCTCTTACAGATGCAGTAACAAGGCAGAAGTCTCATCATAAAAAGCACAAAGAGAAATTTTCATACTGGCAAAAGTTTATAAAAAAAGATGTACACAAACATTGTGTATATATTTTGCTTTTGTTTGTACAGTTTGCTTTCTTTTGTTTTGCCAAATTTGTGTTTTTCGTTTCTGTTCACGTGTTTCTCTTTTCCCTCCCCCCCCCCTCTCTCCACACACACACACACACACACACACACACAAGTACACTCACACAAACATACATACACACACACACACAAATACACACACACATACACTGACAGAAACACATACCATTTCTACAACATGGCAAGTATGATCATCTCCATAAGATATAGTTCAGAGAATGAAGTGAAAGGCATGGCTGAGGTGTACCTATGAACATGAAAATAAAGGTGATCCATGTTATTTTCTATCTCACTCCATCTACATACTTTCAACCAAACCAAATTATTGTTCCACCAACTTCTTCAGATTAAAAGGAGAAACCCAAGAATACTACAGACATGTTTTCATTATATAGGCTACACATTTTTCTACTAAGTAGGGTAATATCCACACCATCTGTACAATGCAGAAGGAACTTATAGCCACCATTTTGAGCTGATTCAACTTATTACCACCATTTTTAGCCTATTTAAGTTATAATCACCACTTCTGAGCCTATTAAAACTCTAAATATAGAATGAAATGTTCCTTACTGGATTCAGTATGGTGGAGTGAGATATCACTCCTATACTCCCCAAATATACAAAAATCAACAAATAATTAAATAAACTAGCAATATCAATCTAGTTACAAAGTAATTTTATTTAGTCGAGAACCAGCAAACAAATTACAAAGATACACAAAAAATGCATAAAAGGTTTTGTCCATCATAGCTTTTGCACGTAATCTCAGTGTAATGTTTTTGTGATCAAACAGAATAAAATCATCAAAGTTGATCAATACTGACAGAGTGCACACAGAACTGTCCCAAATGTGACAAATACCTCAAACAAATTTCAGAAGCACTAGAGGCAGTCTGTAATGAATTTTTCAACCTAGCACTAAAGGCATTCGGTGATGAATTTTTCAACCTATGACTACACACATCCAATCACCAGATTGAAGACACAGTCCTATTAAAACTGAAAATCTGATTATGTTGTCTCCTATCAGGACAAATGTCAGACAGAAGTGACAATACATATCAGTGGACAGATGACCTACAAATTTTCTTACAAAGTGGACAAGACATTATGATTCAGCCTCTGTTAACCATTCAACACAAATCTGACTCATTCTCACAAAATCATCTGTAAGTCATACAGGCAAAGTTGCGCAAGAGGCACAAAAAGGTCGTCAGGGGTAAGATGGTGAAAATTATGAGTTTTGCAATTTGAGATACACACGTCTGTTCTATCATTTCCCATTCACATGTTTGGGAAAGAATAAACCTTAATTGCAACAGATGATTTTAGTGCTGACTCAGCTCTTTTCAATGCCTGCAGTCATATTATCTTGGCAGTTACAAATAAACCAACAAAAGACACCAAAGTAGACAGAAAGCATGAAAATTGCAAATAATACTGATCCAATCAATACGTTTTAGCAAATTTCGCTGAGATTTAGATCTTTTGCTAGGACTTCAATCAAGGACTTCAAAGTTATTATTATGCTCTTGTTTTCTCCAAAGGGCAAATCCTGCATTTACTGGTTTTAAACGCCACAATTCCGTCATTTTTCACAGTACAAAAATAAAATTGATATCATTATAAACCGGACAGTCTGTATCTTTTTTCTGGTATAAAAAACTAAAACTGTGCAATATACAACTTAGGGGTGGTTTTGTGAGAACAGGTCACAAATTCTCAAAGACCACAACTCTCCAAACATATTTATAAAGAAAGTATGAAGAGACAAAACTGGGAAAGTATTTTATGGCTGATCTTGTCATGCAAGACGACTGCCTGTGATTAACTGTGCAGTAACATACCACCTGCACACTGTGGGCGAAACAACCTGTATACACACATCTGAGAACAATTGGATCACTGGGAGAAAAAACTGCATATTCTTCTAATGCAGACACCTCTTGTCGTCTCAATTTTTGGATCCAATAACAATTGCTGTATCTATGCGCTGATCATCCTCTTTACCCTTTGACTCCCGCACCCTATCCACCAACTGCAAAAACTTAACCCTTTGACTCCCTCACCTTATCCACCAGCTTCATGCAGGAAGCTGGTGGAAAGGGTGAGGGAATCAAAGGGTTAAGTTTTTTATACTTTGCCAGCACAGTTGACAATGCAGGATGCTGGTGGACAGGATGTGGGGAGTCAAAGGGTTAAAAATAACTTTCTTGTGTGTGTGTGTGTGTGTGTGTGTGCGTGTGTGTGACTGTCACGTGTGTGTGTGTGTGTGTGTGTGTGTGTGTGGTGTTGTGTGTGTGTGTGTGTGTGTGTGTGTCTGTATATGCGTGTGTGTGTGCATTCAAAATTCTATGTGTGGCTTTACATTAACAGTGAATTAAAGATTCTGCGCCATGTTGCAGACAAACAAACCACACGACATGTATACTACGTAAATGGAAAGAGTTGGCAAGTTAAGCTTTATTATCTGGCAATAACACAAGACTTTGTATGAATCTCTCTCTCTCTCCTCTCCTCTCTCTCTCTCTCTCTCTCTCTCTCTCTCTCTCTCTCCCTCCCTATACTTCATTCATAATGTGCATGTGACTTGATGACTTTTCATTGTGAGTTTACATTTTAAGGAAATGTGCTGATTTAGGAATTTTGATTCCTTTTAACTGCAGAAAACATGTCATCATTATCATTTGTCATATTTTTAATAAAACAATGCAAAGGTGAACTTGCCTCCCCCCCCCCCCCCTTCCTTCACACACACATGCAAGCACACACTGAATCTGATCTGTAAATGTTCTAGGCTGATGCACCTACCTACCACTTCATGCTTTGACGCTTATTTATCATGTGTGTATTTGTTCTATCACCTTTCTTGGGTCAAGACATTATGTCCTATCAATTTTCTTAACCTGGGCATTTTGTCCTATCACCCACTGTCCCTGGATGGAACACTCCCTTTTTTCATTAATTCAAGGAAATCCTCACACTTCAGTACTACTTTTACCTGGCTTGAAACCAAGCATCTGAGCATAAGAATATCAATTCTATTAAAATCATATTGTGCAACTGCTGTACATAATTATATACACATCTGTTTATAGGAACATGTACACTTCAAGACAAACAATGAAGACACACATTAATCTCTCACGCAAGAACTCTTCCGACAGTCATGAATGTGTGTGAAACCAGACCATTTTCAGCATAAAAAATTTATGCAAATTCCATGATCCTCACGGATATGACTGATATAAACTTAATAAAGCACTGCAATTAAGTTACCACTGAACAACTGCTAATAAATTATACTAGCTGTGCAACTAAAACATCAGCATCAAACAACTCACACATTATGCTTTTCTACTCCAAGCAAACCATCCCAACAAACTCACTTCAATCATGCAATAAAAAGCACACATTAATGTATTACTTCAGAGACCAATTTTTTGCTAAATATTCAACATTCAAAAGGACCCTCTGAAAACTCTTAAAAATGTTTTCACTTGAAAACACTTAAAAAGTACAAGCTCAAATCTCTTGATTTGATGAAAATTACGATGTTCATTAGTTCAGGTATTTCACCTAACTAAACCCTTTGACTCCCGCACCCTATCCGCCAACTACAAAAACTTAACTCTGACTCCCTCATCCTATCCATCAGCTTCCCACAGGAAGCTGTTGGATAGGGTGAAGGAGTCAAAGGGTTAAGTTTTTGCTTTGCTAGCATGGTTGACAATACAGGAAGCTGGTGGACAGAGTGCTGGGTCAAAGGGTTAAAAAACAATACCAGAAATAATAAAATTACTTCTCTGAAAGTCAAAACATGGTGCAAGTGTTAACAATTTTGCCTTTTTGTAATAAATGCACTCAACAGCTAATCCTTAATATAAGGACAAGGACTGTTTGAAGGGATATATTGTGTGTCACTTTGTCCCTACTCTTCAATTGATATTTGTGAGTTAAGTATGCATATAGCCTAAGAGCATCATTACACCAGTGCAAGGGATTCCTCTGTAATGTGTCTGTTGATGTAATGTTAGATATATGGGTGAACGAAACACTCCATCAGTGATACTATTAGTAATTCCTTGCATTTGTCATACCATTTTAAAAACTGCATATTAACTGTTAAGATCATTCATAATAACTAAGAACATCTCTATATTTAATGTTAATTAGTATGCCTAATTGTGCAGTTGTAGATGTACAATGTCTCTTCTACATTGATACAGTTGAGCTTTATAGCTTTGACATACTCAGAGGTACATTTTTTTCCATCTGTCACTCTATGGCTAATTCTCAGCAGAATCAAAATCTATACATGTTATCAAACTTTATCAACTAACCAAGAACACACAATCTGAGCCAGATTTTCTAGGGCAAACACAACTCTGCTTATTGACATCTCCAGCCAAAATGATATACTTACATCACTGTTTATTTCGACATAATACGTCTGAATTCATCACTTCATTATTTCAAATCTGGTGTACAGAATTTATCTGGTGCTCATGTTCTCTTTTTAGACATGATACTTAAAAGAGTTCATCATTTTCTACATCAACCAACTAATCTGGAAGCCTGATATTTTCATTTTGCACAGCTAGCAACAGACACAGGCTTTCTAAATGATTACAAAAAAACAAAACAAAACAAAAAAAGAAAAACTTGAAAATCATTTCATAATCCTATCCCAGCATCCCCCAAACTCAATGTGATGTCACTATGTATCTCATGCAACATGTGCTTACCACAACAACAAATAAAAGTACATCGTATGCATACAGACATCTGGAATAGATGATTAGTATTGTGGTTTATCCATCTGTATAAGTGACCTGTGCTATTCACAACTCGTGTACAGATATCTGATGAAATGATAAATCTCCACAGACTATGGACTGTAAACAATTAAAAGAAATGAACACCAAAGTGCCATTAATCCAAGTAAAGACATCACGTACCAGGAAATTACCAATTAGTACATGCTATCACTACCTCCTAATTCTCACCATTGACTCCATGTCAGCACTATCAATCAAGCACCCAGCATTTTGCCCCCGGAAGAACTCTGAATCAGGTAGTATTATACATACAGAAATACCAGGCTGTCAGCACACAAACTCAGGCAAAATTCACTTGGTTCACACAGGAACAGTAACAGTTGAACAGCCAGCAGTCCCCTTGTCATCCCTGCTGCAACACTGAGCTTCCGTGCAGCTGGCATGTATGAACACAATCTTGACACAATCTCAGTCACACACTCAAACACACATGTACGCATGAACAGAAAACATGCATTTGCCCACACACACACACACCACATACACACACACACACACACAAGCATACACACAACTCACTCATAATTATACACACAATACGCAAGGCATGATATGAGGGTTTCATTTTTATGTAAAACAGGTGAACTCCATGTCTGTTTAAAACATAGTCTGATTAACTGAATATATCTCACAAAAAAATCATATAATCAGAATTACCTAATTTTGAAATATGGTGTGTCAAAGAAAAAGAAATAAAAAGAAAAACAACACTATTGAGATAAGTGGGCATGTATTTTCTTTTTCCACACCAGTACCGCAGTGAAAGACCATCAAATATTCTCAGCTACTGATTTTAATTTCTTTACCAAGATATACGTAACTACAGAAAAATATTCATAAGATGAGAAAGACTAAGCTGTGTGTAATAAATAAAAGCCTATATTTGCACCATCAAATAGTGTTTTGACCATATGCAACAAAACGGCTTAAAAAAATGTATATCATAGGCCTACTAAGAGTATGATGTTGAAGGGAATGCTTTTTTTCTCTTTTTTTCACAAGAAGCTGTATACACATTACCTGGCCTCCACTGTCGCCACATGGCGGGAGTGCACATGAGGTGTTTTCTTGGTTACATAACCCACTGAATATTGACATGGCCTATTCATAATTTGAAAAGACAAAGTTGAAAAGTCATATCGAATAACTACAGAGATCTACAATACAATCTGCCTAAACTAATAAAATTCTACAAAGCACTTTATCTGTCTCACATAAAAATGAAACCACCTTAATTAAACATTCACTGCAAACATTTAGCACATAGAGTTATCAATCATCTATAAATGCAAACACAGTATCTTCCATACCCATACAACTCCAGTCACACTCAACTTCTCTCCCGTTTCCGTTGCACCATCTTTCTCAACCACATCTGCAGTTGGGCAACACATGCGAATCCATTCAGCTCACCATGATCAAAACAGCACACAAAACAAAGCCAATGGAATCGATGCACGCATTTGGCATCAAGAAAAACCTATATATATATACAAAGCGATCCGCTGTGGGCACATGAGTAAGGGCTGGCATAGAAGCAGGCAGAGAGCAGACTGGTGGGGGAACGAGAGTAAGATGGGGAAAAAATGTACATAGATAATAAAAAATAATTTATTAATAATTAAATAAAATGACAAAATAAATAATTGATTGAAGAGTCAAAAATCTAACAACATAAAAAAAAAAAAGCATTTCAGTCCGTCTTTTTCTCTGTGGGTTGTTTTTTCTCATCACCCCCTTCATCTTCTGTGTCTGTGTAGTCAGCCGGTTGTTCCCCAGGCTTCAGCAGTTTGCCCACATACACATATTTCTCTGAAACACACAGAAACGTTTTTACTGCAGTTGTTCCTTTTAAGCACAAAGCTAAGTGCAGAAGAAACAAAACGCTTTAGTAACAATGTGGCTCAGAAAAACATTTTAGACAACAGGGAGGTGACAGAGAACAGGGGAAGGGAATTGTAGCCTTTCCTTGGTACATTTTTGTTTCAAGATACTTGGACACATGATGTATAAAACATAAAAATGAAACTGGACAAAGCAGAAGGGATGTTTCAGTCTTTTTCCTCTAATTTTTCTATTTAATGTTTGTGATCTTACGCTTGACAAAGGCAGAAAATTTGCACCTGTCTTGTCTGGTTGTATTAAATATGCGTTCTGATTCTTTTTTTCGTGTTTTTATCTGGTTCCTGTTTGCTTGAACGTGGGCAGTCACACTTGTTTTGGATTATAAAAATGTTTACCTTAGCCTGAGCGATCACAGGGGGAGCAAAGTGTCAGACCTCATTATTTTTTTCATTCTTATTGTTTAAAGCCTGGCCAACTGCACAGAGCTAAATCAGAGCTATAACTATTTCAAAACGTATACTAATACATCGGGTTGGAAAAAAAAAAATAAGCGCACTTCAATGCATTCGCATACATAATCTAAGAATATGCCCCTGATGTTGATCACTCCATCCAATCTATCACCAGAGGATTTACACAGCAAACATGAATACAAATGTAAATATAATTAAGAACACTGAACCATTTACAAAAAATGACATACATTATCTAAAATTATTTCTGAACACATTTCCTTACAGTCAAAAAATGCACTCAATACGTGTACCCAGAGAAAGTATAAGGCTTTACAGTTAATAAAACATGTACAGATGAATGGCCTAGCCCATTCAAAATGATAGGAAGAGATGATAGAAAGCAAAGAAGCAAGGCAGAAACAAAGAGAGTGATAGAAAAGAGGAAATGTCAAGCACAGAATTTCCAGAAGGTAGGATACTATTTATAAATACTGAAAGACCTCCGATATCCCCACGGGAAGTGTTAGACCTCCATTTCTCTGGGAACGCGCGGAGAGAAAATGATAAACTCTGGACTGAGCTGTAATCATTTCTCTGTGTGTGTGTGTGTGTGTGCACAATTGGTGCATGCATGAATGTGTTCTTGTCTGTCTTTATCTGTATGAGCTCACTCTGATAAAATTTATTATTTTGTTGGTTATCCGACACAGGTGAACTCTCTGGAACATCTGGCAACTAAAAACTGTGAATCTGTTCATCTACAACTTTCATCTACTTTTAACAGGAGATAAACTTACATTTACAACTGTTTATAATTACTCTACATCAGCAGCTGCGTTTACAACGGTTTATAATAACTCCACATCAGCAGCCGCTCTCTGGGAGAAACTGATTCCCATAATGTAAATAAAAATTTGTACCTACAAGTATGCTAAAAATTTCAAATGAATTGTGCAAATCTGAAAGAAGAATATTATTAATAACAATATTAACCCTGCAAGTATCATCAACTTTTTGATAATAATAACAATAATAACAACAACAACAACAACAACAACAATAATAATAATAATAATAATAATAATAAAGATTCATATAGCATGACCAAGGTGGCAATCTCCTATGCACCTTGTATTTTTGTCAATTTTACAGAAGACAGACATAAAAACATTTATCAACTATAAATCAATGATGTAACTTGTAAGCATGACATAACATACAACAAGTGAAGAACTCACATAAAATCAGGACCTGAAAGAGGAACATTCCATCTGTTATGAGAAACGGGAGAGAATACAGGCTAATTCAAAACATGGCAACCAACTGCCAACCAAGTCATATTTCATCATGCTTTACTCTCTTTTGTGGCACAATTAAAATAAATGAACAGAGTAAAAAAAAAAATCAAATAAAAAAAAAAGCAGGGAGAGAGGAGAGGAGGGTAGGGGCAGACAAAAACAAGATAATCAAGCTATCTTAACAGTCCTCATTTTTATACAAAATTACTCATTCAGATTTTATACTTCTCAAGGTCATTATGCCCTTCAAGAAACACGAAACGAAATTTAAATCAGACATGAAGTGAGGACAATGGTAGACTGTCACGACAGTGAAAACTGAATGCAAACATTATCAGAACTCCCTGAGTAAAAAGCTGTTCCACACTCCTTCAAAAAAGTGCTGATTGTTGGCACTTTTCAGGTCCAACTCCTAGTCACCTAGACCTCTGCACTGTGACTTCCAAACTTATGCATTTGTGACTCCTCGACAATAAACATGACCCAAATTTGGTAAAGATTCACCCATGAACATCCAACAAAATCTAGATAATAAATTTTTGTCAGAGACACACTCACTCATGACACATAGATTAACACAACAGTATTACACACGTGCGCATCCCCCCACCCCCCTATATATATATATATATATATATATATATATATATATATATATATTATATATATATATATATATATATATATATATATATATATATATATATATATATATATATATATATATATATTGTGGATAAACCAAAGAAACACGACAACAAACTAGAGTTCTGAGCCCAGTACTTCGGCCAGTGGCCTTCCTCAAGGGACTGTTTATTCGGGAATGAACACACACATCAAACATTTTTGAATGAAAACTGTTCACAGAGTAGTCCAATCTTTTTTCTTTTCAACAACACCAGACGCCTGCCCATTCCCCCCTCCCCCACCCCAATGCCGAAACACCAAATCTCATTCCTCCACCCCAGCGTGCCCTACCCACATGAACACAACCGCACGCACTCGCACGCACACATATACAAATTTAAACAAACACACTCATTTATATGCACATCCGCACGTATATATATATATAACATATATATACAGAGAGAGAGAAGAGAGACAGACAGACAGACAGACTGACAGACAGACTATTATGGAGATTGGAACCAAAAAACAAATAATTAGGGACAGTACTGTCACTCGACTGTCGCTCAAAAAGCTGGCAAAATCCATGACATCATCTCCCCTGTGAGCCCATGCACTACACTCTATACGGAGATCTCTCCTGCTGCTACAGCTGCTGCTGGTGCTTGCTAAATGGCAAAGCACTGCTGTGCTCATGGTGTGACAACAAACCATTACCATATTTTATTCAAAACTCTACCCGGTCTGCAAATGTCCTAACGGTCAATTTTTTTTATACCATGTGCCCAGTAAAAGTCTCCAGGGCATTAGGGACAAGTTGGCAACAAGCTGTCTCTATTTCTGACTGTTCCCAGCATTTCACTTCTATAGTTTTGTGTTGTATAGAAATCTAGGCCATTCCATTCATTACCATTTTTGTTTTGTGTAGCGTGGTAGTTTAGCCCATTCTATTATACTTTTTTCTTTTGTTCGTCTCCCTTCCTCTCTACTGTTGTTGTTCTTGTGGTGACAGTAGTGATCGCTGTTCCCTGAAAGACTGGCAAGGCTACTGGAACAGTTTATTATGCCCAAACCACTTTTGGTATCTGTCCCCTTTCATTCATTCTGCATTATACAGACCTGCCAACCCTGACTTTTAAGTTGGAGTATTTGTCCAGGAAAAATGGAGTATTTTTGAAAATATTGGTGTATTCTGAGTGCGCAGCGCCGAAGGCGCAAGCTAACTAGGGGGGTCCGGGGGCATGCCCCCCGGAAAATTTTTAAAGAATTGGTGCAAATCTGTGCAATCTAGAGCATTCTGAGCCCAAAAATTCACTTTCTAATGGTACTTGATTTTTTATCTTTAATTTTTTTTTCGTCGTATTTTTTATTAAGTCGGCGTATTGGTCGTATTTTGAGTAAACTGGCGTACTAAATACGCCAAAATCGTATGGTTGGCAGGTCTGATTATACATGCTAAGGAAAAAGGTTTACTTTTTAGATAAAAAAAGAAATAATAATTGATATAAAAAAATGAACAAGTAAATTCATGTACATTTATTTCAAACCTGACAACAATTTTCTTTCAACTGCGCACATACGCACACCATTCTGTAAACGTCTTATTTTAAGAAACTGAAAATGTTTCCTGCCAGAATGGTGTATACTAAAAGGAATAAACAAGGCAGATCATCAGTCTGGTCAAAAACCCTTGCTCTATTCTATCAAAAGAAAGTGTTATCCTTGTGAAATAAAATGCTGCCTTACACATCTATGGATGCTGTCAATGATGTGTCTCAAATTCAACTTTTTAAATTATTTTTATGTTTAAAAACTTTTATGTCTGCACATAATGATCATTGAATCAGCATGCACGGACCAGAAAAGGAAAAAAAAATCATCTCACTATAACACTACTATCACATTTATTTTTTGTGAAATATGCCAAGATTAGAAATAATTATTTCCTGGAAATTAGAGGGTCAGATTCGAAATGCAAAATTCACATCTAAATTTTCTGGAGGTCTCCAGGCTATTTAGTAATCTCACTATATAACCACCAGAAAATGATCTAAAAACACTCTCACACACACACACACACACACACACACACACTCTCTCTCTCTCTCTCTAACTGGCTTATATGTTAACACACAAGAAAGTGAACAAGAGACAGAAATGGACAAGAAAAATGGCGTAAACGACAAATCACACTTCTAAAACACTCCAGACATATGTTAAACATTATTCATTCACTGACTGAATATAGACTCGTGCACCACTGTTAGCATGCCAACTGCTGAGATGTTGAATTAGGTGATGAAAAGCTGAATTTCAGGTTTACCATGCCTGTCATTGTGGAGCAAGTTGGCTGAATCACATGATTTCACGGTCCAGACTTGCCAAGTATTTTGAAGATTCTTGTTGGTTTTCAATGGATAACAGTTCCCCAACAGAAGTTGTTCAGAGATCAGAAATATTTAATACAACATGAACAAGGAAATACCAAAGAAATAAGAGGGAAGCAGGGAGAATTTTTATAATATCAACCAAAGGACATAACTCTTGAGAGTCACGTAGGAATTATCTCCCATGTTGTGAAACCTCAAATCTAACAGTGTTTGCGCTACCCATTCAGCTAGCATAGATGATAGAAGCAGATACAAAGCACAAAAACTGTAAGCTCAGAATAGCAAGGAAAGTTTAGGCTTACGTTTTCACTGACTCTATATGTGTGTGTGTGTGTGTGTGTGTGTGTGTGTGTGTGTGTGTGTGTGCGTGTGCGTGCCGCGCGCGCGCGCGTGCGTGCATGTGCGTGCGTGTGTTGTGTTTTGTGTGTGTGTGTGTGTGTGTGTGTGTGTGTGTGTTGTGTGTGTGTGTCTCTGTGTGTGTGTGTGTGTGTGTGTGTGTGTGTGTGTGCGTGCGTGCGTGTGTGTGCGTGTGCGTGCGTGTGTCTCTGTGTGTGTGTGGTGTGTGTGTCTGTGTGTGCGTGTGTGTGTGTCTGTGTGTGTATGCTTTTGTGTGTGTGTGTGTTTGAAAAAAAAGTGTTAAGTACTGTGTGTATGTACTGTACAAATCTGAGTGCTTTAACTTGCTCACTCTAAATCATGTGTGTGTATAATGTGTGTATAATGTGTGTGTGTGTGTGTGTGTGTGTGTGTGTGTGTGTGTGTGTGTATGTATGTGTGTGTGTGTGTGTGTGTGTGTGTGTGTGTGTGTGTGTGTGTGTGTGTGTGTGTGTGTGTGTGTGTGTGTGTGTGAAAGAGAGAGAGAGAGAGAAAACTTGTGCTACTATTACCTAATTCTGATTTCGCCTCATGATCCGTTGTTATTTTTGATGAACCGACTATATTCATACTGCACTAAAGCATGGTATATACAACTATATTCATACTGCATTAATATATGGACGTGCCCCTCCCCTTTTTGCTTTGACATGGACAATGCAATACATATTAATTATTTCACTACAGGAAAACTCATCTATACATATAATGCACTACGATTAGTTCTTCCCACATAGAGATGCTGGGGACTTTCAGTATAACAGTAATCCCACCTGAAAATTCTGTGCAAAGGGACTTCCTCCTTTTCTATTACTCTCTTTCTACATTTCTGTTTTCTCTCACCTCTTCCTTCTTGTTTTCCTGCCTTACCTGTCCCATTTGTGCCTATTTTTTTAAAGAAACCCTTCACCCCCCCCATACTAAAGCGGAATATGAAGACTGCAGCCACATCACTCAGCCTCCACAGTGAGGACCAGAATAACATGCACACATGCATCAGAGCCAACATGAACATGTCTCAAGATGGATATATACTGACCGCTGGACACATGGCCAAGCTGCAATTCTTCATAAAACATTTCATTCACCCTTTTATTGGTTTCCAATTGATAATTTTTTCATGGCAGTGTCTAAATTACTGATCAGTACTACTATAAGATAGAAGAGTGAACATACAAATATACACACACAAACAATACAAGCAGTTGTGTAGCATTATTTATACCATGACCAAATGATCTATAGTTAAAAGGTTGCTTTTTCGTTTTTGTGTGGCAGATCTGCATGCAAGTGGATCTGCGTGCCCTTCTCACTTGTTCAGAAGACAGAATTTATTACTGGTGGTTCTTCTTTGCCAACAATGCAACATTTTATGATAGTGAATCTAAAGGCATTGATATGCAACTTCACACAAAAAATGAAATCTGTCGCCATAGCTCAAAAAGCTTGTCAGTCAATGGCTCCTTGTCCTTCCTTTTGTCAAGGATCTCAACATAATTTGTCAAACTGACAGCATACACTGTGATACACGTATGATGAACAAGCTCAACATGGGATGGCGTCAGCAAAGGCACTTTAAACTGCAAAAGTCTGAGTCAGATTTTTGACATGTAAGAAAGTGCACAATGACAAAACTGACCTGACAGCAGCATATTTTGGAAAGACAATTTCAGAAGGAAGTAGGCTTGCTTTCTAATTCTATATCATATTTATGTTATCAGTGGCATACTAATTCAATCTGACCATGTCTTATCATCAGTGCATGGACTCTAGTCTCAGAACAACATGGAAACACAAATGGACTTCAGACATGGTACATCTGTAGGGTGAAGTGCCAAGGTCACAGTGTGAAAATTTGTCTTTAAACAAATTAAAGTGCCTTAAAACAATTCATTTAATTTTGTTAGAAAGCAATTTAAAGAAATCTATTTGTATTTAAGTGCACACACACACACACACACACACACACACACACACACACACACACACACACACACACACACACACACACTAATACACTTACACACACTTTCCTAAAAAAAAATTATCAATTGAATCAAAGACCTTTCAAAGCAAAATGTATTTTGAAGGACTGTAGGTATAGGGAATTTTGAGTATCACATGCAGTCATCAACATCATGTGCTTTGCCACATGGCATCAGCCATCATGGCCCTCCATACCAATCTATCTTTTGTTGCTGCGAGTATATTTCAAATCCTTTTTATCCCCTCCAACTCTGCAAAACTAGGTCTATCAAGTGCTCTTTTCCTTTCCCCTCTAGCTTTCCTGTTGTGATTAGGTGCTCAAATTTCTCTTGCCTAATAAAATGTCCTAACAATTTTGCTTGTCTTTTCCTGAACTTTTTCATTAATGTTCTTTGTGCATTTGCTTCTTTCAAAGACTGTCTCTTTCGTTTTCTTTGCTGTCCATAGAACTCCGAACATTCTTCTTAGAAACCACATTTCAGCTGCCTGAATTTTGCTCTGACTTGTTGATTGTCCAGGCTTCACATCCATATAACAGTAGTAATTCTCTATAACTCTGAAAAGCAATCTTTCTGATGTCTACTGATAGACATTTGCTGAATTCCGTTTCTGCTTAGCCAATTCTGCGGCATCTTTGTTATATGAATATGCCATCTGATATAATGACTGTTCCCAGATATCTGAATTTATCAACCTTCTCAATGCTGTGTCATTTTGTTGCTACTTTACATATGGGGATTTCTTGGTTTTTCCTGATAAGAAGCTGATAGTACAATTGAGTTCGCATTCTACATCCCTCTTTTCTTTTGAAGTGAAATGAAAATTAATTTTGACATATCTGTAGGGATTTTTTCTGGTGTCATAAATTTCACTTGGGAAGATTGTTCCTTTTTCAAATCCAAATTCGTCTGGAGCCTCAATCATTTCTACAGTAATACTGTTTGGTCCTGGGGGTGGGATGGGGGGGGGGGGGGGGTCACTATAGTTATAGTGTGGGTGAGCCATCCCAGGGTATCTCCAGGAGGTGGATAGGGAAATGACTTGCAAATATGGAGGTTAGCTGCTTAGTAGTTACGAACCAAATGGTGGCAATCATGGAGAGCAAGGAGTTATCAGGTGGCACAGACATGTCATTAAATGCCTCATAAGTCATATGCTCGAAGAAGGGATCACCTCGGTGAAGGGAGGTGTCATAAAACCTGCCTACAGCCCCCAATGTCTTGTGGGTAGTTTTGGGAACAATAAAGGCCAGAAGAGTCTGTACAAAAAGCAATGAAAGGCAACAGGAAACCACTTCATGTCTTCTCTAGAAAATCATGCCCCAAGATATGAATAAAAGAGAAGTGAACGACGTGAATAGGACTTCAATGGAGCACCTTCACCCAGTAGGGGAAGTCATGCAAAGCAGGTAACACCAAACCGTAATCTAACTACTACAGTACTATTAGTATTAGATTAAAAGATATACAAACTGCAATTTGCAATGTTTTAACAATCATTCAATGCTCACATGTAGCAGAATGCTAAAGTGTTTACAGCTCTTGTGCAGTTCTGAAAATCTGCACACACACACGCACGCACGCACGCACGCACGCACGCACATGCACACGCACGCGCGCGCGCACACACACACACACACACACAGATCACTCAAAATGTACTATTACCTGTGAACTGCATCTCCCACTCTCGCACACTCTCCATCTGCATGGAGTTTAGGTCGCTGAGATCATCATACTCTTCACGCAGAGAATCTTCATTCAAGGAGAAAGTAGCTAGGGCTCTGGATGCATCTCGCCCAGAAAACAAACCGTAAGGACCCCCTGAAACAGTCCACCACTAAAAAGTTAAATTTCAGTCAAAGGTCAACTTTTTCAATAAACCATCATAAAGGGTCAGCAGCTTAAAACTTTTTGCTGGTAACATGGAAGTCATGGGTCTGACACACACTCTGCTCCCCATGTGGGTCACATATTTCTTGAATACGAAGCCTAACAGATCAGTTGTGGACAACACAACTACATTGTGAGTTTGATTCCATGTGGGCAACATGACATCAAACTTTGCCAGCACACAGAGTTTATGAGCAGAATTTTAGAAAATGTCATGATGCCTTTGGATTTCCTTTTCCATTCTATGGTATTTGCAGTGTTAGTGTATTTTAAGGGAACATTCCAAGCACGAAGACACTACCTTGTCCCAGATTACAGACTTTCATTAACAACTTCAAACTGACACAGCGATGACCCCTTTCACATCACCATGACTTGAATCTTTGTATACTAATTACTATACAAAACTCTAGTTTATTACATCAAAAATTCACATTCTGTTTCTTAAAATGAACAAAATCAAAACAGAAAGTGAGAAACCCCACATCATGACACATAAACTGCTGAGAAATTCTACTGGGCTTAATATCTTACATTTCACTTCTATTTCTTAAAATGAGCACAAAACAAAACAAAAAACACCCACCTCATGTACCATGGACAACTGAGAAATACTAGTGTAGCCCTTTGACTCCCGCACCCTATCAACCGCAAAACTTAACCCTCCGAGTCTGACTCCCTCACCCTATCCACCCTTCAGGAAGTTGGTGGATAGGGTGAGGGAGTTAAAGGGTTAAGTTTTTGTTCTGCTACGATGGTTGACAATGCGGGATGCTGGTGGACAGGGTGTGAAAGTCAAAGGGCTAGAACAGAATACAACTATGCTTGCAAATAAACACAGTCACACCAAGGTTCACTAGAGCAAATCAAGTCTCTGTACACTTACTTGCGCGCTCCCCTGCTCTCCTCTTCCACTTACCACCACTACCTACCATCCCCATTTCAGGGACACTAAAATACCACAATCAGTACAAACACTGGTATAACTGACAGATTTCAAAAATACACAATAAATGTAATTATGTTCAGATTCAGCAATAACAAAACAACCTTATATTTTTTAAAAATGTAAAAAAAGACAACCTACATTTACTTCACTGAAAAAAAAGGACAAACAAAAAGTAAACAAACATACTAACACAACAGTTGTTTCACCACATATCTGTGTTTTCATAACACCATAACAAGGCTATAATAGTCAACTACTTCCACCAACTGGAAAGTGACTTCAAACCAGTCTAGGAAGCGCCTGGTTAGTAAAACTACACAGTGGAAATCTCCCAGATGAACATTATAATGTACAGACCTGCTACTGCCTGAATCCCCATTCATGTGAAAATGAATACAGAACATCAAACACACAACACACACATATATATTAAGATTCTGTGATCATATCAATGGCTTTGGAGGCTTATGCAGAATTTTATAGCACTTTAATAAATGCTTATGGGACGGAACACAAAAATGCCTAGTAGTAGCACACACACACACACACACACACACACCAAAGGCAGAATACACAGACTATGCAGCATTATAACACCTGCACAGTGTGGGCCAAACAACATGCAAACATGCACCTGGGAAAGCAATGCTCAGACTCAAGAATCAGATAATAAACAAATGAATGAATAATCAATAAATATCATCAGTGTGACAGCTTGAAAGACACAATCTGGTGCAAATGCACGTATGCATCTGATTATGCAAATACTCTGGACATTTTTCAAGAAATCTGTATACCTAATAACTTTAATCGTTAACTTGAATTATCTCAGTCAGTGGTACACAGACTTTTGAGTTTGTCCCAGAGATAATCATCACACTCGGAGAATTCCATTATATGCACTCCACCCAGATCTGCCAGCAATTATCCGAAAGACTCCCTTAGCCTGTGTGCCTATGCACTTCCAAGGTCTAGAAATGGGAATGTGAGATGGAAAAAGGGTCCTATTGAATGATGGATACATCAAGTTGGACCACGAACAGGTCAGTTTTTATATCAACAGAACCAACCAGCCACAAAGAAATATATGTACTTCAAGCAATCATTTGTTGGGGAAAATAAGAGTATGTATTGCAAGCAAACATGTTTGGAAAAAAAATGTTAAGTACTATGTGTATGTACTGTACAAATCTGAGTGCTTTAACTTGCTCACTCTGAATCATGTGTGTGTGTGTGTATGGTGTGTGTGTGTGTGTGTGTGTGTGTGTGTGTGTGTGTGTGTGTGTGTGTTGTGTGTTGTGTTGTGTTGTGTTGTGTTGTGTTGTGTTGTGTTGTGTTGTGTTGTGTTGTGTTGTGTTGTGTTGTGTTGTGTTGTGTGTTGTGTTGTGTTGTGTTGTGTTGTGTTGATGTGTTGTGTTGTGTGTGTGGTGTCTATGTGTGTGTCTGTGTCTGTGTGTGTGTAAGTGCACATCTGTGTCAGTCTGCACTGTTTATCCAGTATGTGCTTGGATCTCTCGTGTCAGTGTGCATGTATGTGTGTGCATGTATGTATTTGTATGTGTATGTATGTGTGTGTATGTGTGAGTGAGTGAGTGGGTGAGTCAATGAGTCAGTGAGTGAGTCAGTCAATCAGAGAACAAGAGAATGAGAGGCTGTGTCCAAAATATAACATTATCATTCAGGATTACAAAATAAATACTGACCATGGGCAATGCTTTTCACAACAAAGTACTTCTAGTTCTACATCCACTGGCAGACATAGCAGTAAAATAACCAGTGCAAAGTACACCAGTACTAGTTTACAACAATCCAAACAAATACAACTAAGTTACTAACGCAAACAGAAGCGAAATACACACAATGACCAAGACATCTTTTTTTGTTTTGACAGGATGAAATATACATAGATCTATGTGAATAATTCAAGTCTAAATCTAATCTTGGCAGAGGTCTGCTGGCAGCAAAAGAAAGTTCAGTTCTGTAACACCATTTCACAGGTTACTTTCCATCTTTGGTTTACTCCTTATTAAACAATTGTACAGCCTCATCTGACTGGCTTATAGTTATATTACAAAGAAAAGTACTTTCTAATCTCAAAACTTTTTTTTGTAAAACGCAATTTTCATTTTCTGTTTGTAAAATTTGCATACTTATAAACAATTTTTTTCCTACATGGCAAACTTATATATATATGGGAACTGAATAGCTGAAAGTATCCTTGATCTTCATGCACATAATAACATTTTTCTTTTCCTTCCTTTTTTTCTTTTTTGTGTGTGTGTGTGTGTGTGTGTGTGTGTGTGTGTGTGTGTGTGTGTGTGTGTGTGGTGTGTGTGTGTGTGTGTGTGTGTGTGTGCGTGCGCACGCGCGCATGCGTGTGTGTGTTGTTGTTCTGTTTATTTTATTTTCTTTTCATTTTTTTATACAATACAGGCAAGATTATCATCAAAACACTTTGATTCTAGTTTTCATCAACACAATCCCATTTACTGACAATTTCTGAATTAATTCCCCCCATTCCAAGCGCCTGGTATCATTTCATCAGCTACTGCCAAGAATGGCCTATGTTTTCATTTTTTAAAAAGATGTTTCTGGAATCTTTGTAATAATTAAATATTTTTAAGTTTTATCCAACCCACCCCTTTTTGTTGATGTTAATAATATATTTTGAATAAAACAGGATGGAATTGGAAAGGCCTAGAAATCTCATCAAGCTGTAAGAAAAACTCACAAGAAAGAAAAAAAATTCAATACAAACATGTCCTTCATATTTAACCAAACATGAATTCAGCCAAAGTCCACCAAAACAAGTACCAAAAAAATAAAAATATAAAAAAAAGAAAAGAAAAGAAAAAAAGAAAGAAAAAAGTTATTCCTCTAAATTAGTAAATATCAATAGCTTACGAATTTCCCCCACCCAATATTCCAACACAAAAATCCTAACCTATGCCTCAAGCCAAAATGGTTAGTTATAGTCTGGGGACGGACAAAGGTTACTTTTTAAAACCTAACCTTAGTCTTAACTTTTTTATCAATGACACTGAACTTTTTCCTTCCCACCGTTTTTTTCTTTGTCTGGTTTAACTTAAGTGACCTTAACTGATATTCATTATCATATATTTTTGAGACAACATTGTATCAAACAAAAGATGTCACAAAGTGTGAACCTACAACATGTCACAAACAGAATTATTCACACTAAAAGTTTTCCCTTGAAAGTAAGGTTCTTTCCTTTCAGTTTCAAATCAATCATGACATACCCTGACTTTAAACTAATACAATTTAAGCATCCAAACCACCAATAGTACATATAAAAAAATTCATCATTCGCACAAAAATTAGCAGACAGGTTTTCTTTTCATATATTTTGATTCTATTTTCTTGATACATTTCAGCTACGAAACAAAAAATAAAAAATCTACCCCCTCCACAAACGTCCACCGACACGTCACACACACACACACACACACACACACACACACACGGTTGCATGGTCATACACGCACGGATGAAAAACAGTAAACACAAAATCTGCTATTCACACTTTATAAGTAATATAACAAAAATGATTTTATAAATTTCATCATTCATGTCTTTGAACAGAAGAAACAGGTAGTGAAATCAACAAACAACCAAAATTTTATATTTGATTTTACACTAGGCCATTCCCACATATAATTAGCACTACAATTATATAAAACTTATAACTTTTCAAAACAAACTGTCAATGAGTGTCATCTCATTCATCTAAGTTAAGTGCTTACAACTACACCACTTTTGACAAGAATCAATGAATATTTGTGAACAATAAACACATTTCTCAATTTTATGTATTCATGTTAAATCATTCAGAAAATAATGTAAGTTATATTTGGTCTGAATTATTTATTCTGCATAGGCCTAAACAAAATGTTTGGCATGTAAGGTCTAGATGCAGGCCTAACATTTTTCTTATAAGATAATACAGTCAAATATAAAATATGTACACATTTTTCAAGCCTCTTTGAATTCTCTCTCCAGGTCCCTCCAGAAACTCTGGGGAAACTGACTTTTTAATTCACAGACCAGAGGAAACTACACTGATTACTGTTTATAATGCCCAAGATTTTCTTCAAAATATTGTTTGTGACCAAAATATGTGGCACATTTTTTTCATTCCAACTTGAAAACAGGCATGATTGTCAAAGGGGTCCAGAAGGTCTGGGATCAACCTTGCTGGTAGGCAACAGGTTGAGATTTTTCTGATCTCCCAAGTCAAAATGTGTGTAGACGTGATGTAAGTGCCAAAACCTCTTTCATGTACAATATCAATTAATATCATCAAGAATATAAAACATGTATGCTTAAAAATCTCTCTAACTCTAAGTTTCATCTGTGTCAAGTGGCTTATGCCAGATGAGTTAATGGCAAAATGAAAGCACAGCATACATCTATGCAAACCAAAGACACCCAGAGTATACAGACCATGCAGCAACTGACTGCCTGCACAATGCAGGGCTTTTGTTGAACATAAAAAAAATCCTTGAAATTCTATGGGGTCTAGGGTCAAGGCTCCCCTCCCCACCCCCAAAAATCAGATTATTATAGAAAAGAAAAAAAAAAAAAAAAAAGGTGCAAACCGACACAAATCAGGGCTTAAAACAGGAGGAGGAAAAAACCCACTGAAACTAGGGGGGTCCGGGGGCCATAAATTGCGCGCCGTTGCTATGAACGCTTGCAAGCCAATCACGGATGCCTTGTTCCTTTCGTTTTTTTGTTGTTGTTGTTGTTGTTGTTTGTTTGTTTTTTCGTTTTTTGACAAACTGAAATCGCGCAATTCCACCCAGACGCGGAGCGGTTTAAGCCCTGACAAATCTGAGCACATTAATTATAGTTACTTAAAGTTAAAAAATTAAATTACTGCCAGTGCCATTATCACAAATCTTCAATTTAAAAGCAGCATCTCAAATTTTGCATCTAGTCATATTAACAATGGCAACAACTCATGCCAGCATTCTGTTGTCACCTGCACACCAATCACAGCTTCAATAATACTTAATAGTATCTCATAGCAACAATACTTTCATTGTTTCAACTTCCTTCCAATTTTTTATCTTAATTTTTAGCACACCGAATACGCAACCAGCATTCTTATGATCTATCAGTCTATGGATTCAGCTGCCACTTTTACATATTTTAACAGTATTTTTCTTGACGAAAAAAACACTAAAGAAGAATAAGAACGCATATTTCATACAATAAGACAAGACACTTTAGACAGGCGCAAATTTTCAGCCAACTGGCCTTTGTTGAGCATAAGATCACAACAAACCAACCCCAGATACAAAAATTAGGAGAAGACAAACTTCCCTGCTGCTCCATCCAGTCTGAGAAAAGGAAATCATTTCCTTTTCTCACACTGGACAGAGCAGCAGGATTCCTTTTCTCACACTGGACGGAACAGCAGGGAAGTTTCAGTCTTTTTCTCCTAATTTTTATATCTGGTGTTTGTTTGTTGTGATCTTAGTTCCTACGCTTGACAAATGCCAACTGGCCGAAAATTTGTGCCTGTCTTGTCTTGTGTATTAAATACGCGTTCTTATTCTTCTTTCGAGTTTTTTTTCTGGTTCCTGTTCCAGTGTTTGCTTGAACGCGGGCAGTCACACTAGTTCTGGATTTAGTATTTTTCTTCCTTTCTTTCTTTTTCTGAAATATATGTTCTTGTCTTCTCTTTTGGGCTCTGTGTGTGTGTGTGTGTGTGTGTGTGTGTGTGTGTGTGTGTGTGTGTGTGTCACTGTGTGCGTGTTTTCTCTACACTACTCTACCTTCAACGAACCGCAAAATCGCAAGAACGTGGAAGCAATGACAATGTCATCAAAACAACGGAATCGGAACGCTAGTTTACAAAAAATAATAGTAAATAAATAAATGATAATAAAAGTAAGAAAGCAGAGCACATGATGATCTCGGTCTGAGTATTTCTCTCCCGCTAGTCGCATATTTCAAACTAGGCAAAACCAAAGACAACCATGAAAATAAACTGAATAAAACAAGCATGACATTGACAGCAAAACTCAGAAACCAAATGGATCAACCCTTACCTGGTCCATAGAAGCGTTTGCCTTTCGTGACATCGAACACCTTCCCATTGACAGCGATCAAAATGCGTCCATTCTTTCCCTTGCCATCGTATTCTCTCAACTGCTCCAATGTAAAATCTTGTTTCTTCAATGGCGGAAGTTCGGGTTCCTTTGGTTCTGAGGGTTCTGTCCTTCGCCGATTAACAATTATTTTGTAGATAAAGAACCCGCATATGCCAAGTAATGCTAAGTTCAAAGGGCTTGTGAACAGCTCAGTAGCTAGTCTTGATGCAAAGCTACTTCCCGCGTCGCCTGACCCGCTGTTATCAGCCATTTTCTTTCTAGTTTACTGACGTGTTGTATAAGGTGAAGGTCGACTGGTTAACATCCGTGGAATGCTGACCCCAGCTGGTCCCCAACTCTGCAAGCAGCGGCGAAAAAAATAGAATCGACTGCATTTCATCAGGCCTCATATCAAATATTTCATCAAATTTCAGATAACAAATATACATCTATTCATAGATCAATGTTCATTTATCCTATGGCTGCATTAGTCATCCGTCTGTTGTCTTATTTTGAATGTGTGTGGATCCGATGTGGTATATGAATAATTAGGCTATAGTACAAATTACGTTTTTGCGAGGCTATTAAAATGACGCTTTAAAATCCTCTCCACCTTTCCAGCAAATGTGTAGGGGAGTTGCAAATTGTATTATTACAAAAAATCCCCCGGCAACAACTTTGTAAATACCAACAACAATTGAAAGATTAAATAATGTTTAACTAATATTTTATTGACGTTACACACATCATGATAAATCTTACATGTAATCTTATTCTAATAATACTAAAAACTTTTTTTTTTAGTGTTAAAGCATGAATGATTTGTACCGTATGTGTTTTATACTGCTCTGAAAATGAGGTGGTTTGTGTGTGTGTGCATGTGCACGCACACGTGTTATGTATATGTGTGTGTATGTATGTCAGTGTGTGTGTGTGTGTGTGTGTGTGTGTGTGTATGTGTGTGTGTGTGTGTGTGCGCGCGGGCGCGCGCGCGCGCGCCAGGCACATTCTCCTATATAATTATAAACAATTAGTTCGCTATCAGAATTGACGAACTTAGTAATGTAAACAGCTACATCACATCTCTGTTAAATAACCAGCAACGCCAAACAGGCCAATACACAAACGATACAGACAGACAGACACATACACATACACACATACACACACACACACACACACACACACACACACACACACACACACACACACACACAAACACACAAAACCACACAGACGACACAGACAGACAGACAGAGACTCCTGTGGGGATACCGGGGACTCTTTCAGTATAAATGGTATCCCCAACATACTGGAAATTTTGTGCTAGAAATTGTCTCTTCTATGTCACTTTCCTTGTTTCTGCCTCGCTCTCCTTTGCTTTCTGTCATTTCTTGCTATCATTTTCTGCCTTGTTGATCCATTCATCTGTATGCGTTCGATATAGTCTTACATTCTCTCAGGATTGATAACTGGGTGCGTGTATTAAGTGC
>CM060314.1:85986950-86001950 GCA_030674185.1 Monoplex corrugatus
GTATACGTTGAAGGCAATGGCAGCCTGTCGCGGCAACAGTGAAAACAGATTTGCGTATTGTCGAAGTTCTTAAGAAAGAGATATTCACACAATGTCCTCATAAGGTGCAGGTCATAGGAACGTATTTGGTCTATGTGCACTTTACATCTTGTCCTCCAATTTCACTCATTCGCGACATCTCAGAGGTCCACCACACCTTTGACTAAAGCTTGGTAGGGATCCATCCCCTAACAGCTGCGAAAATCTTGCTAAAACAGATTAGTAACAAACACACACAAACATACACATTGCACACACACGCACACACAACCACACACACACACACACACACACACACACACACACACACACACACACACACACACACACACACACACCACACACACACACACACACACACACACACACACACACACACACGCTCGCACGCACGCACGCACGTCTGATCGGTAATATGAATTACTTTCTCTTTAATGAAAAAAAATGGGAAGGAGTGAGTTGGGGGTGAATGGATTGAAACTTTTTTTTTTAAAAACCAAAAATATAGAAAGAATTAAACAAATAAACAGAACGTTGATAGTTCTGTTCTATCCACTTATCAGCGTTTATTATGTTAAGTCCAAAATGATACAAAAATACGATTAACAAGTTTGTAATTTTGTGTGAGCATGATTATGTTGATACGAACTGACACATCTAAATCAGCAACAGCTGCACGCACCCACCATTTAATTGTAAGGCCACCAGATGGCACACAGAAAAAATGTATGCATTTATTCTTTGGTTTATTTTGATGATCTTGTTACCACAGATTTTTCGCGTAATGTGCGTCCATCGTGGGGGTGTCGGGGTCTCTTTCTGTATTGTGTCCTTACTTTCTGGAAATACGGTGCTGGACATTTCCTCTTGTATGTCACTGTCCTTGGTTCTGCCTGGCTCCTTTTTCTTTCCGTCATTTCTTCCTATCATTTTCTGCTTTGGTGGTCCATTTACCTGTATTGTGTTCTATAAAGCCATAATACTTTCTTGGTGGTCCATTTACCTGTATTGTGTTCTATAAAGCCATAATACTTTCTTGATGGTCCATTTACCTGTATGTGTTCTATAAAGCCATAATACTTTCTTGGTGGTCCATTTTCCTCTATTGTGTTCTATAAAGCCATAATACTTTCTTGGTGGTCCATTTACCTGTATGTGTTCTATAAAGCCATAATACTTTCTTGTGGTCCATTACTGTATGGTTCTATAAAGCCATAATACTTCTTGGTGGTCCATTTACCTGTATTGTGTTCTATAAAGCCATAATACTTTCTTGGTGGTCCATTTACCTGTATTGTGTTCTATAAAGCCATAATACTTTCTTGGTGGTCCATTTACCTGTAGGTGTTCTATAAAGCCATAATACTTTCTTGGTGGTCCATTTACCTGTATGTGTTCTATAAAGCCTTAATACTTCTTGGTGGTCCATTTACCTGTATGTGTTCTATAAAGCCATAATACTTCTTGGTGGTCCATTTACCTGTATGTGTTCTATAAAGCCATAATACTTTCTTGGTGTCCATTTACCTGTAGTGTTCTATAAAGCCATAATACTTTCTTGGTGGTCCGTTTACCTGTATGTGTTCTATAAAGCCATAATACTTCCTTGGTGGTCCATTTACCTGTATGTGTTCTATAAAGCCATAATACTTTCTTTTAGGACTGATAATGTGATGCACAGACGCAGTTTTAGATAATTTAGGCCCATTTTAACTCTATGTGTTAATGTCCTTAGTTATATTTATATTTGTATTCAAGGTTTTTGTTTTGTTTTGTTTTGTTTTGTTTTGTTTTGTTTTGTTTTTTCAGGTCACAGTGATTCTGAGAAGTTGAATCTGGAAGTTCTCTTTCGATCACATAATGGTTCGGACCATGCAGCAGCATACTTGTACAATGTGGGCAAAATACAACGTGTGTATGCGGATCTGAGGGAAAAATACCGGAATACTAAAACCAGTAGCAGCAGCAGCAGCAACAACAACAACAACAACAACAACAACAACAACAACAATCAAGGCCTTTTTCCACTCACTGTTGGACTTAATTGAAAACACTTTCCGCAGCAGAACTGGTGGACCGTAAAGGTCGGAGTCGGTACACCTGTTCATGCATGCCATCAGTCCTATATAATGACTCAGGTCAAGGACGTCCCATTACAGTCTGAATGCGCTTCAATGATTTTAAGTACATCGCTATGGGTGCAGTTTGTCCAGAAGGTAACTAAGGCGGGCTGGTTTTGGTTCTGTTGATATGAGCTGATTTTTCAAGATAAATTTTGACTCAAGATCTGATAAGTTTAAATATCTGGGAACGGTCATCTCACCAGACGGCAGATGCACAGCAGAAACAGCCAGAAGATGACAAGCATTCTTACCAACAAATGCCTAACAATTAATATCAGGAATAGAGTTCTTGGATGCTGTATAGAACCGATAATGTTATACGGTTGTGAGGCGTGGACAATCAACACGCAAAGCCAGAACAAGATTGAGGCAGCCGAAATGTGGTTTCTAAAAAGAATGTTGAGAATTCCATGGACAGCAAAGAAAACAAACGAGACAGTCTTGATGGATGCAGACACAAGTAGATCATTCATAAGGAAGATTAGGAAAAGACATGCAACATTTACGGGCCATTTTATGAGGAAAGGGGAATTAGAACACCTGGTCACAACAGGAAAGCTGGAGGGAAAGAGAACACCAGGTAGACCCAGGGAGAAAATATTGGACGGACTTGTAGAGTGGCTGAGGACAGAGACAGTAGAAGATGTGCTTGCGACGAAAAGAGATAGATGCGTATGGAGGGCCATGATTGCCAACGCCATGTGGCAGGGCACATGATGATGATGATCTGATGTCTCAGATTCAGTCCCAGCCCACACCATAAATACTGGCTCGTTGGCTGTCCATTTTTGATGCTCTAGTCACTCTGGTCGAGTCAATTTACTGTTTCATAGGTCAGTTACGTCGTTGCCCATCCCCATTTGAAGACTTCACAAGCGCTGTAAGTTTTGCGCAGGTTCAAGGAGTCTGCGGCTGTCAGATCTGAGTGGAGCGTATATGAAATTGACCGAGTGTGTTGAATCCCTGTTTAAACAAATTGGGCAAACTTCAAATTATTGGTGCAGTGAGATGTTTTACATTATATAGGGTACAGACGGTGATAAAGAACAGAATACAGGCACACGCATACACACACGCGCGTGCGCGCACGCACGCGCGCACACACACACAGGGAGAGATAGAGACAGAGACAGAGAGACAGAGAGACAGAGAGTGAGAGACAGACAGAGAGAGTGAGAGAGAGAGAGAGAGAGAGAGAGAGAGAGAGAGCGACACACACACACATACACACACACACACATATACACACACACACACGCGCGCCCCGCGCGTGCGCGCGCGTGCGGGCGCGTGACAGAGAGAGAGAGAGACACACATACACACACACACACGTACGCACGCACGCATGCACACACGCACGCGTAGGCGTATGTAGCATGGACTTTGACCAGTAAGCAATAAATCATATCAGGCCTTTATTTTGTGAATTATCAAAGTCAGTGA
This sequence comes from Monoplex corrugatus, assembly GCA_030674185.1. Classification (NCBI taxonomy): domain Eukaryota; kingdom Metazoa; phylum Mollusca; class Gastropoda; order Littorinimorpha; family Ranellidae; genus Monoplex; species Monoplex corrugatus. The sequence goes on from CM060314.1 coordinate 85,990,556, forward strand.
TTATCTCGTTTAATCGTGTTAGGCCTGATTGTTCAAATCTATCACATCTGCCCGGTCCATACTCCATTTCTCTTCTCTCTCTCTCTCTCTCTCTCCTCTCTCTCTCTCTCCTCTCTCTCTCTCTCGTCTCTCTTCTCTCTCTCCTCTCTCTCTCTCTCTCTTTCTCTCTCTCTCTCTCTCTCTTGTCTCTTTCACTTCTCTCTCTGTCTGTCTCTGTCTTGCTAAAACACTCACACGCACACACATATAAACACACGCACCGTCGCAGGCACAGACGGGCAGACAGGCATACACACACACACACACACACACACACACACACACACACACACACACACACACACACACACACACATACACACACACACACACACACTGTCCTCTCTCTTCTCATACATACGTGCGCACACACAAGCGCACATACTGACAAAACATTGAATAACAGAGGCACACAGTGTACACACACACACTCACTCACACACACACACACACACACACACACACACACACACACACACACACACACACACACACACATATATATATATGCTTATTTATATATAAGACGCACATATGTGTGTGTAGATATCAACACAATCTGACAAACACACATGTTTTTGCTCTTGGTGCACAACTGGAGTACTGAGACGCTACTTTCTCTCCAAGCACACACACAAGCAAGCGAATTAACAAACAAAAGTACACACACACACACACACACACACACACACACACACACACACACACACGCACGCACGCACGCACACGCACGCGCGCACACACTCACACACACACACACACATACATGTATATAAAAATATAGATACACAGCTATGTACTTTTCCTATCCCACATCCCCATTAACTTGTCACTCATACATACATATTCCAATTGCTGCTGCTGGTGTTGATGATGATGATGATGATGATGATGGTGGTGGTGGTGGTGGTGGTGATGATGATGATGATGATGACAACGACGACGATGTTGCTGATTTTGATAATGATAACGTGATTTGTAAAACCAATAACTGTTAAAATAATTGATTGTTATGTCAAACTATTACAACCAATATCAAGCCTTATAGCCCTCTCATGGGTACTTATGGCAAATAATGTGTTCTCAGACAATTCTGTGTTTTGAGTTCTGAGTTCTCAGTTTCCATCCCAGTCTCTCTGCAGACTTCATAACCGTCATTAATATGTTCTTTTACGGACACCGTAGTCATGTATAAATAGTGTCCCCACCTTCTAAAAATTCTGTGCTAAAAATTCCTCTTTTCTGTCACTCTCTTTGTTTCTGCCTTGTTCCTCTGCTTTCTGTCATTTTCGTCTTATCATTTTCTGCCTTGCTGGTCCATTTACCTGTACTGTTCAATAAAATCTTAAACACTTTTTCTTAGGATTGATAATTGGGTACATATATTAAGTGCATTTTTGACTATATGGAAATGAGATATGCGTAAGCAATTTAGGATAATTTAGGCCCGTTTTTATGTATGTTTTAGTGTCCTTAGTTATGTTTAAATTTACATACAGGTATGTTTTTTTTTTTACTCCTCTGTGTGACTAGTTGGACGGAGTGGTCAACGCCAGGGACATTTCCTTAGATTATGTGCGCGAATGCTCTGATATGTGTGCTTAATTTTCTGTTCGTTTTTTTTTTTTTTCTTTTTTTTTTTTTAAGCCAGTTGAAGTACTGTTGTGTATTGAACCGGTTGTAGCCATGATATGGCTCTATGCAGTAGGATGGGCTTTAAGCAACAATGAGAATAAGAATAAGAACGAGGGTATGACAACATCACCGACTCCAGCGGCATGAGTATCCATGAAGTCAGCAGGACCAGCGAAGATCGGAACAAATGGAGGAGGATAACCCTGTCGGTGTCATTGACTGCAGCGGCCAACACCGCACCCGGTGATGCCAACAGATGAAATGAGATGAGATGAAATCTGGGGTTCGATCCTACCAAAGTACCCCCTGCCTGGTGGGTAAAGAGTGAAGACTTCCCTGATCTTTCAGGTCAACATGTACAGACCAGCCAGAGCCTAAACCCAATGCGTGTGTATACACAAAGCAGAACATTATGATTATGTGCACGTTCACCATCCTGCAGTAAGTCACGTCAGTGTCCGGTAGCTTATAGAAGACGGGGTATGCAGACTGTGCAGCAACATACAGGCTACACCACGTGCACAAAAGTATTCCAGAAAAAAATCAGAATGTAGTAAGAGAGAGAGAGAGAGAGAGAGAGAGAGAGAGAGAGAGAGAGAGAGAGAGAGAGAGAGAGAGAGAGAGAGAGAGTGAAACATATGAAAATGATAAGATATTTCATGAAAATTACGTCTAATTGTATTAATGTGTGAAGTAGGCCTGACAGTCTATGTGTACTTTTGGACCACCTGACAGTCAGTCTATATGTACTTTTGGACCACCTGACAGTCAGTCTATATGTACTTTTGGACCACCTGACAGTCAGTTTATATGCATTTTTGGACCACTTGACAGTCTATATGTACTTTTGGACCACTTGACAGTCAGTCTATATGTACTTTTGGACCACCTGACAGTCAGTCTATATGTACTTTTGAACCACCTGACAGTCAGTCTATATGTACTTTTGGACCACTTGACAGTCTATATGTACTTTTGGACCACTTGACAGTCAGTCTATATGTACTTTTGACCACCTGACAGTCAGTCTATATGTACTTTTGGATCACCTGACAGTCAGTCTATATGTACTTTTGGACCACTTGACAGTCAGTCTATATGTACTTTTGGACCACCTGACAGTCTATATGTACTTTTGGACCACTTGACAGTCAGTCTATAAGTACTTTTGGACCACTTGACAGTCAGTTTATATGTACTTTTGGACCACATGACAGTCAGTCTTTAAGTACTTTTGGACCACTTGACAGCCAGTGTATATGTAATTTTGGACCACTTGACAGTCAATCTATGTGTACTTTTGGACCACTTGACAGTCAGTCTATATGTACTTTTGGACCACTTGACAGTCAGTCTATATGTATTTTCGGACCACTTGACAGTCATGTATATGTACTTTTGGACCACTTGACAGTCAGTCTATATGTACTTTTGGACCACTTGACAGTCAGTCTACATGTACTTTTGGACCACTTGACAGTCAATCTACATGTACTTTGGACCACTTGACAGTCAGTCTATATGTACTTTTGGACCACTTGACAGTCAGTCTATATGTACTTTTGGACCACTTGACAGTCAGTCTATATGTACTTTTGGACCACTTGACAGTCAGTCTACATGTACTTTTGGACCACTTGACAGTCAATCTACATGTACTTTGGACCACTTGACAATTAGTCTATAAGTACTTTTGGACCACCTTAACAGTCTGTATGTACTTTTGATTCACCTGACAATCAGTCTAGACGTATTTTTGGATCAAACGATAATTAAATTGGGTCGAGTGCAGTACACACTTGGCACGCGGGACGTCCAAAGACAACAAGATTGCCAGGCCATTCTGGAATATCCCCTTTTACACAAAAGATGAATAAAAACAAAACAAATATTCGTTGTTGTTTTTTAACACACGCGGTTTCTCAATGCAAGTTTACGTGCAGCTGAGTATTACAATGCTGTTTAGACAACGGCACATCATCATCATCATCATGATCACATTTACATAGTTTGTCGTATTTAAATACCTCAGTATGAGCCTACAATCTGCCAGTCGTCATTCCATTGAGCTATTCACTACGCCATCGTGATTTGTGTGAATGTTGTAGATTTCGGTTAATTTTTTTTTTTTTTTTTTTTTTTTTTTTTTTTTACTAAACATATGTCTGACGCGACAGTCTCCATTAGATCTAGTATGCAATATGTATCCCGCACAGAATATTGAGCCACTAGTTTGTTTCAACTCTTGTGTGATTTGTTCTTTACGTCATCTACTGCTTTCTGTACACGTCATCTTCTGTTCTTTGTGATGAATTTGTCTTCAAGTTTTTCGAAGTCTGTTTGCATTTGAATTTTAACTTGAGTATAGAATAAATTGATTGAAAATTTGAGTTGTGATTTTTTCCCTTCTGATCTCTCTCTCCTCTCTCTCTCTCTCTCTCTCTCTCTCTCTCTCTCTCTCTCTCTCTCTCTCTCTGTCTGTCTCTGTCTCTGTCTCTCTCTCTGTCTCTGTCTCTGTCTCTCTCTCTCTGTCAGTCCGTCAGTCTCTGTCTGTCTGTTTATCTGTCTGTCTGTCTGCCTGTCTGTCTGTCTGTCTCTCTTTCTGTCTGCCTGTCTGTCTGTCTCTCTTTCTGTCTGTCTTTGTCTGTCTGTCTCTCTTTCTGTCTGTCTCTGTCTGTCTGTCTGTCTCTCACTCTCATGGACACATATGTGCATGTACAGATATACATATCACAAAGAGGTATACATGCATAATTATTATCGGATCTGTATTAGTGGTAAAGTGGTCTAATTCTGCCTAACTGATAAAAACATCAAACTGATCAAAATCAGTCTGTTTGATAGCCATTCACATAGATACGTATAAACACACACAGAGAGACACACACACACACAGACACACACACACACACACACACATACACACACACACACACTCACACACTAACATACACTTACTAACACACACACACACTAACAATAACTGAGACAGAGACAGATAAAGACAAAGAATACGGAATACAGAATATGGATGAGTGGTCCATAGTTAGAGAGCATTGGCCCCTCATGAAGGGTAATTTATGTACAGTATAGGCCTACACGTGTAAAGCGCTCTAGTCTGATTTTAACCCTTTGACTCCTGCACCCTATCCACCAATGCAAAGTCTTAACCCTTTGACTCCCTCATCCTATCCACCAGCTTCTACAGGGTGAGGGAGTCAAAGGATTAAGTTTTTGCTTTGTTAGCATGATTCACAAAGCAGGATGCTGGTGGACACGGTGCGGTAGTGAAAGGGTTAACTGAACTGATAAAAAAGATCAAACTTATGAAAATCAGTCTGCTTGATAGACAGTCACGAATGTAGGCATAAAGACACGCGTGCGCGCGCGCGCGCGCGCACACACACACACACACACACACACACACACACACACACACACACACACAGACACACGCACACACACACATACACACACATACACACACACACACACACACGCACACACACACACACTCACACGCACACACACACACGCGCGTACGCACACACACACATGCACGCATGTGCGCGCGCAAACAGATACACACACACACACACACACTAATACTAACACTAGTCCGTCTAAAAGCACGTATGTGAATAGACGTTAAAAGAAATAACGAACGAACTAACACTAACGCTAAAACACACCGACACAGAGACAGATAAAGACAAAGAATAAGGAAAATAGAATATGGATGAGCGAGTCACGCTTAGAGCATTGGCTCCTCATGAAGGGTGATTTATGTACAGTATAAACCTACACGTGATACCGTCTCTGGTCCCACTTCAGAGGTGTCAGAGAACGATGACTTTTTCTGTGGAGATGTAGCGTTGGTAGGGCTGCCGTCATCATCATTATCATCAAGTGCTATGCCACATGGCGTTGGCGATCATGGCCCTCCATATGCATCTATCCCTTTTCGCTGAAAGTACATCTTCCACCCTCTCTGTCCTCAGCCACCCTGCAAGTCCGTCCAATATTTTCTCCCTGGGTCTACCCGGTGTTCTCTTTCCCTCCAGCTTTCCTGTTTTGACCAGGTGCTCTAATTCCCCTTTCTTCATAAAATTGCCAATAAATGCTGCCTGTCTTTTCCTAATCTTCCTCATCAATGATCTTCTTGTGTCTGCCTCCATCAAGACTGTCTCGTTTGTTTTATTTGCTGTCCATAGAACTCTCAACATTCCTCTTAGAAACCACATTTCAGCTGCCTCAATTTTGGTCTGGCTTTGCGTGTTGACTGTCCACGCCTCACAACCGTATAACATGGGAGTGCCAGCCACTTGAAATACCTTTACCTTTGAGGAATGTTCTGAGCTTACGGTTTTTGTGCTTTGTAGCTGCTTCAATGCAAGCTGAATGGGTAGCACAAACTGTGTTGGATTTGAGAAGTTCTACAACATGGGAGATAATTCCTACGTGCCTCTCAAGAGTCATGTTCTTTGGCTGATATTAAAAATTCTCCCTGCTTCCCTCCTATTTCCTTTGATATTACCTGTATGCCTTGGAAGCAACCCTGTACATGTTCTGTCTTGTCTACGTGTGTGTGTTTGGTCAGTTCAAGAATAAAAGACTATGTCAATCTTGAACATAAGACCACCACATTGTAGGCTATGTATTTCTCTCCTCTCTCATAGTTGTGTGTAGGGTAGTTGCAGAGTATAAAGGCAGGCTGGGGTATTCGTTTTTTTGAGGAATGTTCTAAGCTTACGGTTTTTGTGCTTTGTAGCTGCTTCTATGCTAGCTAAATGGTTAGCGCAAACTGTTGGATTTGAGAAGTTCTACAACATGGGAGATAATTCCTACGTGACTCTCCAGAGTTATGTTCTTTGGTTAATATTAAAAATTCTCCCTGCTTCTCTCTTATTTCCTTTGATATTCCTTTACTTGTTCTTAGTCAGATTGGAGGGGAAGATCCGAGCCATGTCGGAGCCACTCGCCAGAAATTTGCAGTTTTAGAGTTTGTTCAAGAAGGATTCATCATCGCGCTCGGACAAGTCCATATGCGTTCCACCCAAATTTGCCAGCAATTATCTGGCACACTCCCTGAGCCTGCGCAAAACCCTGTGCGTTGGCAAGGTCTTGAAATAGGGAGATGGGGGCGGGAGGGGAACGGACGTATGAAACTGGCAGCTGACACCACCAGACTGATGGAAATATTACGATGGGCAGCAAACAGGCCAGTTTTCAATGTTGTGGGCTGGGATTGAACTCGACATCATGAATTCACGGGTCTATTGAAAGAACCATCGAACCTACCAAAATAAATGAATTCATAAATGAAAAAAATAAAATAGAATAGAATGGAATAAAAAAAAATAAAAAATAAAAAAAAGCAAAATAGAATAAACAAAACAAAATAAAATAAAATAATAAAACAAAATAAATGAAATGAAATGGCATGAAATGAACAAAGAATAAAACAAAGCAAAATGAAATAAATTGAAATAAAAGCAAAACAAAATGAAGTAAACTAAATAAAAATGAAATAAAATAAAACAAAATAAAATAAAGCAAACCAAAAAAAAGAAAAGAAAAGAAAACCCAAAAAATAAAATGAAAGAAAATAAAAATACAGTAAAATAAAATAAAATGAAATAAAACAAAATGAAGTGAAAAGAAATAAAATAAAATACACTAGAATAAGATAAAACAAAATAAAGTAAAATAGAATATAATCAAATAAAGCAAAACAAAATCAAATCAAATCAAATAAAATGAAAAACATAACATAAGAAAAGAAAGAAAAAAAAAGCAAGGGAGAGGGGGATGCTATCCGACAGATGACTAGTTGTTCTGGCAAGGTCAGTCAAGATCCAAAACAAGTGCGACTGCCCGCGCCCAAGCAAACATGAACCAGAAGAACAAGAAAACCAATATAAGCGCGTATCCAACGAGACAAAACAAAACAAGCGCAAATTTTCGGCCAACTAGCCTTTGTCAAGCGCGAACGCACGGTCACAAACAGATCACAGACACCAAACAGTGGATAATAAAAACGGGACTAAAAACTTCCCTGCCGCCTCGTCCAGTGGGTAAGAAAAATCGTTGGATACGCGCTTATATTGGTTTTCTTGTTCTTCTGGTTCAAGGTCAGTCAAGTTAGTTCCAAATACAAGACCAACGCAGCTCTTGGTGCATTCCAGTCTGTGAAGGCCTTCCACACCAGTGGGGTCCAGCTGCTGGGTCAGGTGAGTGAGTCTGGCGCTGTTCAACAGTTTCAGTTTCAATTTCTCAAAATGACCTCTCCGCGCTCGGAATAAATTCCATATGCACTAACGTCACAGGTGCTATGTGATGGAGAAGATCCAGAACGATCACGGCACAAACCTTAAGCCTACACATCAACACATGAGCTGGCCACATCCTGAGGTCCTACCTAGATAGTTCCGCAACCCTGGGATGGTAGGAGAGTGAGGTGGCAGAGACCACAACTTTTTTCGGCAACAGCACCACGGAGGGGGGGGGGGGTGCCCACCCCATTTCCCTCGCTTCAAATTCATATTCGTATTCACACATTTTTTTTATTATCAAGACTTCAGAAAGGTAAGAAGGCTAATTGGTTTTCAAGGGGTGGGACCTGGGAAATCAATCTATCTCTCGAATGTTTTTCACCAAGGCAGCCGGGCAATGCCCTACTCTTCACGATTTTCAACTGCCGTGGGATCTTTAGCGTGCGCAGCCAGAAGATTCACGGGTCCGACTCGTTTTTTTTTTTTCCACTTCGGAAGGACTAAACGTTCAGTTCGATTTTCCGGTCAAACTGAGGATAAAAGTCAAAGCCTCTACAGGGAGCGAACCCTGGAACCTCGAGTTTTAGTTATTGGCAGGCGAACGTCTGAACCACTCTGCCGTTCTTCTCCCTCTGCTCAACGGCAACTTCATTATATATAATCTCTTTCACGCGCGGGAGTTCTACAGCTGCATCTCTAGACAGTTGGCGGAGGTCTATCTCATGAGGTCTTCCTCAAGAGGCCTTCTTCCAGAGGTATTCCTCAAGAGGTCTTCCTCGTATCAAGGGTCACTCTACTATATGTTGCATCCCCAGATGGTTGGCGGAGGTCTTCCTCAATAGGTCTTCCTCAAGAGGCCTTCTTCCAGAGGTATTCCTCAAGAGGTCTTCCTCGTATCAAGGTCACTCTGCTATATGTTGCATCCCCAGATGGTTGGCGGAGGTCTTCCTCAATACGTCTTCTTCTTATCAAGAGTCACTCTGCTAAACGTATTCGTAATATCATGAATTAATTTAACAGATGCGTCTAATGTAGTAGTGCAGAACAATTTGAGCTATTATTCTACACGAAGTTGCATTGTATTTAAATGCTATGTACAAGATCACAGCTCTCACACTCACACACACACACACACACACACACACACACACACACACACACACACACACACACACACACACACACACACACACACACATACACACACACACACACACTCACACACACACGCACCCATACACACACTCACAGTGCAACATACAAACACTTACATACATACCCACACTCACATTTCAACACACACACACACACATTTACACACACATACACATACACACACATTCCGAAACACACACACAAACACTCCGAAACACACACACCGAAACACAAACAAACACACACACACAACACACATCACACACACAACACACACCACACACACAACACACACACATACACAAACACACACACAGACGCACACACATATACACATACAGACACACAGACACACACACACAAACATATACACACACAAACACACACACGCAAACACAAACACACATACACACACATACACACTCACACGCGCACAGAGAGAGAGAGAGAGAGAGAGAGAGAGAGAGAGAGAGAGAGAGAGAGAGAAACACAGAAACACACACACACACTCACACACACACACTCACACAGAAACACACACACATACACACAAACAAACACACACAGACACATACACATACACACACAAACAAACACAAACACACACACACACAAACAAACACACACACACAAACACACACACACACAAAAAACACACACACACACACACACACACACACACACACACACACACACACACACACACACACACACACACACACACACATTAGATATCGATCTACACAGCATCAGGGAGGCAGTGACTGACTGCTATATGATCGACATAAATCAAGATGCTGCTGACTGATTCCACACCGCGGGCTGTTACCCTTGCAAACAGATCAGAGATATGAATAGAGAGATAAGCAATTCGCTCTCCGCTACGATATATATGGTTTTTTGTTTTCGGCTCGAACTGGTTGGTTCTGTTAACAAGAAATTAACAAGAAACGCTCGAGGGTGGGGATGGGCACCCAGAGCATCAATGCCTTACCACTCACCGGACATACACCTCCCAAGCTCTTGACGCAAATCGATAGCCATTTCATCAAGCAAAAAAAAAAAAAAAGAAAAAAAAAGGGGGGTGGGGTGGGGGTTGTGCATGCCTTGCATGAACAATTCGGACCAAGTCATCAGTTACCTTGTTTACAAATCAAATGGCAAGGTGGGGAGATGACAAACCCAGGGACATAGCCACACTACTTGCACCTACCAGGTCCAGCACAGCCACTGGATCAGGAGAGAATGGAAGACCCCCTCTCTCGCCCCACTCCAGGGTCTTCATCTCTCTTTCGGGCAGTCCGCCCTGCCACCAGCCTGCATAGCTGCCAGCTCCCTTCCCCTTACTATACAGTCTCGACACTCAGTAGTTGAAAGCTCCCAGCATTGCCTTACTTCGACCACAGGATTTTTTTTTTTTTGAACGGCCACGAAAGTGGCCAGGCATGATGCTCCAGACACAGCCCATTTTGCTGTTCAGAAAGGTCTGACATGCCCCTAAAGGTCTGACATGCCCCTAAAGGTCTGACATGCCCCTAAAGGTCTGACATGCCCCTAAAGGGATCCCATGTTTGCTGTCTTGATACAGCTGTGCAATCAATTCACATATCCTGAGTTTTCCCACCCAACAACATAAACGTTGGTCTTGTGTCGCTGCCCATCTTAAATTAATGAACTGGATTGACTAAATAAAGCGATGCAAGATTTATACAGGAACGAACATTTATAGGCCATTTTATGAGGACAGGGGAATTAGAACACCTGGTCACAACAGGAAAGCTGGAGGGAAAGAGAACACCAGGTAGACCCAGGGAGAAAATATTGGACGGTCTTGCAGGGTGGCTGAGGATAGAGAGGGTGGAAGATGTATTTTCAGCGACAAGGGATAGATGCATATGGTGGGCCATGATCGCCAACGCCATGCGGCAGGGCACATGATAATAATATCAGTCTATAGTTTATACAAATCTCCTTTTAGTTTTCAAGATTCCACATATTTCAGTGTGAGTCAAGATGCACTGTAATTACAAAATAAGGTAAATTTCATATCTTTGAAACGTAAATTTTCAAAATATATCAGCAATTGTACAGTTTGGGAAAAAAAAAGCCCAGTGGAACGGTTGTCTCTAATGTTTGTGAGAAAATTGTTTTGCTTGCCTTCATGCAGTAAAATTATGGAGTTTGTGTTTGTTTGTCGATGCGTTTGTATATGTATATCTGTATGTGCGTATATGTATATGCTTATGTAAATGTACATTTGTATGTATATATGTATACACATATGTATGTGT
>CM060314.1:86006950-86024450 GCA_030674185.1 Monoplex corrugatus
ACAGAAAAAGCATCGTTTGTACTTTGCAATGTCACTGTGAGTTTGAAGAAGCTTCAGTTGAAATGAAACTTGACATTTATCGAAGAAAATGGTAAACTGTCACAACAGTGAAAATAGATTTTAAATGTTGCCAAAGTTTCCTGATAAACATACATATTTTCTGGGATGCGTTCAAGAGGGATTCATGGCGGTAAACAATTCCATATGCGCTCCGCCCAAATCTTCCAGCAATTACCTGGAAGACTCCTACCTGAGCTTGTGCAAAACCCTTACGTGTTGGCGATGTCTTAAAATGGGAAAGAGGAGGTGTAGGGGGGGGGGGGGGGAGAAGGGTCGATCAAACAGTAAACTGTCACCACCAGAATTATGGAAGCATTAACCCTTTGACTCTCGCACCCTTATCCACCAACTGCAAAAAAGTTAACCCATTTGACTCGCTCACCCTATCCACCAGCTTCCTGCAGGAAGCTGATGGATAGGGTGAGGAGTTACAAAGGGTTAAGTTTTTGTTTTGCTAGCATGGTTGACAATGCAGGATGCTGGTAGACAGTGTGCAGAAGTCAAAGGGTTAAAATAAGGTGGAGTAGCGAAGAGGCCAGTTCCTAATAAGGCGGGCTGGGACTGAACTCGAGAATTCCAGATAACCTGAGTCCACGGCTCTATCAAAAGAACCAACCAACCCTTCATCATCATCATCAGGTGCCCTGCCGCATAGAGTTAGCGACCATGGACTTCCAACCATCTCCATTTCACGTTGCCCCTAGCATCTCCCCCACCCTCCTCATCCCCAGCCACTCTGCAAGTCCGTCCAGCATTCTCTCCCTGGGTCTACCTGGTGCTCTCTTTCCCTCCAGCTTTCCGTTGTGACCAGGTGCTCCAAATCCCCCTTCCTCATAAAATGGCCTATAAATGTTGCCTGTCTTTTCCTAATCTTCCTTATGAGTGATCTACTTGTGTCTGCCTCCATCAAGACTGTCTCGTTTGTTTTTTCTTTGCTGTCCATGGAACTCTCAACATTCTTCTTACACCCTTACACCAAAAAAAAAAAAAAAAAAAAAAAAAAAAGCCTGCGCGAGAATCGAACCTAGGACCGCTGCATTATCGGTATGATGCTCTAACCGATTGCACTAACGGGACCAATAACTTTGCAAGGCTCAAACTCATGCACCCCGGACTGAAAAGTGGGAACTCTTCCACCACGTCAACTTAACCAGGACTAACAGAATATAAAGTACGTGGACTTAACATGAAATAAGTGGAGTGTGTGGCCATATAGTCGTTAAAGCACTTGCTAAGACGCCAGAAACCCGGGGTTAAGGTCAAGGATGGGACGAGGGATCTTTCTCTCCCCCCCCCACCTTCCCCAGCCACTAAATGTTAATTACCATTAGTGGTGTGGGTGCTAGTCTTCAGGATGAAACGATGAATCGAGATCACGTGTGCAGCACGTACTCAACGCACGTTAAAGATCTCGTGGCAACGAAGGGGCTTGTCCTGACAACATTCTGTGGCAAACACCCTCTTTCATAAACAAACAGAAAGACACTAGATTTATATGGGGGAATAAATAATAAATGTACAAGTAAACAAATAAACAAATAAATAAACTTATTAATCAATTAATTAATTAACTTAGCTCGAGGTTCCAGGGTTCGTTCCCCGTTGAGGCCTCGACTTTTCTCTGCAAGTTTGACCGGAAAATCCAACTGAGCGTCTAGTTCTTCGGACAAGACTTGATTAATTTAAATCAAAAAAAGACATGCATACATTCATCCGAGAGAAAAAAAAGCAACGCTTAAAATTCTTTTTTAGTTCATTTGTTATTATTGATGAACTGATTATATGCTTTATTACTGGGTGAAGAGCATCGGGCATGCTTTCGACCTTCAGTACTTTTTAAAAACAAAATCATCATCTCACTATCCATCAGGTTTTTTTGTTTTTGTTTTTGTTTTTTTATCAAAACGCTGATGACAGCCGGCGGTTTGTGAGATGGAATGAAAAGATAATGAGCACATGCGTTAACATGCATGTCTTATCAAGTGTTATTGTTCGTGTCATACTTGTCAGTTGGTTGTAGCTCAGCTTAAAACAGGAAATATCTTGACAGTTTATCTTATATGACAGCATATCTAGTTCTTTCGAGACTTAACACGTCGATAACTGTAGCATTGACATTTTTCACTCTTAACATCTCTCTTTCTGTCTGTCTGTGTGTCTGTCTGTCTCTCTCTCTCTCTCTCTTTCTCTCTGAGTCTCTCATTCTCTCACACACTCTCTCTCTGCGTGTGTATGTATATATACTACTCAAAACAAGTTAAGGGCCACTGTTACAACGCACTGTAAAATCAAAAGCATGAAAGACATGAACTTGAATCAGAGTGAAAATTTAATTTCATTCAGTGTCAAACCGGAAAAAGCAAAAAACCGAGTTACAAAAGCACACACTCCTCGGAATGTGTATTTGAAGTCAGGAGGTTGAAATGGACAATTCACAAACATGGCCTCTGACATGAAAGTTCATTCAATATCGGGTATGACCATCTCTTGCAGCGAGACAGGCTGTGCAACGGCGACGCATGGACCGAATGAGGTTGCGGAGAGTCGCTTGAGGGATGGCGGCCCATTCCTGCTGCAGGAACTGGACCAGCTCTTGTTGATTGGCTGCAGGAGGATGGTTGCGTCGGACAGCCCGTCCCAACACATCCCAGAGGTGTTCAATGGGTGATAGGTCGGGCGAGTTGGCTGGCCACGGCAACCTGACGACACCCTGCTGTTGGAGAAAGTTGGTGACAACAGCAGCACGATGTGGACGAGCATTATCGTCCTGCAGAACAGCGCCGTTACCAATGGCTTGCAGGGTTGGTAGTGCCACAGGGTTCAGAATTTCATCCCTGTAGCGATGCCCTGTCAGATTGCCGGGGACGTGGTACAGGAGAGTGCGGTGGTTGAAACTGATGCCTCCCCACATCATGACAGACCCACCACCATATCGGTCATGCTCTCTGACAGTGGCATCTGTGAATCGTTCGCCAACACGTCTCCAGACGCGCACCCTGCCGTCATTGAACCTCACGGTGAATCGGGATTCATCTGTGAAGAGGACGTTGGACCATTGCCTCACAGTCCACCTCACATGCTGTGTGCACCAGGCTGTACGGGCCACCCTGTGGCGTAGCAGGAGTGTCGTACGAACAGCAGCAGCCCTTGACGCAAGATTTGCCGCACGCAAACGATTCCGAATTGTCTGGTCGCTGACATTCGTGTTGCTTGCTGCTCTGAGTTGGTCTCTCAGCCCGCTGGCGGTGGAAGTCCGATCGCGCAGAGCCTGCGTCACAATGTATCGGTCCTGCCGTCTTGTCGTTGAACTGGGTCTGCCAGTACGGTGCCGTTCTGCCACCTGTCCAGTTGCATGGACACGGTCTCGTAGTCTCTGTATCACGGAGTGGCTCACTCCGACTCTTCTTGCCACTTCCCGTGTAGCAATTCCATCCTGGATCCATGCCAGCGCTCGTCCTCGGTTTGTGTCACTCAATTTTCGTCTTGGTGGCATGGTTATTTGTGCGGCTGGTTAGCCCCTTTAAATACGCACTGGCAGCCTAAGAGGTGGTGAACGCGTTCATCAGTAGTGCGCCGTGCACGTGCAACCCATTTCTCTCGCATGCTGTTCCTGTCCAGTACTAGGGGGTACAGCGAAAACACAACAATTTTCCATGACTTTCGCGTTTCTCGTGTTGCTCAGCATGAACCTGGTGTCAAGCGGATTTTTTCACATGCTTCAATCTGACATATGCACTGCTTCAGCAATACAGCAACACAAGTTAATTTGTACGATTTCATCAACTCGCGTCAATACACCGAGTTGTCGACACCAGGTGAAGATCGGAGGGTGGCCCTTAACTTGTTTTGAGTAGTTTTATGTATGTATGTATGTATGTATGTATGTATGTATGTATGTATGTATGTATGTATGTATGTATGTATGTATGTATGTATGCATGTATGTATGTATGTATGCGTGTATGTATGTATGTATGCGTGTATGTATGTATGTATGTATGTATGTATGTATGTATGCATGTATGTATGTATGTATGCGTGTATGTATGTATGTATGCGTGTATGTATGTATGTATGTATGCATGTACGTATGCATGTATGTACGTATGTATACATGTATGTATGTATGTATGCATGCATGCATGCATGCATGTATGTATGTATGTATGTATGTATGTATGTATGCATATATGCACGTGTGTGTGTGAGTGTGAGTGTGTGTGTGTGTGTGTGTGTGTGTGTGTGTGCGTGTCTGCGTGCGTGTGTGTTTCTGTGTGTGTGCGCTCACGTCTGTGCATGCATGTAGATATGTACGTACGTCTGCATGTGCGTCTATAATTATATACGTATATGTACTGTGTTTGGTACTATCGATCACTAGATTCTCCCCTCTCGGCTAGCTAGATCTAGTGATTATGGTATTATTTCCACTGTGTTTGTAGGGTTTCAGTCTTATCCCTCC
Source organism: Monoplex corrugatus (assembly GCA_030674185.1). Classification (NCBI taxonomy): domain Eukaryota; kingdom Metazoa; phylum Mollusca; class Gastropoda; order Littorinimorpha; family Ranellidae; genus Monoplex; species Monoplex corrugatus. The sequence continues at coordinate 86,011,473 of CM060314.1, forward strand.
TCTCTCTCTCTCTCTCTCTCTCTCTCTCTCTCTCTCTCTCTCTCTCTCTCTCTCTCTCTCTCTCTCAAAGGACACAGTCTGCTTCAGTAAATGCTCCCGCCCCCCTCAACCCCACCCCACCTTTTCTGTTCCCATGCCTTATGGGGTTTCACACGGTTCGGTTCTTGGACCTCTTCCGTTTGTTATGTACCCTACCTCCCTCTCTCCGCCATTATAACCCACACTACCTCCCTCTTTCCGCCATTATAACCACACTACCTCCCTCTCTCCGCCATTATAACTACACTACCTCCCTCTCTCCGCCATTATAACTACACTACCTCCCTCTCTCCGCCATTATAACCACACTACCTCCCTCTCTCCGTCATTATAACCACACTACCTCCCTCTCTCCGTCATTATAACTACACTATCTCCCTCTCTCCGCCATTATAACCACACTACCTCCCTCTTTCCGCCATTATAACCACACTACCTCCCTCTCTCCGCCATTATAACCAAATTCTGTTGACCACCACCTCTTTGCTGACGACACACAACTACAGAAATCAACATCTTCAGCAGAACTGAATGAAATGGTTTCCACACTCAATCTATGCACAAGTGGCATTAAAAACTGGATGACTGTTAACTGACTTAAGATTAACCTTTTGACTCCCGAACCCTGTACACCAGCATCCTGCTCTGTCAACTATGCCAGCAAAGCAAATACTGAACCCATCGACTCCCTCACCCTATCCACCAGCTCCTACAGGGTGAGGAAGTCAAAGAGTCAAGCTTTAGCAGTTGGTGGACAAGGTGCGGAAGCCAAAGGGTTAATGATAATAAGACTGAGGCCCTGTAATTTTTGGACGCCAGTAAAATTTCACCTCTTCAAAATTCATTCTCTCTCGTTGCATGTGATATTTCCTGCTCTGATTCTGTACGAAATGTACGATTCATCTTTGACTTCAGTCTAACCTTTCCATGCGACAACATCCAACCGAAAGTATGTCAAGTGGCTTATCTGGAACGTTAACGCATCGACTCTATTCGCGATCTTCTCACTGATTCTGTGGCCTGAAAGTCCCATATGCATAATCTCTTTTGTATTGTCTTGTCTTGATTACCGTAACAGTCTTCTTATTGCTATCTGTTATTCAACATCTACAGAGTTCAATATCCCTGCTTTGTACGCTTCACTAAAACCAGAATGATCCAACTAAACAATATCTGGAAAGATGGCAGCATTCCTCTCCATCTGAAACTGAAAATATTGAAATGCTTAGTATGGCCTGTGATGTTATATGGCTGCGAATCCTGGACACAAAGAAAAGATGATGACAAAAGAAATGAAGCAGCTGAGATGTGATTTTTTAGGAGGCCGCTTAGGGTCAGTTGGACAGATAGAAGAACAAATGAAAGCATACCAAACGAATTGGGAAGAGCAAGAATATTTCTAAAGGAAAGAAAATTAAGATACGTAGGCCATGCGCTACGAAATCAAGAGACTGACCTTATGAAGACTGTCTTTCAAGGCAAGACTGAGGCAAAAAGAAAAAGAGGCAGACCACCAGCTTCTTTTATTGGCAACATCACAATCCAGCGGCAAGAGAATTCATGAAGTCAGCAGGACCAGCGAAGACCGGAACAAATGGAGGAGGATAACCCTGTCGGTGTCATTGACTGCAGCGGCCAACACCGCACCTGGTGATGCCGACAGATGAGATGAGTACGTTCCACTGGCTTCCTATTCTCCAGCGTGTTATATACAAGACTGCTGGTATGTGTTACAATGTTGTCTGCAGCAGTTCCTGCCTATATCTCTGAACTGCTCCTTCCCATGCTCTTTGCTCTCCTTCTGACACTCGTCTGTTCAAAATCCTTCGATACAGACGCAAGACACATGCTCTCCAATCTTTTGCCCATTTGGGCGTTTTCTGTGGAATGATCTGCCATTTGATACGAAAATGTTGTCTAATCTTTCCTATTTTAGGACCAAGTTAATTAAAGCCCATCTTTTCTGTGAATACTTCTTTTTGAATGAACTTCGTTATACTGACCCAATCTGATCCTGCTTTGGTGTGTTCTTGTAGCATGTTGTGTAGGGATGTTATTGAGAGTATGTGCTTATAATGTTATTGGGTAAAAAAAAAGTGAATGTGTGTTACATATTTAATTCATTCATTTTTGTACTGTAGAATTGTAAGCGCCTAGAGCACTGTTAAGCTCACTATAAATGCACATTATTAGTATCATTATTGTTTCTTCTTCTTCTCCTTCTCATTAGCATCATCATTATCATCATCGTCTTCATCATCATTATCATTATCGTCTTTTCGTCATCATTATCATCATCGTCTTTTCGTCATTCTTGTCATCGTCGTCATCGTCATCGTCATTAGCACCCATCATCATCATCAGTAGCAAGTAGCAGCACCATCGTCATTATCATCATCGTCGTCGTCGTCATTGTCATCGTCACCTTCGTCATCACATGAATGGAGTTTGGAGTTTATTCAAGATGGATTCATCGCGTTGGGACAATTCTACATGCGCTCCGCCCAAATCTGCCGTCTGTCAGACCTGTCTGGCAGTCTCCATGGAGTTTCACAAAACGACTGCGATAGCAAGGTGTGGTAACTGGACAGGACAGAGATAGGGATCAGGGAACAGGACTTACGAAGCTCTTAGCTGACACCACCAGGTATGACTGGATTATTCAGATGGGCAACAAACTGAAAAACGCACATACACTAGTTCACACATAACACACACACGCATACACATACACACATACACATATACACACCCACAAAGACACACACACATGTATACACACTAAAAACAACACACACACAAACATATACATCCACACACAAACACGTACACACACACATGCATACACACTCACAGTCACACACATGCGCGCGCACACACACACACACATACACAATGACACACACAGTCATACACACTCACACACATATACACACAAACACACACACGCACGATGTACATGCACGGTCGCATATACACACACACACTCACAAAGACACACACATACATACACACTCACAGTCACACACAAACACACACACACACGCGCTCGCGCGTGATCGCTTACAAGTAAATATATGTATGCTGTGTGCGTATATGTGCACGCACGTGTGTGTGCGTGCGTGTGTGTATGAATATGTGTGTATGCTCGTGTATTTATGCTTTCATATGTGTGCGTGTATGAGTGTGGTGTGTGTGTGTGTGTGTGTGTGTGTGTGTGCATGTGTGTGTGTGTGTGTGAGTCTCTGTGTGCGTGTGTGTGAGTCTCTGTGTGTGTGTGCGTGTGTGTGTGTGTGTGTGTGTGTGTGTGTGTGTGTGTGTGTGTGTGTGTGTGTGTGTGTGTGTGTGTGTGTGTGTGTGTGTGTGCGCGGGCGCACGAGAGTGCATGATCAATCTCAGTTAACGGTGATTAATTAATTATCCTGGGATTTGTGGTCACTGTCCTGTTGTCCAGCGTAGAGGTTAGCTGGTGATCAAATGCCAATGGCCTGTTGTACCCTTGGAGACGTGAATACCAGACACCGCCGAGCCAGCCAATCAATCAATAGACACACGTGACAACCAAGGGGGGAGGACGTCGGATATTCAATCAGAAAATCTGAACTCTATCGATCTGAAAAAAACACACAAAAAAACAAAAAAAAACAAAAAAATCAGAACGCGCATTTAATACAACCAGACAAGACAGGCGCAAATTTTCGGTCAACTGGCCTTTGTCGAGTGTAAGATCACAAACAAACAAACAAACAAACACCAGATACAAAAATAAGTAGAAAAAGACTGAAACTTCCCTGCAGCTCCGTCCGGTTTGAGAAAATGAATAAACTGACTAAAATGACAGCATAATATGTTTTTGAGTAAATATGAGGAAAAGATTAGGAAAAGACAGGCAACATTTATAGGCCATTTTATGAGGAAGGGGGATTTGGAGCACCTGGTCACAACGGGAAAGCTGGAGGGAAAGAGAGCACCGGGTAGACCCAGGGAGAAAATACTGGACGGACTTGCAGAGTGGCTGGGGACGAGGAGGGTGGGGGAGATGCTGGGGGCAACGAGAGATAGAGACAGATGGAAGTCCATGATCGCCAAAGCCATGCGGCAGGGCACCTGATGATGATGATGATGAGGTCAGAGCGGAAGTGAGATGAACTCTACAATTTGAAAAGTGGTCATTCCGTATAATATTGTCTTATCCTGAAGAGGGCCCAGGGCTAAAATTTATGACGCACTAGCTAAGAATAGTACTTGGAATGTAAAGGATCCTACCATTAAATAATGCATAAGAGAAAATATAAGCATATGATCGACTGAATGGGAAAAATATATAATCAAGAGGTATGGCTGATGTTTACATCATGGATCGTGCGTAGTGCAACGAATCCGGTCTGACCTTGGAATAGGAAGAAAAAACATCCTAAACCAACAGCCACGGGGCTAAAGGGAAAACCGGAGTCCCCGGAGAAAAAAACCTGAATAGCGCCTTGTGGGTAGAGGGTGGAGAATTTTTCTCATCTCCCATCAACATATGTCCACAGCCGCTGTGCCCAACCTCCTTACTGTGTATACAAAATCGTTCTTGTACAGCGCTGTTGTAAAGGCTCATTTCGTCGCATTGCGCATTACATAGAATCAGACATTTCAGTGGAGCACGGAAAACTAAGGATGTTGGACGAGCTGACCACACTCCACTATGTTGTTGTCCAGTCTGCACTTTTGGTGGGAGTACACGCTGGGTGTTTTCATGTTTCCATAAGCCAGCCAATGATGGGAGTACACGCTGGGTGTTTCCATGTCTCCATAAGCCAGTCACTGAAGGGAGTACACGCTGGGTGTTTCCATGTTTCCATAAGCCAGTCACTAGTGGGAGTACACGCTGGGTGTTTCCATGTCTCCATAAGCCAGTCACTGAAGGGAGTACACGCTGGGTGTTTCCATGTTTCCATAAGCCAGTCACTGATGGGAGTACACGCTGGGTGTTTTCATCTTTCCATAAGCCAGTCACTAGTGGGAGTACACGCTGGGTGTTTCCATGTCTCCATAAGCCAGTCACTGAAGGGAGTACACGCTGGGTGTTTCCATGTTTCCATAAGCCAGTCACTAGTGGGAGTACACGCTGTGTGTTTCCATGTCTCCATAAGCCAGTCACTGATGGGAGTACATTCTGTGTGTTTCCATGTTTCCATAAGCCAGTCACTGAAGGGAGTACACGCTGGGTGTTTTCATGTTTCCATAAGCCAGTCACTGAAGGGAGTACACGCTGGGTGTTTTCATGTTTCCATAAGCCAGTCACTGATGGGAGTACACGCTGGGTGTTTTCATGTTTCCATAAGCCAGTCACTGAAGGGAGTACACGCTGGGTGTTTTCATGTTTCCATAAGCCAGTCACTAGTGGGAGTACACGCTGGGTGTTTTCATGTTTCCATAAGCCAGTCACTGTGGGAGTACACGCTGGGTGTTTTCATGTTTCCATAAGCCAGCCACTGATGGGAGTACATGCTGGGTGTTTTCATGTTTCCATAAGCCAGTCACTGAAGGGAGTACATGCTGGGTGTTTTCATGTTTCCATAAGCCAGCCACTGATGGGAGTACATGCTGGGTGTTTTCATGTTTCCATAAGCCAGCCACTGAGGGAGTACATGCTGGGTGTTTTCATGTTTCCATAAGCCAGTCACTAGTGGGAGTACACGCTGGGTGTTTTCATGTTTCCATAAGCCAGCCACTGATGGGAGTACACGCTGGGTGTTTTCATGTTTCCATAAGCCAGCAATGATGGGAGTACACGCTGGGTGTTTTCATCTTTCCATAAGCCAGTCACTGAAGGGAGTACACGCTGGGTGTTTTCATCTTTCCATAAGCCAGTCACTAGTGGGAGTACACGCTGGGTGTTTCCATGTCTCCATAAGCCAGTCACTGAAGGGAGTACACGCTGGGTGTTTTCATGTTTCCATAAGCCAGCCAATGATGGGAGTACACGCTGGGTGTTTTCATCTTTCCATAAGCCAGTCACTAGTGGGAGTACACGCTGGGTGTTTCCATGTCTCCATAAGCCAGTCACTGAAGGGAGTACACGCTGGGTGTTTCCATGTTTCCATAAGCCAGTCACTAGTGGGAGTACACGCTGGGTGTTTTCCATGTCTCCATAAGCCAGTCACTAGTGGGAGTACATTCTGTGTGTTTCCATGTTTCCATAAGCCAGTCACTGAAGGGAGTACACGCTGGGTGTTTTCATGTTTCCATAAGCCAGTCACTGAAGGGAGTACACGCTGGGTGTTTTCATGTTTCCATAAGCCAGTCACTGAAGGGAGTACATGCTGGGTGTTTTCATGTTTCCATAAGCCAGTCACTAGTGGGAGTACACGCTGGGTGTTTTCATGTTTCCATAAGCCAGTCACTGGTGGGAGTACACGCTGGGTGTTTTCATGTTTCCATAAGCCAGCCACTGATGGGAGTACATGCTGGGTGTTTTCATGTTTCCATAAGCCAGCCACTGATGGGAGTACATGCTGGGTGTTTTCATGTTTCCATAAGCCAGCCACTGATGGGAGTACATGCTGGGTGTTTTCATGTTTCCATAAGCCAGTCACTAGTGGGAGTACACGCTGGGTGTTTTCATGTTTCCATAAGCCAGCCACTGATGGGAGTACACGCTGGGTGTTTTCATGTTTCCATAAGCCAGCCACTGATGGGAGTACATGCTGGGTGTTTTCATGTTTCCATAAGCCAGTCACTAGTGGGAGTACACGCTGGGTGTTTTCATGTTTCCATAAGCCAGTCACTGAAGGGAGTACACGCTGGGTGTTTTCATGTTTCCATAAGCCAGTCACTGAAGGGAGTACACGCTGGGTGTTTTCATGTTTCCATAAGCCAGTCACTGAAGGGAGTACATGCTGGGTGTTTTCATGTTTCCATAAGCCAGCCACTGATGGGAGTACATGCTGGGTGTTTTCATGTTTCCATAAGCCAGTCACTAGTGGGAGTACACGCTGGGTGTTTTCATGTTTCCATAAGCCAGTCACTGAAGGGAGTACACGCTGGGTGTTTTCATGTTTCCATAAGCCAGTCACTGAAGGGAGTACACGCTGGGTGTTTTCATGTTTCCATAAGCCAGTCACTGAAGGGAGTACATGCTGGGTGTTTTCATGTTTCCATAAGTCAGCCACTGATGGGAGTACACGCTGGGTGTTTTCATGTTTCCATAAGCCAGTCACTGATGGGAGTACATGCTGGGTGTTTTCATGTTTCCATAAGCCAGCCATTGTAGCAAGAAGCTCTGTGGGACCGCTGGACAGCAGATGGTCCTCAGAGGAGAAGCCCACCCCCGCCCTTCCTACCTCCCACTATCAGCCTTTTGACTCCCACTTCCTATATACCAACTGCAAAAAAATTAACGCTTTGACTCCCTCACCCAATCCGCCAGCTTCCTGCCGGCATTTTTCGGACCCAACCAGCCCCAAGCCAAAGCTGTGGGATCGTCGTGAAGACTGGGAGCAAACAGTCGAGTCTCCTCCACTTCCGGATGCACCAATTTCTGGACCTATACGGCAGATGTCTGTTGACGGCCAGAAAATGTATTGACAGAAAGTGTAGAGTACAACCTCGCCACACAGTCTCGATCCACAGTGGATCCCCACAGCATCATGATCATCATCCCCAACGTCATCATCATCAGGGCATTACGGAAACTGTCCCAGATTTCTTGGCCGTTAATATGGTGCAGAAAATAAAAATGAGAGAGAGAAAAAGAGACAAAAAGAGAGAGAGAAAGCGAGAGAGAGAGACAGAGAGAGAGAGAGAAAAGCGAGAGAGAGAGAAGAGAGAGAGAGAGAGAAGAGTGAGAAGAAAAGAGAGAGAGAGAGAGAGAAGAAAAGTCGAGAAACGTAACTATATCAACGTAAAACTACACGGGACGAATAGTTGGGAGTCAGGCAAACGAGATGTATGGAAACGCCCAAAGATGCTATCAACTGTCAACGACACATCCACAGGCGAAGCAAAAATCCTTAAACATGGGACTGGTGTCAGGCGTGGTAAAAATAAAAAACCATTTGCGTTTGCGTTTCCGCTTCAGTTTAATCGCCCCTGTTCAACGCCACTCGTGCGATTATGTTCTTTTCTTTTTCAGTCTCCTTACATGTACGTTTTTAAAAAAAAAAAAATTCCGATCTATGGCTCGAAAACTACTGTAAAAACATGTATATATTATTTTGTTTGTTAGCCGAGCTCAGTGTGTTCAATACAAAAATGCTGTTTTTCTCACCAGGTCCGTTTCTATAAGGTATTGTCCTGTCCCCTGTTCTCTTCGCCCTACGTACTGAAGATTGCAGAGGTGATGATTCCCATTTACTGGTGACATGTTCCAATGACACTGCAGTCGCAGACTTATTGAAATCTGACAGCACTTAGGAACCTCTGTGCAGGTTAGTTGATAGAGCTATGGACTCAGGATTTGATATCTTGAGTTCAGTCCCAGCCCACAACATTAAAAATTGGTCTGTTTGCTGCCCATCTTGATGTTTCCATCGTTCTGGTGATGTCAGCTTAGAGTTTGATAGGTCCCTTCTCCCCTTTCCCCGTTTCAAGACCTTGCCAGCGCATAGTTCGGTGGAGCGCACATGGAGTTGTCCGAACGGGATGAATCCCTCTTGAAATAAGTCCAATAACTCCAATGACAACACTTATTTAAAGGAAGGTTAAACGTTGACATCTTGGTTTGAAGTAAACCATCTTGACTTAAGCGTTTTCAAAGCACAGGTGCTGCTTATAGATTTGAGAAGAACTCCGCAATAATTCCAAACTTATTCAACATTTTCCGCATCTGCCCGGTCAACATACGTGCAGACCTGTCAGCGTCTAAACGCCCTTCGTGTTGAAGCAACACACGAATTTGTTTGACTATGTTTTCATTATTCATTCAGTCAAAACGTTGAGGGTGTGAGTAAACAAATTCCTGGAACAGTTTTCAAAAAGACAACCTGAATTCTAACGCTAATACTGATCGTATTAAAAAAAAAGTGTCAATCAACACTTTGTTAATAAGCGTAAAACTGAGGTCGTGCAATAATTAGGGACCATCTCATCATCACTCAATCACCTTTATGTGGGCCCCGCCGCATGGCGTTGGCGATCATGGCCGTACACACTAATCTATCCCCTGTCGCTGCTAGTACATCTCCCACCCTCTCTGTCTTCAGCCATCCTGCAAGTCCGTCCAATCTTTTCTCCCTGGGTCTACCTGGTGTTTTCTTTCCCTCCAACTTACCTGTTGTAACCAGGTGTTCTAATTCCTCTTTCCTCATAAAAAGTCCTATAAATGTGACTTGTTCTTTTCCTCATCTTCTTTATTAATGATCTTCTTGTGTCTGCCTCCTTCAAGATTGTCTCGCAAAATACAATTAACTCGATGATCAGTCAGTGTGGCCAAGTGGTTAGCTCACCAGATTACTGATTGGAGTTCGTGGGTTCGAATTCCCGTTTTCTAAAAAAACAACTACTGTAGGTCTTTTTGACCCTGATCTGTCCAGACGGCAGATGCACCTTAGAAATAGCCAACAGAATCGGCCAAGCTAAAACAGTATTCAAGAAAATGAAAAGCGTTCTTACCAACAAATGCCTACCAGTTAACATCAGGAAGCGAGGTCTTCAGTGTTACATAGAACCGATAATGGTGTACGGTTGTGAGACGTGAACAGTCAACACGCAAAGCCAGAACAAGATTGAGACAGCTAAAATGTAACTTCTAAGAAGAATGTCAAGAGTTTCATGGACAGCAAAGAAAAGAAACGAGACAGTCTTGAAGGAGGCAAACACAAAAAGAACATTAATGAAAGAGATTAGGAAAATACAAGCAACATTTATAGGACATTTTATGAGGCAAGAGAAATTAGAGCACCTTGTCACAACTGGAAAGCTGGAGGAAAAAGAGCACCAGGTAGACCCTGGGAGAAAATACTGGACGGACTTGCGCAGTGGATGAAGGCAGAGAGGGTGGCAGAAGTACTTGCAGCGACAAAAGATAGGTTCATATGGATGATCATGATCACCAACGCCGTGCAAACAGGGCACATGTTGATGATCATCATCATCCCTACCTATGTCTGAGCGTCCTATGAGGTCGTTGAGAAGACTGGGACCACACAGTCGAGTCTCATCCACTTAACGGATGCTCATGGACGGTGTTGCTCAGATTTCTTTACTGTCACGGTGAGTATCTCTATCTCTAGGACCTGGTTAATGCCAAGATGAACGTCAGCAAAGAGTACAGCCCTGTCACAAGATGAACGTCAGCAAAGAGTACAGCCCTGTCACAAGATGAACGTCAGCAAAAGTACACCCTGTCACAAGATGAACGTCAGCAAAGAGTACACCCTGTCACAAGATGAACGTCAACAAAGAGTACAGCCCTGTCACAAGATGAACGTCAGCAAAGAGTACAGCCCTGTCACAAGAAGAACGTCAGCAAAGAGTACAGCTCTGTCACAAGATGAACGTCAGCAAAGAGTACAGCCCTGTCACAAGATGAACGTCAGCAAAGAGTACAGCCCTGTCACAAGATGAACGTCAGCAAAGAGTACAACCCTGTCACAAGATGAACGTCAGCAAAGAGTACAGCCCTGTCACAAGATGAACGTCAGCAAAGAGTACAGCCCTGTCACAAGATGAACGTCAGCAAAGAGTACAGCCCTGTCACAAGATGAACGTCAGCAAAGAGTACAGCCCTGTCACAAGAAGAACGTCAGCAAAGAGTACAGCCCTGTCACAAGATGAACGTGAGCAAAGAGTACACCCTGTCACAAGATGAACGTGAGCAAAGAGTACAGCTCTGTCACAAGAAGAACGTCAGCAAAGAGTACAGCCCTGTCACAAGATGAACGTCAGCAAAGAGTACAGCCCTGTCACAAGATGAACGTCAGCAAAGAGTACAGCCCTGTCACAAGATGAACGTCAGCAAAGAGTACAGCCCTGTCACAAGATGAACGTCAGCAAAGAGTACAACCCTGTCACAAGATGAACGTCAGCAAAGAGTACAGCCCTGTCACAAGATGAACGTCAGCAAAGAGTACAGCCTGTCACAAGATGAACGTCAGCAAAGAGTACAACCCCGTCACAAGATGAACGTCAGCAAAGAGTACAGCCCTGTCACAAGATGAACGTCAGCAAAGAGTACAGCCCTGTCACAAGATGAACGTCAGCAAAGAGTACAGCCCTGTCACAAGATGAACGTCAGCAAAGAGTACAACCCTGTCACACAGTCTCAATCCCAAATAGAACAACATGGCATCGTGACTATCATCCCCATTCTTATCATCATAGCAATGTGAAAAAGTGTCTTAGATTCTCTACAGCCCTTTATACCCTATGTTGGGCGGGTTTGGTGTGTCGGAGAGCCGTAATACACAAGGCAGGAGTAGTCAAACAAAATCAGTGTACAAGATGGGGCAGAAAAATATTAACTCGCTCTTTTCGTAATTTTTGTTTCGTTTCATTCATGTTTTTTAAAAAAAAATTTCGTCCAGTTTTCTATGCCACATCAATAGCAACAGAATTTGGAACAATTTTTCGCAATGCTGTGATGCTGACGACGATGGTGATGATAATCATGATGCTATGGAGTTCCAGCAAGGAATGAAACTTCGTGGCAGGGTTGTAGTCTATGCTTGCTGTCATAATGCATCCTGGCGTCAATTAGGCCCGAGAGACATAGACACTTGTGATATTGATCCGGAGATTCTATCAACACACTCTGTGACGCATCTGTTAAGTGGATGAAGTTCGTTGTGTGGTCCCAGTCTACAGCACATTCAACTCTGGGGAGTAGTCAGATGGCGGCGGCTGAAGAATCCAACAATGATTTTGACAAGGCTGATGGGATCCAAATCTCAATCTTCCAGATTTTAGCTCGTTGCCTAACCACTACACCACGGCAGTTGATTCAACTCGCTAAGTTATTCTTGGGGAAAGGTGAGAACAAAACGGGACACAGATACATGTAGGCTATACACCATCTGCACAGTCTGTGTCAAGATGAAGGCATTGATTTTGCAGTTTTGGAGTCTGACAACGTGGACTGACCATGAACCATCACCATATGTTACACTGTGTCAAAAGTCCTCACAGCTGTCAACCATTATTTATTGCCACAAGTATACCTGCCTCACACTACAACCCGACACGCGTGGTAGTCAAGTGGGCAAACGTCGAACTTCCAACTGGAAGGTCCTGGGTTCGGTTCGCCTGAACACCTCTGAATGGTGGATGCAGAGCAAACATTTTCCCCCCATCTCCCTGGTCAACATGCGTGCAAACCTGCCAGTGCCTAAACGCCCTTCGTGTTGAAGCAACACACGAATTCGTTTGACCATGTTTTCATTATTCATTCAATCAAAACGTCTTACCAGTTTCGTAGGGTCGTGGCAACTGAAAATCACAACTGCTTCCGGTTCAAAACCAATAATAAAATTTTGAAACTAAACACCGGAACTCCAACGAAAGGTGTAACCAGCATGCACGAACATTGACTCACAAGGTAACACAAAATAACCAAATATGCCCTCCAAAAATAGTCAAACAAGTAGACAATGCTCATTTTCGCAAAACAGAACAAGAAGTGTTATGTGTACATTTCAATATAACTTTGTAGCTGTGAAAATGAATTTGTGCTTTTACCACATTTGCACTTTGCGAGCCTTGAACCTAATACAGGCCGATATCTGACATAAAACTGGGCATAATCGCTTTATTTGTTGTTGAGAATGTTGCTGCACACACGAATGAGTTTAACAGGTAAAATGAAAAGGATGGAACAGTTGTTGTATTTAAAATAGTTTCTGGTTTGGTTTGGGTTTTGGCTGGAGCTTCGTTTTTTGTTTGTTTTTAGATGTTTATATGTTCGTTTATGTATTTGCTTGTTGTTGTTGGGTTTTTGTTTGTATGATTGTTTTT
>CM060314.1:86029450-86036950 GCA_030674185.1 Monoplex corrugatus
AAAAGCAGAGTAGACATAAAGAAAGAAAGGAATCAAAACAGAATCAAAACCATTGTATGTTTTGCTCTTTTTCTCATTTTCCATCATTCTTTCGTACGAATAGTATTATGAACAGTATTATGAACAGTATTATGAACAATATTATGAACAGTATTATGAACAGTATTATGAAAGAAGCTCAGGATAAGAATGATCTTGTCTTTCTGTCCTTTAAGTCTGTGTTACTGTTTGAATTAAACATACACATTCTCAACTGATCAAGCCTACAACTGTTTGTTTTCTGAAATAACAACTTTTGTATGTTTCTTTCTTTCTTTCTTTGTCAGGAACCAGAAGAACAAGAAAACCAATGTGAGCGCGTATCCAACAAAACAAAACAAAACAAGCGCAAATTTTCGGCCAACCAGCCTTTGTCAAGCGCGAACGCACGGTCACAAACAGATCACAAACACCAAACAATGGATAATAAAAACAGACTAAAAACTTCCCTGCCGCCTCGTCCGGTGGGTAAGAAGGGGACCAAATGGAATGCCCATGTCAGGTCAGAGGTCGTCCTCTGCTACTGGTAACCTGTAACCCAGTAACACTTGTTGCATGTGGGGAGTGAACCCTACCAAAAATCTGACCTGGACAGAGATGGGCTCTGTCAGGTTCAAACTGCCGAAAGACACACCGTATGACAAGAAAAAAAAATACAATACAGAGACCATTCCAGATCAGTCACACCTTGGGTCACCAAGGACCAAGTCATCCATCGACCTTTAGGGCGGACGCAAAAAAAAAAAAAAAAAAAAAAAAAAAGCTGCTGGGGGAAAACCACATAACGTCCGTGGAAGAAGCACCATCACTTTCGTCATCTGAAATGTAATGCGCTTCGGCAGGTTGGAAAACTTCAAAACTGATCCCATGAGATGGACAGATATTCCTGGCATATTCTCAGCCTCTGCAAAGTTAGATGAAAGAACACCGGAGAAATACAGGCAGGAGAAGGGCAGGTCCTGTACTATAGTGGAAAAGAGAGCAAACATGCACGCGAAAATTTTTTTCGTCAATAAGAATATTGAGAACGCTGAATTGGGATGCTGCCCTATTTCCGGCAGGATCATCCGCATTCCAGCTAAACTGTTCAACATCAAGGTACTGCACATATATACTCCCACACCAGATTATGACAATGACCCAGATCGAAGACTTTTACACCCAGCTTCAAACAGTCTTCAACAAAGTTGACAAAAAAGAGATCCTTATCGTTCAAGGTGACTGGAAAGCCAAGGTTGGTGTAGATGCCCCAAAAGACAGAAGGAATGTCTGCAGTGCCCATGTAACTAGAGTATCCATGATATGGGACTACGCCTGCTGGAACTTGCCAGCCATAATGACTTTGTTCTTGCTAATACTCTTGGTGAACATAAAGCATCCCGACAATAGACATAGCATTTTCCAGACGGTTGGTATCACAGACAGATTGATTATATTCTTGTGAAGAATCGGAACAGGTCTGGCATCAACAGGGCTAAAACAAGGATGTTTCCTGGAGCTTACCTTCGCAGTGACCATGATCTTGTCATGATGCACTCTAAAGTAAAGAACAACAAGAAAATGAAAAAAAGTCATCTCAAATTAAATGTTGATAAACAGAAAGATTCTAACATCGCCGAATGATACCAAGCGACCATAGGAGGAAAATTTGCCCCTTTACAACCTTTTGAATAAGACCTTGAAGCCCTTATAAAGAATTCAACCAAGTGATGACTAGAAAAGCAGAAGTCTTAGTGATAAGCCGATGGAAATACAAGCCCTTGGTCAGGACAAAAGAAAACTGAGGACGTGAAAGAGAGACATAGCGCTATAAACGAGAGGATTGGTCAAGAAATTAAGACTGAAAAGGAAAGCTGGATGGACCAACAATGTATAGTCACCGAGAAAAACTTCGACGACAACGATACAAAGAAAGCTTTCACAGTTGTAAAAGACTTGATCTGCCATGCCAGCAAAGTATTGCTCAATATCATAAATAGGTTACAGCCACAAGCAGATACCTTTATTGCTGAAGAACATGTTGGGTTTAGCAAGGGCAGAAGTACCATCGTACAAATCTTTAATCTGTGCATCCTTGAAGAAAAACATCTCCAACACTAGAAGTAGTTCTACCACATCTTCATAGACTTCAAAAAAGCATTTGACAGAGTCTGTCAGGAGACATTGCAGGTCATAATGTAGAAATTTGACATCAGGGCAAAAGAAGCTAATCAGCACGATCCAGCAACTATATTCCAAAACAACCAGTACTATGCTTTGATTGGAGTTCGACAGAGCTACCTTCTGTCTCCCACACTTTTCACCATATTCCTAGAATGTATTTTGACTGACACACTTGAAGATCATGTTAGCAAGTCAGCATTGGAGGAAGAACGATCATGAACCTTCGCTTTGTAGATGACATTAATGACCTTGGAGATAATGAGCAAGAAATCGCTAAGATCGGTAAGAGATTAGATGAAACATCGACAAGATATGGCATGGAAATCAGTGTCAAGAAGACCAAGCAGATGACCATCTAGTATACCACCATCACCACCATATAACAGTCCATGGTCTGAACGTAGGATCTCTTTAACAATTCATTCCCTTGGGATCCATCACGAGCAATGAAGGATCCAAAGCAGAAATCCTCTAGAGGGCAGTAAAGACAACATCAGCATTGTCCAGGCTGAAACATGTATGGAAGGACAAGAACATCTCCATGAAACACAAGATCAGGCTTTTACGTGCACTGATACATTCTGTCTTTCTGTATGCATGCGAGACATGGACCCTTACAGCGGGATTTCGAAAGACGAATCCAAGTCATGAAAATGAGATATTATCATAGGGTAAAAAACATCAAATACACTGATCATAACACCATGAACAAGCGCACCAAACCTTAAAAACAGCACATTGAACCTACAAAATGTTATGTTAAGAAAAGAAAAACCACTTTGGTATGACCCTGTAACAAGACCCAGTAGTCTTGCTAAGCGAATCCTCCAGGAACTGTCAAGGGAAGGAGACCGAGGGAAAGACAGAAAAGAAACAGCGATATACTGACAACATTGCAGAATGGACAGAGACCCACATTTTGCAGAGACCCAGGCTTTGGCATACAATCGACAGACCTGGAAGAATCTGGTGAGAAGTTCTTGACTGCGGTGCCCTAATAATTCTTCAAGAAGTTAAGAGAGAAGAAGAAGAAGAAGAAGAAGAAGAAGAAGAAGAAGAAGAAGAAGAAGAAGAAGAAGAAGAAGAAGAAGAAGAAGAAGAAGAAGAAGAAGAAGAAGAAGAAGAAGAAGAAGAAGAAGAAGAAGAAGAAGAAGAAGAAGAAGAAGAAGAAGAAGAAGAAGAAGAAAGAAGAAGAAGAAGAGAAGAAGAAGAAGAGAAGAAGAAGAAGAACAAGAAGAAAAGAACAAGAGAACAAGAACAGAAAAGAACAGAAAACAAGAACAAGAACAAAAAGAACAAGAACAAGAGCAAGAACAAGAACAAGAACACGAAGATGGTCTGGTGTGTGCGTGCGTGCGTGCGTGCGTGCGTGCGTGCGTGCGTGTGTGTGTGTGTGTGTGTGTCTGTGTGTGTGTGTGTGTGTGTGTGTGTGTGTGTGAGAGAGAGAGAGAGAGAGAGAGAGAGAGAAAATGAAAGACAGAGACATTTTAATTCAAAAACTATTATTTACCAACTTCTCTCCTCTGTTCACAGCTTGGCAATCTCAGACTGTGGCTACATTTTATTCTTCTCAGCGGCAAGGCTGTACAGTATTCTGGGTCTGGTGAACCCTTCTTTGGGCCAGTACTGGAAGGTAGGTCTGTGTCTGTTTTGTCATTATATAGTACAAGATTTCGGCTTTAGTTGTGAACAGGGCACGAGCGACATCATCCAGCAGTAAGAGAAGTGTTCTGAGCAAAACTAAGAGCTCCACATGGTAGTAAAGCTCACCAAAACATTTGACACCATTCTATCCACCAACAGCAAAAACGTTGCCCTTTAATTCCCTCATCCTATCCACCAGAAACCCTTTTATTCCCTCATCCTATCCACCAGTAACCCTTTGATTCCCTCATCCTATCCACCAGTAACCCTTTGATTCCCTCATCCTATCCACCAGTAACCCTTTAATTCCCTCATCCCATCTACCAGAAACCCTTTTATTCCCTCATCCTATCCACCAGCAACCCTTTGATTCCCTCATCCTATCACCAGTAGCCCTTTGATTCCCTCATCCTATCCACCAGTAACCCTTTAATTTCCTCATCCTATCCACCAGAAACCCTTTGATTCCCTTATCCTATCCACCAGCTTCCTGTAGGAAGCTGGTGGATAGATAAGCTGAGAGAATCAAAGGATTAAGTCCTTGCTTTGCTAACACGGTTGAGAATGCAAGATGCCAGTAAACAGGGTGTGGGAGTCAAAAACTTAACCAAAAGGGCTTGTGGCACATACCACGAAGAGTTTTATTACCCCGAGAAGTTTCACTGATTACTTCCTTTCATAATGGCCAGGGTGCAAGAGAATATAGAGAAACACATTTCGCAACACAGAACGAAGTCCTCTTTACATCAATACTGATTGATGCATTTAAAGACTTTGACAAGGCCAGGGGATAGGGTACACCCAGTTCTACTCAGATGGAATACTGGAATACTCTATAACTTGCAGAGATTCTAAACCAAGATTAAATTAAAGATGTCCTGTGAGAAGGAATATCTCTTTGCAGATGACTGTGCTCTAGCCGTACACTTACAGGAGGATATACAGTGCATCGCTGATCAACTTTTTTTTCGACCTGCAAACGCTTTGGCCTCACAATTAGTTTCATCAAGACAGAGGCTACGTGTCAGCCAACGCCATCTCAGGTTGCTGGCGCTGCTACCTCCAGCAGTCATCAACAACCAAGAATTCAGGGTTGTAGACACATTCTGCTACTTGCATGGCCAGAACATGGAACAGTGATGGATCTCTTGATGCTGAGGTGATGCTGTGCAGCTACAAGACTAGTTCTGTCTTTGGAAGGTTGACCAAAAGGTTGTGGCAAGACTGTAGAATCAGGTTCCCCTACAATGATTTCTGTGTACATTGACTGAGGGGGGGAGGGGGGGATCTGTCATGTGAGACGAGTTTATAACAGGATAGCTAGTTGTCTTGTGATTCAGACCTTTAATTATTTTTCTATTTACTTTATACATATTTCCTTTTTTGAAAGTAAGATACACAGATACACTTGTCATTTACACATAACCACAATTATTCCAGTGGTAGGCTGATAAAATACCAGTATGAAATATAGACTAGGTAAAACATAGTTTAGGTAGGGCCTCAGGACGATATCCAGCCACCGTGTGGCCACCCATCAGAGAATACTCCGCACTGCAAGCCAAATCACTTTCGTGGATGATGATGGTCTCTGTGCAGGTTCTCAGCATGCGTCTGATTGGGATCTACGTGGCGTTTTTGAACGTGTCCAACTGTCTGACTCTGATCATCTCTGTGGAACGTTGTGTATGTGTCCTGTGGCCGCTCAAAGCCAAGACTGCCATCTCTACCAGGTTTTGTTGTTCGTTCCTTCCTTCCTTGATTTAACGTCTTTTCACACCAGGTTGTGTGTGTGTTGTGTGTGTGTGTATATAGTATATTAAATGTGTGTGTGTGTGTGTGTGTGTGTGTGTGTGTGTGTGTGTGTGTGTGTGTGTGTGTGTGTTGTTGTGTGTGTGTGATGTATATGTGTGTGTGTGTATGTATGTATTGTGTGTGTGTATGTATGTATGTGTGTGTTGATGTTGTGTGTGTGGTGTATGTATGTGTGTGTGTGTGTGTGTGTGTATGTGTGTGTGTGTGTGTGTGTGCGTGCGTGTGTGCGTGAGCGAGCGCGTGTTTTTTGTGGTCATCTTCAGCCAAGATTGTCATCATATTTTTAGTGTATGAATGTGAACTCGCCGGGATATGTATGTATGTGTGTGCGTACGTGCATGTGTATGTGTATGGGTATGTAGCAGTGGTCGAGGGGTGGGGGTGGGGTGGGGTGAGGTCTTCAGACTCCTGAGATGCACTGTCTGCTTGCAAGAGTGATCTGAAGTTTGGTAAGCAGGGATTGCACTGTAGGTGTCTCAAGACACGTTACAGTACTAGAGAACAGCGGCTTCTGTTACTCTGTGTTCATCTATGCATAGGAAACGTAATGGTTAACCCTTTGACTCCAGCACTCTATCCACCAACTGCCAAAACTTAACCCGTGTGATTCCCTCAGCCTATCCACCAGCTTCCTGCAGGAAGCTGGTGGATAGGGTGAGGGAATCAAACGGGTTAAGCTTTTGCTTTACTAGCACGGTTGGCCATGCAGGATGCTGGTGGATAGGGTGAGGGAATCAAACGGGTTAAGATTTTGCTTTGCTAGCATGGTTGGTCATGCAGGATGCTGGTGGACAGGGCGTGGGAGTCAAAGGGTTAACATCTAACATAACAAACACTTGACACTGGACATTGGACACTAGACACTGGATGTTTTATGCAAATAGGCCAGAGCCCCTTGTGAAGGGGTGTGTCAAATATTTAACAGGATATATTACACAAATATTGTTGCATGATTTGTATACGATCGAGCAATGTACCCTCAACACAAGCGGGTCAACATCATTCATAAATCAAATTAGTGATGCAGTCTCTCCGAGTCTCTTTCTGACATCTATATTATATGAAAGAAGATGGCTGTCAGGGACAGCAGTGACAAGTAAAGTAAATGGAGGTACGTTGTCACAGCCCCAAGAGACGTAAGGCAGGGTTGTCTTGCCTTGAAACAGATTATTTTTTACTCAACAGAATAAACAGTCTGGTCTGAAACACAAAACGAAACAGAAACCTCTCTGAGAAAACCATGAATATGGCGTGGTACCCACTAAATAAAAAAGTTACGAAAGCATCATCATCACCATCATCATGTGCCCTGCCGCATGGCGTTGGCGTTCATGGCCCCCACACGAATCTATCCCCTGTTGCTGCAAGTACATCTCCCACCCTCTCTGTTCTCAGCCATCCTGCAAGTCCGTCCAGTATTTTCTCCCTGGGTCTACCTGATGTTCTTTTTTCCCCTTAGCTTTCCTGTTGTGACAAAGTGCTCTAATTCCTCTTTCCTCATAAAATGTCCTATAAATGTTCCTTGTCTTTTCCAAATCTTCTTTATCAAAGATCTTCTTGTGTCTGCCTCATTTGTTTTCTTCGCTGTCTATGGAACTCTCAACATTCTCCTTAGAAACCACATTTCAATTGTCTCAATTTTCTTCTGACTTCGTGTGTTGACTGTCCACGCCTCACAACCGTACAACAGTATTGGTTCTATACAACAATCAAGAACTCTCTTCCTAATGTTAATTGATATAAGAAAACATGGCACATACAATATAATGCTGTGATAGAAATAAAATGCTGGCATCCTAGGTGACCCTCATAGTGCACTCTGTCGGTGTTAAGTTCCTT
>CM060314.1:86041950-86064450 GCA_030674185.1 Monoplex corrugatus
GATGATAATCATGATGCTATGAAGTTCCATCTAGGATTGAGACTGCGTGACAGGGATGTACTGTACGCTTACTATCATAATATATTCTGGCGTCAACCAGGCCCAAGAGGTACAGACACCTGAGGTGCTGGTCAAAAGATTTGAGCAACACCCTCAGTGACGCATCTGTGAAGTGGATGAGACTCGAGTGTGCGGTTCCAGTCTTCCCATAGCACGCCCAACTCTGGATAGGAGCCGGTTAGAGCCGAAAATTCCCACAATGATAAAGTTTTGAAGGGACTGATGGGGATTCGGACCCAAATCTTCCAGTCGGTAGTCCGTTGCGTTAACCACTACACCATGGCAATTGGTGAGCAAACTTTTTTTTCTGTCAAGAGCTGGGATTGAACTCGAGACACGACAACTTGAATCCATGGCTGTGACAAAAGAGTCAGCCAGCCTGCTGTATGTTCTGGATCAGATGATGATGAGCAATAAAAACAAACAAACAAACAAACAACAAACAGACAAACAAACAAACAAACAAAAACAGTGATCTGTTGCTCCCTACTGTTGGAAGCTCTAGAAGTGTTTGTCATATACAGACTGACAGACAGACTGGTAGACAGGCAGATAGACAGATAGGTAGACAGACAGATAGATAGATAGATAGATAAATAGATAGATAGACAGACAGAAACAGATAGATAGATAGATAGATAGAATAGACTAGACAGATAGATAAATAGACAGACAGACTGACAGAAAAACAGACAGACAGATAGATAAATAGGCAAGCAGGCAGACAGGCAGACAGGCAGGGACAGACAGACAAACAGATAGACAGACAGACAGATAGATAGACGGGCAGCCAGGCAGACAGACAGACAGACATATAGACAGATAGATAGACATATAGATAGATAGATAATAGACATATAGATAGATAGACAGATAGATATTAGATAGATAGATAGACATATAGACATATAGATAGATAGACATATAGATAGATAGATAAATGGACAGATGTACAGATATATAGATATAGACACAGAGATGGATATAAATATATATAGATATAGATATATAGATATAGATAGATAGATAGATAGATAGATAGATAGATAGATATAGGTACAGATATAGATACAGATATAAATATATACATACATACATGTACATAATTTCCTTTCTTGTACCCACAGACTAATGGCCAAACTGATCATCGTGGTGTTTGTGGTGATGCTGATCGGCTGTGGTATCCACACCTTCAAATACGATATGGCCACCTTCATCAGTCCTGTTACCAATCACACCAGCTACAGGATCAGAGTCAGCCGCTTCTACCTGCACAATGTAGACGTCATTGATGGCTTCGCTTACGTCTTCAGCATCACCGTCCCTACAGTGACGTTGGCTGTCGTCACGACTTCGACGATCATCATCACGTTACGTATGCGTTCGGTGTTGGCTTGGCGACAGCAGTCTTCGCACGTAAGGGATAGAGTGGATTTGTTCTGTGAATTGCATTGTTATCATTTTTCATGTTTCTGTAACGTTCCTTTCTTTAGAGAGATTATTTCATAATACTGAGGAATGGGGGGGGGGGGAGGAGGGGTGTCGTGTGTGTGTGTGTGGGGGGGGAGGTGGGTAGGTCGTGTATGTGTTGTGTGTGTGTGTGTGTGTGTGTGTGTGTGTATGTGTGTGTGTGTGTGTGTGTGTGTGTGTGTGTGTGTGTGTGTGTGTGTGTGTGTGGTGTGTGTGTGTGTGTGTGTGTGTTGTAGATTTCTCATAACTCAACAACTTGAGCCACTTAAAATTCTTCCTTCCTTCGTGTTTCTTGTACTTGGTAACTTCCGCTCTAGTTTTTTTTTTTATTATTTTTTTTTATTATATAATTAATGTATTTTTAACACAATCTTCACTATAGAGTTATAAATAAATTTAGTTGCAATTAATTTTTTTATTAATATTGTATGAAACATGGATTCAGATCAATTAAACATATATGTTTTTGTTTCTTAAAGAAAAGTTATATTTACAATTAGATGAAACGATTGATTTTTTTTACTATGCTACAACAAACAAAGCTAGACAAAACTTTACTCCGGATATGACAACAAAAGTCATTTCCCTTATCGGTTTGCATTTGGTGGCGCGTGAGAGAGAGAGAGAGAGAGAGAGGGGGGGGGAGAATAAGATCTCTCTCTCTCTCTGTCTCTCTCTCTGCCTCCCGTCCCCTTTCCCCTCTTTCACTTCTCCACCTTATAAACACATGAAAAATAAAACTCACCACGTCTGCAGTACTATTGGTACATCTCATGCACGTACAGACAGACAGACAGACAGATAGATAGATACATACATCATACATACATAATACATACATACACACAATAACATACATACGTACGTACAATCATACATACATATATACATACTGATACATACATATACATACATATACCATACATACATACATATACACATACATACATATATACGCATAACATACATACATATACATACATACATACATACATACATACATACATACATACATACATACATACATACATACATACATACATAGAGAGACAGACACACACACACACACACACACACACACACAGGCAGATAGATGTACACTTGATCATATATTTATCCATGCATGTTAATCAACGCATTCTTTGACATTATGCTAACAGAATCTGTAACAGGCAAACAGACAAACAGTCAGATAAAAGTTACCCGGTGCGTGTTTCGTGTCTGTTCTGAAGTATGTTCTTATCCCTCTGTTCTTTTTAAATAACTGATTTGGTTTCCAAGGTTGCAGCAACAGCCACGAGCGACCAGCGTGAAGCGGCGATGACCCGGATGTTGGCCGTGATTTGCATAATGTTTACCGTGACTACCATTCCCTACGTAGCGAGGGTTTGGGTCACCGCTTTTGTCATGGAGATCCGAACTTTGGGGTCTCGATACGAAAACGTAACTTTCCTCTCTGCTGTGTTCTGTCACATCATCGCCATCACAAACAGTTCTTTGAATTTCATCGTCTACTGTAGCATGAGTACACGATTCCGGAAGACGCTTAAAGGCATGGTGATAAGGAGAAGGGAGACAACATCCAACGATGAGAATTCTGTGACGATCAGCGGAACTCTTGTGTCTTCGAAATAACGATAGGGTGTAGAATTAAAAATTAATGCATGTTTTGCCAGCCGTTCTTGTTCTCACAAGGTTTGTGATGAACTTTAAAGGGTTATATTTTCAAACAAAATAAACTTCATGAAGTTATGGTTTCGGCGTTTTTTTCCTTGTGAAGTTATGACTTGATTTGGTCTGGTCCCTGTTGTTGTTAATGGTGTTGTTTTCTTATTCTTGTTTTGTTGTTGTTGTTGTAGATGGTAATACAGGTGGTAATGTGTGTGTGTGTGTGTGTGTGTGTGTGTGTGTGTGTGTGTGTGTGTGTGTGTGTGTGTGTGTGTGTGTGTGTGTGTGCTATGTCTCGCATTGACTATTGCAATTCACTCCTGTCTGGTCTTCCTGCCTCCACCATTTACATCCTACAGCGCATTCAAAACAATGCTGTACGTCTTGTACTCAAAAAGAATAAAGCTGACCACATATCTCCTCTCCTGGCACAACTTCACTGGCTCCCTGTATCAAAGCGCATACAATACAAACTAGACACCATGTGCTACAAAAGCCTCAATAACGCAGCCCCCGATTACCTGTCAAGCCTACTTGAGATCTACGTTCCCTCACGTACCCTCCGCTCTGCCTCCGATCCTCTGACTTTTCGCTTTCCACGCACTAAGCTCAATACCTATGGTCCACGAGCCTTCTCTGTTTCTGGTCCACTCTCCTGGAACAAACTTCCTCTCTCAGTCCGTCAGCAACCTACTTTTGTCTCCTTCAAGTCCGCTCTCAAAACCCACCTTTTCTCCTCTGCATAAAATCCTAACCTCACTCAACCCCCCCCCCCTCTCCCCTCTGCAGCCTGTCTCCGCTCGGAGGGGAATCACATGGTTATAATATATAATTGTATATGCTATGCTCTCTATAATTTTCCATTGCTTTTATTCTTGCTTTTATTGCTTTTATTGCTTTTATTCTTTCTCCCCATTTATAGTGTGTGTCTGCTTCAGCGCTTAGATTTGATTTTATCAAGATTTTGCGCTATATAAATATTGTAATTATTATTATTAATTATTAATAGAGTGTGTGTGTGTGTGCGTGTGTGTTTGAGAGCATATATATAAAATTATATATATAGGCAGACAGACAGAGAGAGAAGGAGAGAGAGAGAGAGAGAAAGAAAGAGACAGAGAGAGAGAGAGACATACAGACAGACAGGCAGGCAGGCAGGCAGGCAGGCAGACAGAGAGAGAGAGACAGACAGACACACAGACAGAGTGTGTGGGTAATCATGTTCATCAGAGCAAGCTTTGCCGCTTCATCCCCACCACCCACCCCCACCTTCCCACCTCCTTGGCGCACATCGTAATGCTGAAGTCCATACAGGTCAAAGAAAAGAATAGAGAAAGTCCAACGTGCTCTTTGTTATGTTTTGTTAACATTATAGTTCAACGTAGTCAGCGAAAGAAAGTTTGGTTTTTTGTGTGTTTTTTTGGGGTGTAAACGCTAAAGTTACAGTTGGTTTATGACCATACAAAATGAATCTGTAGCCTACTCGTACAGTAATTACAATACTCACATTCATCTTTTCATAAAAAGAAAAAGATCTCACATGGTGACACCTCTTCCCATCTTTAGATCATCTCCAGTCAATAAAAAAATACCCACACACACACACACTTTGTATCAGTTTCATCGTCATCATCAGGTGCCCTGCCGCATGGCGTTGGCGATCATGGCCCTCCATCTTGTTTTGTCTAGCCATGATTTTACTTGGAAAAAGTACGATGGTGGTTTCCCGTTGCCTTCTGCGGGTTTGTGTTTGGTCTCTCTGCTAGCCTTTGTCGTTCCCACGACAACCTACAAGGCAGTAGGGTGATTTTTTTTTTCACGGTTTGCTCCCTTAGCCTTATTCTCTCCTGAGATATCCACGAGGCAGTGGTGCTATTCACCCACAGCTGGGGGTGTATCTGTTTAGTTTTTCATTATCTACTCTTCCTCACCACTACCTACCCCCCCCCCCCCCCCCCCCCACTGGAATACTACTGAATGGATCGTTCTAGTTTCAGAGATAACCATTTTTATTTATCAGTAAACAAAACTACGCCATGGACTGTACGAAATCATAGTCTGCCACCCATTCTTCTCTTAACCCTTTGACTCCCGCACCCTGTCCATCAGCATCCTGCATTGCTGACCATTCTAGCAAAGCAAAAACTTATCTCTTCGACTCCCTCTCCCTGTCCACCAGCTTCCTGCAGCTTGTTTGGTGGTGGGGTGGAGATTCCTGTATAAGCAAAAGTTTAGTGTGATCTTTTCTGTATGTATTTCACATCATGAGCAAGACAGTGAAAGAGAGAGAGAGAGAGAGAGAGAGAGAGAGAGAGGAGAGAGAGGAGAGAGAGAGAGATTTGCAGTAGCATTATGACCTTATGATGACAGAGAATATGGGTTTGATGATAGACTAAAAAAAAAAGTTCTCCGTGTTGTTTCACCACATAAAATGACGACAAACCAGTAAACTAAATACACCCATGTGCATATCAGTCTCTCTCTCTCTCTCTTTTTTTTTTCTCTCTCCTCTCTCTCTCTCATGTGAATATTTATGTCGTTTATGGAAAACATCACAGAAAGACAAAGTGCAATGTTGTTTTGTCCAGCTTTAAGAAATTTCAGAGTAAACTACTGCAGAGAAAAACGTTTTCAGCTAAAATATTACATTAATCCATACAGTTTTTACAGTGTCAGATTGAATTTATTCATGTCGTAGAGTATGGCATCTACTGTTTGTAATCTGGCCACATACACCTAAATTGGACTGATCAGAATAGGCTACATACCATAAATGTGTTACATGTTTAATGTTGATGTTTGCTGCGGTCAATTTCTTTGATCTGATTTGTTATGATTGTCAGAGTATTTCGTTTATGCGTCAGGACGCTTGCCTCACTTTTCTTTGTTCATTTACTTTTGCTGTTAAGCCCATGTTCCCAATGTAAGAGACTTTGATCTTTTTCAGAATAAATATAATACTTGGATCGTGAATCTCTGTGTTTGTCCGTGTGTGTTGTGTGTGTGTGTGTGCGTATATGCGTGCTTGTGTGTATGCGCGCGCGCCCGTGTGTGTGGTGTGTATGCGGAAGAGAGAGCCAAACTTTACACACAAACACGTGTGCGCACGCACAAACCACAAGCACGCTAATAATGGGTCAACGGAGATTTCTCAAACCCCTCTGTCCGTCAATCATTTACAGATTTAAACAACAGAGCTGAGCGCTGGTAGGTCCCAAAATAGCGGCCACTTGTAGCTTGGTGGGCCCATTTCGCCCTCACACATGTGTGCGTTATTTCTATTAAGTATGTCTTAACTAGGCCTAGAGCAAATGTAGCTCAATCAATTGAGCTAGTCAAATTTTTAACCATAAATGGTTTACATAGGTACGAATAATACCTGACAACACAAAGGTACGTACTATGTTATAATTTATTTTTAACAATTTTTAGGGTTAATAACTTTCAATTTTAAAAATTAAGCATTATATTAATTTACAAGCAGACTCATGGCATTTGATATTAAAAATTTCCCAAACCTTACACATATAATAAACTCACAATAAATTAACATGAAATATAGATTAATAGATCAAATTTTTTCCTTTTTAGCTGCAATAAATTCAAAATTAAGAAAACATCACTCTGTTCAAGGCGGGCTCAATAGTTATTTCCCTTATTAAATTCCACTTGGAGCAGCGCTTGAGTTCTTCTCTGTGGGGTGTGTGTGTGTGTTGTGTGTGTGTGTGAGAGGGAGAGAGAGAGAGAGAGAGAGAGAGAGACACACACACACACACACAGACAGAGAGACAGAGAGAGCGTTCCAATGTGTGTGTGTTGTGTGTGTGTGTGTGGTGTGTGTGTGTGTGTGTGTGTGTGTGTGTGTGTGCGCAGGCGCGCGCGCGCGTGTGTGTAGGTATGTTACAAAAAAATTCAAATATTTCTGTTGAATACATATTTACCATCGATGAAGAGACAGAGAGACAGAGAGACAGAGAGAGAGAGAGAGACAGAGAGAGAGAGCGACAGAGAGAGAGAGAGAGACAGAGAGAGAGAGGAGGAGGAGGAGAAGAAGAAGAAGAAGAAGAAAACAACAACAACAACAGGAACAACAACAACAACAAGAACGCAGTCTCAAGGTTAGTCAGCTGGTAAGTTTGCTTTAAGTTTCAGTGCACTATTTGTTTGGCTGAACTCATTGCCGACTGGTCACAGTTAAAAACACTTACCTGTTCATCCAGGCTTTCCATTGTTGATAAAGTTGTAATTGCTCAAATGAAGACCAATGCATAGTCAAATAATTTGTTTTTTGCTGTTGTTGTTGTTTTTTGTTTTTGTTTTTGTTTTGTTTTTTGGTTCAGTTTAATGTAATGAATTGTTGAATGTAGCAAATCCTTTTTAAAGTATTTGCATCAAGTACGACTACCTAAAAATGAAGTACATATGAGAAAGAAACAAAATAAAGTAAATAAATACAATAAGTCATAGAGCAGGCTGGTTGAGGCAGGGAAATGATACAGGTTTAAATGCATTCATGGTGTCTGTCAGATAATTAACACCAGCCTTAGGTTTCAGTTAAAGATATATACGGAGACTATTGTTCGATCAAGATCGTTAAACTGCTCATGACCAAAATCCTAACTTGGTGTATTATTCATCAGAAAAAAATAAGAGACAGAGAGAGAGAGAGAGAGAGAGAGAGGAACAGAGAGAGGGACACACACACTCAGACAGAATGAGAGAGAGAGAGAGGGAGAGGGAGAGAGAGAGAGAGAGAGAGAGAGAGAGAGAGAGAGGGGGGGGGGAGAATAAGATCTCTCTCTCTCTCTGTCTCTCTCTCTGCCTCCCGTCCCCTTTCCCCTCTTTCACTTCTCCACCTTATAAACACATGAAAAATAAAACTCACCACGTCTGCAGTACTATTGGTACATCTCATCCACGTACAGACAGACAGACAGACAGACAGACAGATAGATACATACATACATACATACATACATACATAATACATACATACACACACACATACATACATACGTACGTACAATCATACATACATATATACATACATGCATACATACATATGCACATACATATACACATACATACATATATACGCATACATACATACATATACATACATACATACATACATACATACATACATACATACATACATACATACATACATAGAGAGACAGACACACTCACACACACACAGGCAGATAGATGTACACTTGATCATATATTTATCCATGCATGTTAATCAACGCATTCTTTGACATTATGCTAACAGAATCTGTAACAGGCAAACAGACAAACAGTCAGATAAAAGTTACCCGGTGCGTGTTTCGTGTCTGTTCTGAAGTATGTTCTTATCCCTCTGTTCTTTTAATAACTGATTTGGTTTCCAAGGTTGCAGCAACAGCCACGAGCGACCAGCGTGAAGCGGCGATGACCCGGATGTTGGCCGTGATTTGCATAATGTTTACCGTGACTACCATTCCCTACGTAGCGAGGGTTTGGGTCACCGCTTTTGTCATGGAGATCCGAACTTTGGGGTCTCGATACGAAAACGTGACTTTCCTCTCTGCTGTGTTCTGTCACATCATCGCCATCACAAACAGTTCTTTGAATTTCATCGTCTACTGTAGCATGAGTACACGATTCCGGAAGACGCTTAAAGGCATGGTGATAAGGAGAAGGGAGACAACATCCAACGATGAGAATTCTGTGACGATCAGCGGAACTCTTGTGTCTTCGAAATAACGATAGGGTGTAGAATTAAAAATTAATGCATGTTTTGCTAGCCGTTCTTGTTCTCACAAGGTTTGTGATGAACTTTAAAGGGTTATATTTTCAAACAAAATAAACTTCATGAAGTTATGGTTTCGGTGTTTTTTTTCTTGTGAAGTTATGACTTGATTTGGTCTGGTCCCTGTTGTTGTTAATGGTGTTGTTTTCTTATTCTTGTTTTGTTGTTGTTGTTGTAGATGGTAATGCAGGTGGTAATGGTGTGTGTGTGTGTGTGTGTGTGTGTGTGTGTGTGTGTGTGTGTGCTATGTCTCGCATTGACTATTGCAATCCACTCCTGTCTGGTCTTCCTGCCTCCACCATTCACATCCTACAGCGCATTCAAAACAATGCTGTACGTCTTGTACTCAAAAAGAAAAAAGCTGACCACATATCTCCTCTCCTGGCACAACTTCACTGGCTCCCTGTATCAAAGCGCATACAATACAAACTAGACACCATGTGCTACAAAAGCCTCAATAATGCAGCCCCCGATTACCTGTCAAGCCTACTTGAGATCTATGTTCCCTCACGTACCCTCCGCTCTGCCTCCGATCCTCTGACTTTTCGCTTTCCACGCACTAAGCTCAATACCTATGGTCCACGAGCCTTCTCTGTTTCTGGTCCACTCTCCTGGAACAAACTTCCTCTCTCAGTCCGTCAGCAACCTACTTTTGTCTCCTTCAAGTCCGCTCTCAAAACCCACCTTTTCTCCTCTGCATAAAATCCTAACCTCACTCAACCCCCCCTCTCCCCTCTGCAGCCTGTCTCCGCTCGGAGGGGAATCACATGGTTATAATATATAATTGTATATGCTATGCTCTCTATAATTTTCCATTGCTTTTATTCTTGCTTTTATTGCTTTTATTGCTTTTATTCTTTCTCCCCATTTATAGCCATGCGTGTGTGTGTGTGTGTGTGTGTGTGTGCGTGTGTGTGCGTGCGTGCGTGCGTGCGTGCGTGTGTGTCTGCTTCAGCGCTTAGATTTGATTTTATCAAGTTTTTTCCGCTATATAAATATTGTAATTATTATTATTAATTATTAATAGAGTGTGTGTGTGTGTGTGCGTGTGTGTTTGAGAGCATATATATAAAATTATATATCTAGGCAGACAGACAGAGAGAGAAGGAGAGAGAGAGAGAGAGAAAGAAAGAGACAGAGAGAGAGAGACATACAGACAGACAGGTAGGCAGGCAGGCAGGCAGGCAGACAGAGAGAGAGAGACAGACAGACACACAGACAGAGTGTGTGGGTAATCATGTTCATCAGAGCAAGCTTTGCCGCTTCATCCCCACCACCCACCCCCACCTTCCCACCTCCTTGGCGCACATCGTAATGCTGAAGTCCATACAGGTCAAAGAAAAGAATAGAGAAAGTCCAACGTGCTCTTTGTTATGTTTTGTTAACATTATAGTTCAACGTAGTCAGCGAAAGAAAGTTTGGTTTTTTGTGTGTTTTTTTTTGGGTGTAAACGCTAAAGTTACAGTTGGTTTATGACCATACAAAATGAATCTGTAGCCTACTCGTACAGTAATTACAATACTCACATTCATCTTTTCATAAAAAGAAAAAGATCTCACATGGTGACACCTCTTCCCATCTTTAGATCATCTCCAGTCAATAAAAAAATACCCACACACACACACACTTTATATCAGTTTCATCGTCATCATCAGGTGCCCTGCCGCATGGCGTTGGCGATCATGGCCCTCCATCTTGTTTTGTCTAGCCATGATTTTACTTGGAAAAAGTACGATGGTGGTTTCCCGTTGCCTTCTGCGGGTTTGTGTTTGGTCTCTCTGCTAGCTTTGTCATTCCCACGACAACCTACAAGGCAGTAGGGTGATTTTTTTTTCACGGTTTGCTCCCTTAGCCTTATTCTCTCCTGAGATATCCACGAGGCAGTGGTGCTATTCACCCACAGCTGGGGGTGTATCTGTTTAGTTTTTCATTATCTACTCTTCCTCACCACTACCTACCCCCCCCCCCCCCCCCCCACTGGAATACTACTGAATGGATCGTTCTAGTTTCAGAGATAACCATTTTTATTTATCAGTAAACAAAACTACGCCATGGACTGTACGAAATCATAGTCTGCCACCCATTCTTCTCTTAACCCTTTGACTCCCGCACCCTGTCCATCAGCATCCTGCATTGCTGACCATTCTAGCAAAGCAAAAACTTATCTCTTCGACTCCCTCTCCCTGTCCACCAGCTTCCTGCAGCTTGTTTGGTGGTGGGGTGGAGATTCCTGTATAAGCAAAAGTTTAGTGTGATCTTTTCTGTATGTATTTCACATCATGAGCAAGACAGTGAAAAAGAGAGAGAGAGAGAGAGAGAGAGAGAGAGAGGAGAGAGAGAGAGAGAGAGAGATTTGCAGTAGCATTATGACCTTATGATGACAGAGAATATGGGTTTGATGATAGACTAAAAAAAAAAGTTCTCCATGTTGTTTCACCACATAAAATGACGACAAACCAGTAAACTAAATACACCCATGTGCATATCAGTCTCTCTCTCTCTCTCTCTTTTCTCTCTCTCTCTCTCATGTGAATATTTATGTCGTTTATGGAAAACATCACAGAAAGACAAAGTGCAATGTTGTTTTGTCCAGCTTTAAGAAATTTCAGAGTAAACTACTGCAGAGAAAAACGTTTTCAGCTAAAATATTACATTAATCCATACAGTTTTTACAGTGTCAGATTGAATTTATTCATGTCGTAGAGTATGGCATCTACTGTTTGTAATCTGGCCACATACACCTAAATTGGACTGATCAGAATAGGCTACATACCATAAATGTGTTACATGTCTAATGTTGATGTTTGCTGCGGTCAATTTCTTTGATCTGATTTGTTATGATTGTCAGAGTATTTCGTTTATGCGTCAGGACGCTTGCCTCACTTTTCTTTGTTCATTTACTTTTGCTGTTAAGCCCATGTTCCCAATGTAAGAGACTTTGATCTTTTTCAGAATAAATATAATACTTGGATCGTGAATCTCTGTGTTTGTCCGTGTGTGTGTTGTGTGGATGCGTGCTTGTGTGTATGCGCGCGCGCCCGTGTGTGTGGTGTGTATGCGGAAGAGAGAGCCAAACTTTACACACAAACACGTGTGCGCACGCACAAACCACAAGCACGCTAATAATGGGTCAACGGAGATTTCTCAAACCCCTCTGTCCGTCAATCATTTACAGATTTAAACAACAGAGCTGAGCGCTGGTAGGTCCCAAAATAGCGGCCACTTGTAGCTTGGTGGGCCCATTTCGCCCTCACACATGTGTGCGCTATTTCTATTAAGTATGTCTTAACTAGGCCTAGATCAAATGTAGCTCAATCAATTGAGCTAGTCAAATTTTTAACCATAAATGGTTTACTTGGTACGAATAATACCTGACAACACAAAGGTACGTACTATGTTATAATTTATTTTTAACAAATTTTAGGGTTAATAACTTTCAATTTTAAAAATTAAGCATTATATTAATTTACAAGCAGACTCATGGCATTTGATATTAAAAATTTCCCAAACCTTACACATATAATAAACTCACAATAAATTAACATGAAATATAGATTAATAGATCAAATTTTTTCCTTTTTAGCTGCAATAAATTCAAAATTAAGAAAACATCACTCTGTTCAAGGCGGGCTCAATAGTTATTTCCCTTATTAAATTCCACTTGGAGCAGCGCTTGAGTTCTTCTGTGTGTGTGTGTGTGTGTGTGTGTGTGTGTGTGTGTGTGTGTGTGTATGTGTGTGTGTGTGTGTGTGTGAGAGGGAGAGAGAGAGAGAGAGAGAGAGAGACACACACACACACACACACACACACACAGACAGAGAGACAGAGAGAGCGTTCCAATGTTGTGTGTGTGTGTGTGTGGTGTGTGTGTGTGTGTGTGTGTGTGTGTGTGTGTGTGTGTGTGTGTGTGTGTGTGTGCGCAGGCGCGCGCGCGCGTGTGTGTAGGTATGTTACAAAAAAATTCAAATATTTCTGTTGAATACATATTTACCATCGATGAAGAGACAGAGAGACAGAGAGACAGAGAGAGAGAGAGAGACAGAGAGAGAGAGCGACAGAGAGAGAGAGAGAGACAGAGAGAGAGAGGAGGAGGAGGAGAAGAAGAAGAAGAAGAAGAACAACAACAACAACAACAGGAACAACAACAACAACAAGAACGCAGTCTCAAGGTTAGTCAGCTGGTAAGTTTGCTTTAAGTTTCAGTGCACTATTTGTTTGGCTGAACTCATTGCCGACTGGTCACAGTTAAAAACACTTACCTGTTCATCCAGGCTTTCCATTGTTGATAAAGTTGTAATTGCTCAAATGAAGACCAATGCATAGTCAAATAATTTGTTTTTTGCTGTTGTTGTTGTTTTTTGTTTTTGTTTTTGTTTTGTTTTTTGGTTCAGTTTAATGTAATGAATTGTTGAATGTAGCAAATCCTTTTTAAAGTATTTGCATCAAGTACGACTACCTAAAAATGAAGTACATATGAGAAAGAAACAAAATAAAGTAAATAAATACAATAAGTCATAGAGCAGGCTGGTTGAGGCAGGGAAATGATACAGGTTTAAATGCATTCATGGTGTCTGTCAGATAATTAACACCAGCCTTAGGTTTCAGTTAAAGATATACGGAGACTATTGTTCGATCAAGATCGTTAAACTGCTCATGACCAAAATCCTAACTTGGTGTATTATTCATCAGAAAAAAATAAGAGACAGAGAAGAGAGAGAGAGAGAGAGGAGAGAGAGACAGAGAGAGGGACACACACACTCAGACAGAATGAGAGAGAGAGAGAGGGAGAGGGAGAGAGAGAGAGAGAGAGAGAGAGAGAGAGAGAGAGAGGGGGGGGGGAGAATAAGATCTCTCTCTCTCTCTGTCTCTCTCTCTGCCTCCCGTCCCCTTTCCCCTCTTTCACTTCTCCACCTTATAAACACATGAAAAATAAAACTCACCACGTCTGCAGTACTATTGGTACATCTCATCCACGTACAGACAGACAGACAGACAGACAGACAGATAGATACATACATACATACATACATACATACATAATACATACATACACACACACATACATACATACGTACGTACAATCATACATACATATATACATACATGCATACATACATATGCACATACATATACACATACATACATATATACGCATACATACATACATATACATACATACATACATACATACATACATACATACATACATACATACATACATAGAGAGACAGACACACTCACACACACACAGGCAGATAGATGTACACTTGATCATATATTTATCCATGCATGTTAATCAACGCATTCTTTGACATTATGCTAACAGAATCTGTAACAGGCAAACAGACAAACAGTCAGATAAAAGTTACCCGGTGCGTGTTTCGTGTCTGTTCTGAAGTATGTTCTTATCCCTCTGTTCTTTTAATAACTGATTTGGTTTCCAAGGTTGCAGCAACAGCCACGAGCGACCAGCGTGAAGCGGCGATGACCCGGATGTTGGCCGTGATTTGCATAATGTTTACCGTGACTACCATTCCCTACGTAGCGAGGGTTTGGGTCACCGCTTTTGTCATGGAGATCCGAACTTTGGGGTCTCGATACGAAAACGTGACTTTCCTCTCTGCTGTGTTCTGTCACATCATCGCCATCACAAACAGTTCTTTGAATTTCATCGTCTACTGTAGCATGAGTACACGATTCCGGAAGACGCTTAAAGGCATGGTGATAAGGAGAAGGGAGACAACATCCAACGATGAGAATTCTGTGACGATCAGCGGAACTCTTGTGTCTTCGAAATAACGATAGGGTGTAGAATTAAAAATTAATGCATGTTTTGCTAGCCGTTCTTGTTCTCACAAGGTTTGTGATGAACTTTAAAGGGTTATATTTTCAAACAAAATAAACTTCATGAAGTTATGGTTTCGGTGTTTTTTTTCTTGTGAAGTTATGACTTGATTTGGTCTGGTCCCTGTTGTTGTTAATGGTGTTGTTTTCTTATTCTTGTTTTGTTGTTGTTGTTGTAGATGGTAATGCAGGTGGTAATGTGTGTGTGTGTGTGTGTGTGTGTGTGTGTGTGTGTGTGTGTGTGTGCTATGTCTCGCATTGACTATTGCAATCCACTCCTGTTCTGGTCTTCCTGCCTCCACCATTCACATCCTACAGCGCATTCAAAACAATGCTGTACGTCTTGTACTCAAAAAGAAAAAAGCTGACCACATATCTCCTCTCCTGGCACAACTTCACTGGCTCCCTGTATCAAAGCGCATACAATACAAACTAGACACCATGTGCTACAAAAGCCTCAATAATGCAGCCCCCGATTACCTGTCAAGCCTACTTGAGATCTATGTTCCCTCACGTACCCTCCGCTCTGCCTCCGATCCTCTGACTTTTCGCTTTCCACGCACTAAGCTCAATACCTATGGTCCACGAGCCTTCTCTGTTTCTGGTCCACTCTCCTGGAACAAACTTCCTCTCTCAGTCCGTCAGCAACCTACTTTTGTCTCCTTCAAGTCCGCTCTCAAAACCCACCTTTTCTCCTCTGCATAAAATCCTAACCTCACTCAACCC
Organism: Monoplex corrugatus; assembly: GCA_030674185.1. NCBI lineage: Eukaryota > Metazoa > Mollusca > Gastropoda > Littorinimorpha > Ranellidae > Monoplex > Monoplex corrugatus. The sequence goes on from CM060314.1 coordinate 86,057,513, forward strand.
CCCCTCCCCTCTGCAGCCTGTCTCCGCTCGGAGGGGAATCACATGGTTATAATATATAATTGTATATGCTATGCTCTCTATAATTTTCCATTGCTTTTATTCTTGCTTTTATTGCTTTTATTGCTTTTATTCTTTCTCCCCATTTATAGCCATGCGTGTGTGTGTGTGTGTGTGTGTGTGTGCGTGTGTGTGCGTGCGTGCGTGCGTGCGTGCGTGTGTGTCTGCTTCAGCGCTTAGATTTGATTTTATCAAGTTTTTTCCGCTATATAAATATTGTAATTATTATTATTAATTATTAATAGAGTGTGTGTGTGTGTGTGTGCGTGTGTGTTTGAGAGCATATATATAAAATTATATATCTAGGCAGACAGACAGAGAGAGAAGGAGAGAGAGAGAGAGAGAAAGAAAGAGACAGAGAGAGAGAGACATACAGACAGACAGGTAGGCAGGCAGGCAGGCAGGCAGACAGAGAGAGAGAGACAGACAGACACACAGACAGAGTGTGTGGGTAATCATGTTCATCAGAGCAAGCTTTGCCGCTTCATCCCCACCACCCACCCCCACCTTCCCACCTCCTTGGCGCACATCGTAATGCTGAAGTCCATACAGGTCAAAGAAAAGAATAGAGAAAGTCCAACGTGCTCTTTGTTATGTTTTGTTAACATTATAGTTCAACGTAGTCAGCGAAAGAAAGTTTGGTTTTTGTGTGTGTTTTTTTTTGGGTGTAAACGCTAAAGTTACAGTTGGTTTATGACCATACAAAATGAATCTGTAGCCTACTCGTACAGTAATTACAATACTCACATTCATCTTTTCATAAAAAGAAAAAGATCTCACATGGTGACACCTCTTCCCATCTTTAGATCATCTCCAGTCAATAAAAAAAATACCCACACACACACACACTTTATATCAGTTTCATCGTCATCATCAGGTGCCCTGCCGCATGGCGTTGGCGATCATGGCCCTCCATCTTGTTTTGTCTAGCCATGATTTTACTTGGAAAAAGTACGATGGTGGTTTCCCGTTGCCTTCTGCGGGTTTGTGTTTGGTCTCTCTGCTAGCTTTGTCATTCCCACGACAACCTACAAGGCAGTAGGGTGATTTTTTTTTCACGGTTTGCTCCCTTAGCCTTATTCTCTCCTGAGATATCCACGAGGCAGTGGTGCTATTCACCCACAGCTGGGGGTGTATCTGTTTAGTTTTTCATTATCTACTCTTCCTCACCACTACCTACCCCCCCCCCCCCCCCCCCCACTGGAATACTACTGAATGGATCGTTCTAGTTTCAGAGATAACCATTTTTATTTATCAGTAAACAAAACTACGCCATGGACTGTACGAAATCATAGTCTGCCACCCATTCTTCTCTTAACCCTTTGACTCCCGCACCCTGTCCATCAGCATCCTGCATTGCTGACCATTCTAGCAAAGCAAAAACTTATCTCTTCGACTCCCTCTCCCTGTCCACCAGCTTCCTGCAGCTTGTTTGGTGGTGGGGTGGAGATTCCTGTATAAGCAAAAGTTTAGTGTGATCTTTTCTGTATGTATTTCACATCATGAGCAAGACAGTGAAAGAAGAGAGAGAGAGAGAGAGAGAGAGAGAGGAGAGAGAGAGAGAGAGAGAGAGAGAGATTTGCAGTAGCATTATGACCTTATGATGACAGAGAATATGGGTTTGATGATAGACTAAAAAAAAAAGTTCTCCATGTTGTTTCACCACATAAAATGACGACAAACCAGTAAACTAAATACACCCATGTGCATATCAGTCTCTCTCTCTCTCTCTCTTTTCTCTCTCTCTCTCTCATGTGAATATTTATGTCGTTTATGGAAAACATCACAGAAAGACAAAGTGCAATGTTGTTTTGTCCAGCTTTAAGAAATTTCAGAGTAAACTACTGCAGAGAAAAACGTTTTCAGCTAAAATATTACATTAATCCATACAGTTTTTACAGTGTCAGATTGAATTTATTCATGTCGTAGAGTATGGCATCTACTGTTTGTAATCTGGCCACATACACCTAAATTGGACTGATCAGAATAGGCTACATACCATAAATGTGTTACATGTCTAATGTTGATGTTTGCTGCGGTCAATTTCTTTGATCTGATTTGTTATGATTGTCAGAGTATTTCGTTTATGCGTCAGGACGCTTGCCTCACTTTTCTTTGTTCATTTACTTTTGCTGTTAAGCCCATGTTCCCAATGTAAGAGACTTTGATCTTTTTCAGAATAAATATAATACTTGGATCGTGAATCTCTGTGTTTGTCCGTGTGTGTTGTGTGTGTGTGTGTGCGTATATGCGTGCTTGTGTGTATGCGCGCGCGCCCGTGTGTGTGGTGTGTATGCGGAAGAGAGAGCCAAACTTTACACACAAACACGTGTGCGCACGCACAAACCACAAGCACGCTAATAATGGGTCAACGGAGATTTCTCAAACCCCTCTGTCCGTCAATCATTTACAGATTTAAACAACAGAGCTGAGCGCTGGTAGGTCCCAAAATAGCGGCCACTTGTAGCTTGGTGGGCCCATTTCGCCCTCACACATGTGTGCGCTATTTCTATTAAGTATGTCTTAACTAGGCCTAGATCAAATGTAGCTCAATCAATTGAGCTAGTCAAATTTTTAACCATAAATGGTTTACTTGGTACGAATAATACCTGACAACACAAAGGTACGTACTATGTTATAATTTATTTTTAACAAATTTTAGGGTTAATAACTTTCAATTTTAAAAATTAAGCATTATATTAATTTACAAGCAGACTCATGGCATTTGATATTAAAAATTTCCCAAACCTTACACATATAATAAACTCACAATAAATTAACATGAAATATAGATTAATAGATCAAATTTTTTCCTTTTTAGCTGCAATAAATTCAAAATTAAGAAAACATCACTCTGTTCAAGGCGGGCTCAATAGTTATTTCCCTTATTAAATTCCACTTGGAGCAGCGCTTGAGTTCTTCTGTGTGTGTGTGTGTGTGTGTGTGTGTGTGTGTGTGTGTGTGTTATGTGTGTGTGTGTGTGTGTGTGTGAGAGGGAGAGAGAGAGAGAGAGAGAGAGAGACACACACACACACACACACACAGACAGAGAGACAGAGAGAGCGTTCCAATGTGTGTGTGTGTGTGTGTGTGTGTGTGTGTGTGTGTGTGTGTGTGTGTGTGTGTGTGTGTGTGTGTGTGTGCGCAGGCGCGCGCGCGCGTGTGTGTAGGTATGTTACAAAAAAATTCAAATATTTCTGTTGAATACATATTTACCATCGATGAAGAGACAGAGAGACAGAGAGACAGAGAGAGAGAGAGAGACAGAGAGAGAGAGCGACAGAGAGAGAGAGAGAGACAGAGAGAGAGAGGAGGAGGAGGAGAAGAAGAAGAAGAAGAAGAACAACAACAACAACAACAGGAACAACAACAACAACAAGAACGCAGTCTCAAGGTTAGTCAGCTGGTAAGTTTGCTTTAAGTTTCAGTGCACTATTTGTTTGGCTGAACTCATTGCCGACTGGTCACAGTTAAAAACACTTACCTGTTCATCCAGGCTTTCCATTGTTGATAAAGTTGTAATTGCTCAAATGAAGACCAATGCATAGTCAAATAATTTGTTTTTTGCTGTTGTTGTTGTTTTTTGTTTTTGTTTTTGTTTTGTTTTTTGGTTCAGTTTAATGTAATGAATTGTTGAATGTAGCAAATCCTTTTTAAAGTATTTGCATCAAGTACGACTACCTAAAAATGAAGTACATATGAGAAAGAAACAAAATAAAGTAAATAAATACAATAAGTCATAGAGCAGGCTGGTTGAGGCAGGGAAATGATACAGGTTTAAATGCATTCATGGTGTCTGTCAGATAATTAACACCAGCCTTAGGTTTCAGTTAAAGATATATACGGAGACTATTGTCCGAGCAAGATCGTTAAACTGCTCATGACCAAAATCCTAACTTGGTGTATTATTCATCAGAAAAAAATAAGAGACAGAGAGAGAGAGAGAGAGAGAGAGAGAGAGAACAGAGAGAGGGACACACACACTCAGACAGAATGGAGAAGAGAGGAGAGGAGAGAGGAGAGAGAGAGAGAGAGAGAGAGAAGAGAGAGGAAAAGAGAGAGAGAGAGAGAGAGAGAGAGAGAGAGAGAGAGAGAATGCCAAGGACCAATTGCCAAGTAAAGTAAATGTTGGTACGTTGTTAGAGACTCAAGAGAGAAAGGGTATTGTCTCCTTGCAGCGGTTTGATCAGAAAAATAAGTCGACTTTTCACGCGACACAATAAAATGACTGGTCTAAAAATACAAGTGATAGACCAGAGAGGGAATAAAAGAAAACCATTCAGACAAAGTGACCGTCTTTCCACCAGAATGAACTGTTTGATTTTGTATACAAAAATCACACAGAAACCTCTGCACAACACAAGGCAACAATAAGTTATACAAGAGAAGATTGCTGGGTATTTGGAATAAACCCAAAAAAAAACAAAAAAACAAAACAAAACAACAACAAAAACTCCCAGCCATGTGTAAGCCTGTAGTCTTCAGATAGCTCAATATTTTTTTTTCTTTCGAAAGCAAACTTTATTCAATACATGCATGTATACAATTAAATCAACGTCTTTTTAATGTACTTTTTCTAAAACTGACAATCAATAGGCTTCCATTATACACACAAAACTTAATGGATAATGACAATAATCAAGCAACAAAATACAACCGAGATTAAACTAAACAATTGGAGAAAACATGGTACTCACGCTGAACACAGCACTCACACTGAACAAAGAAAGGCAGGTCCACTACAAACGCAAACCAATGATACATAATCAAACACACCATAACTGTCATTAATATAAAAGAGCTCGATGCACAAAAGAACTGCACAGAATTCTGATAGAAAAGAAAAAAGCAGTGAACTAAAAGAAGAGATGGAAACAGTAACTAGCAGGGGAAAAAAGGATGGAAAATAAGAAGAAAGAAACTAAAACTCAAAGACAAAGAGTATGACTAATTACATACATAAACAACCAGTTCAACACGTCAGTGATAAAACAGTCATACTTAACAAAAATCAGAAACAAGAACAGTACCGCTCTACTCTTCCCTCCCCTCCCACCACACCCCCGTTTCACAATATCGGCCATATGATGATGAACAGACATAGCTCCATTCGCATGTACAATAATATCACCCACACATCTTTTCCATGCCCACCCATCAGATGAATTTCTTTCCATGGCCTCATTTACATAGATATAACTTAATGGATAATAGTGTACATTCACCAGTCGCCATGGTGTGGTGGTTAGCACAAAGGACTTCAGACTGGAAGGTTGTGGGTTCAAATTCCCATCAGTCATTTCCAAAATCATTGTGGCATCTTTCGGCTCTAACCAGCTCCTTCCCAAAGATGAATGTACTATGGGCTCATCGGGAAGACAGGGACCCCACAATCAAGTATCATCCACATCACAGATGCATTATTGAGTCTGTTCCTCAATTCTTCTGACCACCAACACAGGTATGTGTCGGGCCTGGTTTAGCCGGGATACATTATTATAGTAAGCATAAAGCACAGCACAGCCCTGTCATGCAGTCTCAATCCTGGATGGAACTAACATCAAGATTATCATCATAATTATCATCATCGTCATCATGGTTGAATTGTAAAATCTATGCCAGGTTCGGTGTCATTAAGGTGGTGTAGAAATGGGGGTGGGGATGACAGGAAGGTGAGCACAAAGGAAATGACCGCTTTTGCGATGATCCTACCAAAAAAATTGTTTACATGTAATCATATAAATCTGAGAACAAAACAGACATCGAGAGAATAAACAATGTATGTTAAAATTAGAAATGCAGAACAATGACCATCTCAACACATACTGACCGTTAATAGTAATATTAAGTTGTTCTTATAGTTAAACGGTAATGTGTAGTATGCAAGGTCTTAGTTAGAATTAAATGACTCAATTGAGTAAAGGCTCCCATTGGATATAAATTATTTTGCAAAACAATATGACAATCAGCTGGTCTTCGAACAAACGTAGCTCAATGGATAGAGCTAATCAAAATTAAGTAAGAGACTTTGATCTTTTTCAGAATAAATATAATACGTGGATCGTGAATCTGTGTGTGTGTGTGTGTTTGCTTGTGTGTATGCGCGCGCGCCCGTGCGTGTGGTGTGTGTGTGTGTGTGTATATGCGGAAGAGAGAGCCAAACTTTACACACGCACACACAAACACTCACCACAAGCACGGTAATAGGCCTAGGCCCTAATGGGTCAACGGAGATTTCTTTAAAACAAAAAAATAACGTTACAGTCTGTGTTTCCCGTCTGTCCGTCGCTCATTTACAGAGTAAACAACAGACAGCTGAACACTTGCAGATCTCTGTGGACTCATTTCGCCTTAACGATCACACACATGCATTCGCAGTTTATAGGCCTAGACCTATTTAGGATGTCTGTTGAACAAACGTAGCTCAAATATTTGAGCTAGACAAAAATACCGAATATTCTTATATTGTCTATTTTTACGTAAATACGAATGACACCTCTAGACATAGAAGATACCTACTATGTTATAATATGTTTTTCAATTTCAATTTAATAAATTAAGCATTATGTTAATCTGCAAGCAAATCTATGATATTATATATAAATTTTTCACCAAAATTTATACTATTAATAAACTCACAATAAATTAATACGAAATATTGATTATTAGATCAAATCTTTTCTTTTTTAGCTGCAATAAATTCAAACTTGAGAAAGCGTCACTCTGTTCAAGGCAGGCTCAATAGTTATTTCCCTTATTAAATTCCACTTGGTGGAGCAGGGCTTGAGTTCTTCTGTGTGTGTGTGTGTGTGTGTGTGTGTGTGTGTGTGTGTGTGTGTGTGTGTGTGTGTGTGTGGTGTGTGTGTGTGTATGTGTGTGTG
>CM060314.1:86079450-86086950 GCA_030674185.1 Monoplex corrugatus
TGTCAGTTGTTAACAAACTGTCAAATGTAATGCCAATTTTATTCCTTGCATAAAATGATGATTTTGTTGTTGTTGTATATCTGGCCTTTTCTAATTTCATGATGTAATCATGTGAAGGAATATTTTTACCAGTATGCATCATTTTGCACTTCGATTTGTTGGAATATAAATGCAAGTGTCTAACCATTTTTGTAGATCATTGAGTTCTTTCTGTATAACGTTACGTTGTGATACAATATTGTATATCTTTGTGTCATTAGAAAATAGTTTACATGTGCTTTCTACGTATTTTGTTAGATTATTTGTGAAAATAGTAAATATCACTGACCCAGGAATGTTACCCTGAGGGATTCCATGTAAAACATCGGTTTACATAGAGTATGCTGATCCTGCTCAGACTTTTCGTTTTCTTCCGATCAAGAATGTTTTTGTCCATTGACTGTTATCACATATTCTGTAGACATCCAGTTAGGAGAAGCCTTTCAAGTGGTACCAAGTCAAAAGCTGCTTTTGGAATATATATTCTAAAACTGACAATCAATATGCTTCCGTCATATACAAAACTTAATGGATAATCATCATCATTATCATCATGTGCCCTGCCACATGGCGTTGGTGATTATGGCCCTTCATATGCACCTATCCTTTGTTGCTGCAAATACAACTTCCACCCTCTCTGTCCTCAGCCACCCTGTAAGTCCGCCCAATATTTTTTCCCTGGGTCTACCTGGTGTTCTCTTTCCCTCCAGATTTCCTGTTGTGACCAGGTACTCTAATTCCCCTTTCTTCATAAAATGGCCTATAAATGATGCGTGTGTGTGTGTGTGTGTGTGTGTGTGTGTGTGTGTGTGTGTGTGTGTGTGTGGCGTGCGCGTGCGTGAGTGCGTGTGTGTGCGGGAGTGGGGGGGTGGGGGGGAGCTCAAAGGAAATGACCCTGTGCGCGATGATCCTACAAAAGAGAAAAAAAAAAAAAAGTTTTCTAATAGTATAAATTATGGAACAGTCATATCTGAGAACAAAATAAGACATCGAGAGAAAATGTGATACATGTTCAAACTAGAAACGCAGAATCCTGATCATCTCCATACAATAGTATATTAAACCTACAGATATTTAATAGTAATACTTTTGGTGTTTCTTACACTTAAAATGCAATCAAACAAGATATCAGCTAGCCTAGTATGCAAATAATTTAAACTTGTTGTGACCAATACAATTAACAGAAAGAACTACTGTATGTAAATCAGCCGTCTAATCAACGCAATTGTAATAGCCTTAGGCTAATGCAAATGCAGTGCTCTATTTGCTAATAAACTAAGCTCAGAGGAATGAGCCATTCAAAATAAATATATGTGTCAAAGAATGCAGCGGTGTTTCGTGACGCCGACAGATGACAGGTGATGTAATCACTGTAGATATTCATGCCAATCTCGTTATAATTTTTTGTAAAAACTAGTACGTAAAACAATTTGTAATTTTATTAATAAATTATTAATTTTTTGTTAACTGATTCCTAAGCGTTTATTTTCAGATCACTTAAAACAATGCTTTACATTCATTTATAATAACTTGATACGTAATATAAAAAGCAAAAAAGTATTTTTTCTCTTTTTACCTACAATAAATCATTTTAAGTAAAACATCACTCTGTTTGAGGCAAACACCAATTATTTCCCTTATTATTAGATTCTATAGATATGACCCTCTCTCAAATTCTTCTCTGTGTGTATGCTCGCGCACGTGTGTGTATGTGTGTGTGAGCGTGCACACGCGCGCGCGTGTGAGCCTTCTTGCCAGTGTCCGTGTCCCCAAAGTAAATATTTCCTGTGCTCTAAGGTTAGGCCTAGGCTAGCCTAACCCTATCTCTCTCAATATATTGTAATAGGCCTAATATGAATGAACATGTTCTGGGTTAAAATAAGCTCAATTGAATTGAGCCATCCAAAGTATAATTTATGTGCAGCGGCGTTTCGATGACGCCGACAGGTGAGATGTACACCTATGAGCTGGTTACTAACTTATATCTCATTGTACTTCTTTTTAAAAACGCTGAGCAACATAATTCGTAATTTTATTAATTTAACATTGCTTTTGTATTCAGCGATTTTGTAGCATTTTTTCCTATTATCTAAAATAATATTTTATATAAATTCATAATATATCATACACAATTTAAAGAAGTAAAAAATTATTCACGTCTCTTCTAATCTAAAATAAATAAATTTAAGTAAAACATCACTCTGTTTGAGGCAAACACTAATTATTTCCCTTATTCGATTGTATTTGTCGAACAGCTCTCAAATTCTTCTCTGTGTGTATGCGCGTACGCGCGTGTGTATGAGTGTATATGCGTGCGCGCGCGTGTGTGTGTGCCTTCATGCCAATGTGTGTGTGTCTTCAGTGCGTCTGATATTAACATAGACCCAATTTCCTGCGCTCTCTCTGTCTCCCTCGACATATTGTAATAAATGGAATGAATGTATCACTAGCCTAGTTAAACTAAGCTCAATTGAATGAGCCATCCAAAGTATAATTTATGGTGTCTAAATATGCAGCGGCCTTCCGATGACGCCGACAGGTGACAGGTAAACGTTAACACTGGTTATTCTTTCATATATCATTATATTTTTTTGTAAAAGCACGTTAGCATGATAAATTGTAATGTTGTAATTATATCATTGTTTTAACTTTCAGCGATTCCCAAGTTATTTCCTTTATATTATTTACAATTATATTTTATATTCATTTATAACTATACCATACACAATATAAAAAAGTAAAAAATTATTTACTCTCTTCTTACCTACAATAAATACTTTACGTAAAACATCACTCTGTTTGAGGCGGGGAGCTCAAAGTAAATGACCCTGTGCGCGATGATCCTACAAAAAAAAAAAAAAAAAAAAAAAAGTTTTCTAATAGTATAAATTATGGAACAGTCATATCTGAGAACAAAATAAGACATCGAGAGAAAATGTGATACATGTTCAAACTAGAAACGCAGAATCCTGATCATCTCCATACAATAGTATATTAAACCTACAGATATTTAATAGTAATACTTTTGGTGTTTCTTACACTTAAAATGCAATCAAACAAGATATCAGCTAGCCTAGTATGCAAATAATTTAAACTTGTTGTGACCAATACAATTAACAGAAAGAACCACTGTATGTAAATCAGCCGTCTAATCAACGCAATTGTAATAGGCCTAGCCTAGGCCTAGGCTAATGCAAATGCAGCGCTCTATTTGCTAATAAACTAAGCTCAGAGGAATGAGCCATTCAAAATAAATATATGTGTCAAAGAATGCAGCGGTGTTTCTGTGACGCCGACAGATGACAGGTGACGTAATCACTGTAGATATTCATGCCTATCTCGTTATAATTTTTTGTAAAAACTAGTACGTAAAACAGTTTGTAATTTTATTAATAAATTATTAATTTTTTGTTAACTGATTCCTAAGCGTTTATTTTCAGATCACTTAAAACATTGCTTTACATTCATTTATAATAATTGATACGTAATATAAAAAGCAAAAAAGTATTTTTTCTCTTTTTACCTACAATAAATCATTTTAAGTAAAACATCACTCTGTTTGAGGCAAACACCAATTATTTCCCTTATTAGATTCTATTTGGTTGACCCACTCTCAAATTCTTCTCTGTGTGTATGCTCGCGCACGTGTGTGTGTGTGTGAGCCTTCTTGCCAGTGTCCGTGTCCCCAAAATAAATATTTCCTGTGCTCTATGGTTAACCCTATCTCTCAATATGAATGAACATGCTCTGGGTTAAACTAAGCTCAATTGAATGAGCCATCCAAAGTACAATTTATGGTGTCTAAATGTGCAGCGGCCTTTCGATGACGCCGACAGGTGAGATGTACGCGTTTGAGCTGGTTACTTACTTATATCTCATTGTACTTCTTTTTAAAAAACCTGAGCAACATAATTCGTAATTTTATTAATTTAACATTGCTTTTGTATTCAGCGATTTTGTAGCATTTTTTTCTATTATCTAAAATAATATTTTATATAAATTCATAATATATCATTCACAATTTAAAGAAGTAAAAAATTATTCACGTCTCTTCTAATCTATAATAAATAAATTTAAGTAAAACATCACTCTGTTTGAGGCAAACACTAATTATTTCCCTTATTCGATTGTATTTGTCGAGCAGCTCTCAAATTCTTTTCTGTGTGCATGCGCGTACGCGCGTGTATATGCGTGCGCGCGCGTGTGTGTGTGTGCCTTCATGCCAATGTGTGTGTGTCTTCAGTGCGTCTGATATTAACATAGACCCAATTTCCTGCGCTCTCTCTGTCTCCCTCGACATATTGTAATAAATGGAATGAATGTACCACTAGTTAAACTAAGCTCAATTGAATGAGCCATCCAAAGTATAATTTATGTTGTCTAAATGTGCAGCGGCCTTCCGATGATGCCGACAGGTGACAGGTAAACGTTAACACTGGTTATTCTTTCATATATCATTATATTTTTTTTGTAAAAGCACGTTAGCATGATAAATTGTAATGTTGTAATTATATCATTGTTTTAACTTTCAGTGATTCCCAAGTTATTTCCTTTATATTATTTACAATTATATTTTATATTCATTTATAACTATACCATACACAATATAAAAAAGTAAAAAATTATTTACTCTCTTCTTACCTACAATAAATACTTTACGTAAAATATCACTCTGTTTGAGGCAAACACTGATTACTTCCCTTGTTCGATAGTATTTGGGCGAGCAGCGCTCAAGCTTTTCTCTATGTGTGTATGCACGCGCGAGTGTGGCTGCATGCGTGTGTGTGTGTGTGTGTGTGTGTGTGTGTGTGTGTGTGTGTGTGTGTGTGTGTGTGTGTGTGTGTGTGTGTGTGTGTGTGTGTGTCTGAGAGAAAGATCACATCCTGTGCTCTCTCTCTCCCAGTATATTGTAAAAATGGGAATGAACATGTTTTCAGTTACCAGAAAGAAAACACGAAAGAAAAATATAAACGCGTATTTAATACAACAAAACAAGACATGCGCAAATTTTCGGCCAACTTGGCCTTTGTCAAGCGTAAGATTACAAACAAACAAACACTAGATACAAAAAAAAATTGAGAAAAAGACAAACTTCCCTGTTGCTGTCTTCACAGTATTTACGATTGTTACTGTTATTGTTATTTTTGTTTAATGCCCAGCAGACTGTGTAGAGTCATGCCAGGGCTATAACCGTTTCAAAACACACACACAATACCTCAACAACAACACCAACAAAACACATACACACACACACACACACACACACACACACACACACACACACACACACACACACACACACACACACACACACACACACACACACACACACCACACACACAAACAAAAACAAAAACAAGGAAGAAAATTTAGTATACATATCAATACATTCGCACACTTTATCTACGATCGGTAGTATTATAGCTGTCAACATGTACTTTACTCTCTTGATTCCTGGTCTTGTGAATTGAGAGGGAGAAAAATGACTCGAAGGTAATGTTTTAACATGTACTACTGTCCTTGATTTTTCGTTTAAACTTACCAAGTCGATTCTAATAATCTATGGTCGAGTATGCTGTCTATAATGCTAAAAATGTTTCTAAGCTTCCTAGTGTCTTTTGTTGTTGCTGCTGCTGCTATTGTTGTCGCTGTCACCCCCCCCCTCTCTCTCTCTCTCGCTCACCACACACACACACACACACACACACACACACACACACACACACACACGTATACATATAATATGATATATAGCCTATATGTATATATATGTATGTATCTATATATATATATGTGTTATAATACACATATATATAAAACTTTAACCTACACTTCTCTTGGACGGCTATAAAAAAAGAAATACAGAAACACAAGTGTACTTCTCATCAGACTGATATAGGCAGTAAACTCCAGCGTTATATTAGTGTTTACAAACACTTTTTAACAAGTGCACAGGTGTACTTCTGATCAGACTGATGTAGACAGTGATATTAAATCAGTGTTGGCTCTGTTATACACTGAGTACACACGTACACACGTGTACTTGTACTTGTACGCTATTTCTAGTCCATGTAATGTGATAAATATTGTGTGCATACATATCAGAAGTAGCCTATCGGTTATGATTGGATTCCAGCAGCGCTTCCCGGCCCTATGAAAATGGTGTCACTATCGCTCACTTAAACAGCAACTATGCTTTCAATAAAATGGCGGACGTTTCATCATTAGGCAAATTATCATGAACACCACGTCTAATCGTGAGAGAATCCTGGATAAACAGTCATATAACTGCAGAGGACTTAACCTGTCCTGAATATCGTATCACATGTAAAAATCTGGAGTAACTAATGTACATTAATGAAGCTGTTACATTCAAATGCATGATCCACCTTGAACAATATCAAATAAAATCAGTATGGTTAGAAATTAAAATTTAAAAAAAATCACTACTTCTAATAGGTTTTATGCACAGGCATCATCTGAATTGTGTAGTTGGATTGACAAACTTTTTGACATTATGGATGCTGTTGCTCTCGAATTCAAAGAAACGGTTATTCTTGGACTCTTGACAAAGCTTTACTTCAGCAAAACAAGGCTTGGTTAGAATTACCCATTACAATGTTAACCAGCACGTACAATTATCCACCAGAATAATAAACTCATCAAAAACATTCATTGATTATAATTATGTTCATCAACCAAAACATGATATTGAGTCATGTGTTCCTTCTTCTGGTTGCAGTGACTATTTTCCTGTTCGCACAATGTGGTAGAAAATAAAGGGAGCAGTATAATTTCCCCCATTGGTCATAAAACTGTGAACTATCACTGCTTTTTTTTTTTTTTTTTTTTTTTTAGTTTTGATGAAAATGCATTCCACTGTGACCAAATCAAAACGCCATTTTCACTGGTCTATAACATACAGACGCAGATAACGCCCTCAAATTCTGGATTGATATTTTCACAACTGTCTATAACGTGCATGCTTGTTATTTCATCCAGAAATTCAAGAAGATATTTTTCTAGACCCTTTCTATCGAAAAAAAACTTGATTCTCATGACCAGTCAAAAAGTTTAGAAATGCAACAAGTTCACAAGAACGCACAGACAAAAACAAATATTTTCAAGAACTTCCTAGAAATAAATATGATACCAGAACAACTTAGAATGCAATAAAACAACTCAACAACAAATATACCAGACCAACTGTCATTTAAGATGCATCACTGAACATATTAAATGGCCACTTTTCAAATCCAGCTAAAAATTTACTGATAGGTCTGAAAATAACGATGACCAACCGCTTAAAGAATTCTGCCACTCCAAACATATGCAGTCTGAATTGTTAGTGGTGATCAACGAAGTGGCGATCAACGAATATATAATGCCTTAATACGCTTCAAATAAATGGAAACATGTGGTCTAGATAGTTCAGATGGAAAGATACTTAAACTCTCAGCT
>CM060314.1:86096950-86124450 GCA_030674185.1 Monoplex corrugatus
TTATAGTCTGTTTTAATATCTGCTATTGTCAGTTATAGTCTGTTTTAATATCTGCTATTGTCAGTTATAGTCTGTTTTAATATCTGTTATTGTCAGTTATAGTCTGTTTTGATGTCTGTTATTGTCAATTACAGTCTGTTTTGATATCTGTTATTGTCAATTACAGTCTGTTTTGATATCTGCTATCGTCAGTTACAGTCTGTTGTAATATCTGTTATTGTCAGTTACAGTCTGTTTTAATATCTGTTATTGTCAGTTATAGTCTGTTTTGATGTCTGTTATTGTCAATTACAGTCTGTTTTGATGTCTGTTATTGTCAATTACAGTCTGTTTTAATATCTGTTATTGTCAGTTACAGTCTGTTTTAATATCTGTTATTGTCAATTACAGTCTGTTTTGATGTCTGTTATTGTCAGTTATAGTCTGTTTTAATATCTGTTATTGTCAATTACAGTCTGCTTTGATATGTGTTATTGTCAATTACAGTCTGTTTTGATGTCTGCTATTGTCAGTTATAGTCTGTTTTAATATCTGTTATTGTCAATTACAGTCTGCTTTGATATCTGTTATTGTCAGTTACAGTCTGTTTTGATGTCTGCTATTGTCAGTTATAGTCTGTTTTAATATCTGTTATTGTCAATTACAGTCTGCTTTGATATCTGTTATTGTCAATTACAGTCTGTTTTGATATCTACTATTGTCAGTTACAGTCTGTTTTGATATCTGTTATTGTCAATTACAGTCTGTTTTGATATCTGTTATTGTCAATTACAGTCTGTTTTAATATCTGTTATTGTCAGTTATAGTCTGTTTTAATATCTGCTATTGTCAGTTACAGTCTGTTTTAATATCTGCTATTGTCAATTACAGTCTGTTTTGATGTCTGTTTATGTCAATTACAGTCTGTTTTAATATCTGTTATTGTCAATTATAGTCTGTTTTAATATCTGTTATTGTCAGTTATAGTCTGTTTTGATATCTGCTATTGTCAGTTATAGTCTGTTTTAATATCTGTTATTGTCAATTACAGTCTGCTTTGATATCTGTTATTGTCAGTTATAGTCTGTTTTGATATCTGCTATTGTCAGTTATAGTCTGTTTTGATATCTGTTATTGTCAGTTACAGTCTGTTTTAATATCTGTTATTGTCAGTTATAGTCTGTTTTGATATCTGCTATTGTCAGTTACAGTCTGTTTTGATGTCTGTTATTGTCAGTTACAGTCTGTTTTGATATCTGTTATTGTCAGTTACAGCATGTTTTGATGTCTGCTATTGTCAGTTACAGCATGTTTTGATGTCTGCTATTGTCAGTTACAGCATGTTTTGATATGTACTATTGTCAGTTACAGCATGTTTTGATGTCTGCTATTGTCAGTTACAGCATGTTTTGATGTCTGCTATTGTCAGTTACAGCATGTTTTGATATGTACTATTGTCAGTTACAGCATGTTTTGATGTCTGCTATTGTCAGTTACAGCATGTTTTGATGTCTGCTATTGTCAGTTACAGCATGTTTTGATATGTACTATTGTCAGTTACAGCATGTTTTGATGTCTGCTATTGTCAGTTACAGCATGTTTTGATATGTACTATTGTCAGTTACAGCATGTTTTGATGTCTGCTATTGTCAGTTACAGCATGTTTTGATGTCTGCTATTGTCAGTTACAGCATGTTTTGATATGTACTATTGTCAGTTACAGCATGTTTTGATGTCTGCTATTGTCAGTTACAGTCTGTTTTGATGTCTGCTATTGTCAGTTATAGTCTGTTTTGATATGTACTATTGTCAGTTATAGTCTGTTTTGATATCTGCTATTGTCAGTTACAGCATGTTTTGATGTCTGCTATTGTCAGTTACAGCATGTTTTGATGTCTGTTATTGTCAGTTACAGCATGTTTTGATGTCTGCTATTGTCAGTTACAGCATGATTTGATGTCTGCTATTGTCAGTTACAGCATGTTTTGATATCTGTTATTGTCAGTTACAGTCTGTTTTGATATCTGTTATTGTCAATTACAGTCTGTTTTGATGTCTGCTATTGTCAGTTACAGTCTGTTTTGATATCTGTTATTGTCAATTACAGTCTGTTTTGATGTCTGCTATTGTCAGTTATAGTCTGTTTGGATATCTGTTATTGTCAGTTATAGTCTGTTTTGATATCTGCTATTGTCAGTTACAGTCTGTTTTGATATCTGCTATTGTCAGTTACAGTCTGTTTTGATATCTGCTATTGTCAGTTACAGTCTGTTTTGATATCTGCTATTGTCAGTTATAGTCTGTTTTGATGTCTGTTATTGTCAGTTATAGTCTGTTTTGATGTCTGTTATTGTCAATTACAGTCTGTTTTGATATCTGCCATTGTCAGTTACAGTCTGTTTTGATATCTGCTATTGTCAGTTACAGTCTGTTTTAATATCTGTTATTGTCAGTTACAGTCTGTTTTGATATCTACTATTGTCAGTTACAGTCTGTTTGAATATCTGTTATTGTCAGTTACAGTCTGTTTTGACATCTGCCATTGTCAGCTATAGTCTGTTTTGATATCTGCTATTGTCAATTGCAGTCTGTTTTGATATCTGCTATTGTCAGTTATAGTCTGTTTTAATATCTGTTGTCAGTTACAGTCTGTTTTGATGTCTGTTGTCAGTTACAGTCTGTTTTGATATCTGCTATTGTCAGTTACAGTCTGTTTTGATGTCTATTGTCAGTTACAGCCTGTTTTGATATCTGCCATTGTCAGTTACAGTATCTGCCAGGTATAATTTCAAAGTATGTTATTTTCAATACTAATGTCGACCGTTCGCCATCTTGGTTCTTATTGTTTTGAAACATTCGATTTTGATGCACGAAATTATCAAATATTTTCCATTTTCAGTCATGGTTTTCATTTTAATGTTTGCCATTTTGAAATCAACGACTTCCATTATGATTGTAATGCATGGCACTGTTCTCATTCCTACTGTTACTGCCAGTTGCTAGTGTGTGTGGTGGTGGTGGTCATTGGTTTAATGTCTATTCACTTAAGTGATTTTAGACAAAAACAAAAACAAAACAAAACAAAAAAACAACAACAACAACACAACAAAAAACAAACAAAGAAAACATAATAATTGATAACAATGATAATAATGATAAATAAATGATAAATAAAAGATGAAACAAAATAGATAAATAAATGAACAAACAAACAAACAAAAAACAAACAAAAACACAAAAAAAACCGAAGCGATGTTGGGAAGGGGAGTAGAAATAGGAAGGGTAAATGCAAGTGTTTACGTGTAGTCAATCTTGGTTTTAAAAAAATAATAAATAAATAAATAAATAAATAAAATAAAATAAAATAAAAAATAATAAAAATGAAAATAAAAATTTTTTTTTTTAAAAGTTCAAGTTTAAATTCATATTACTTTTAGCCCACTCGAGCATAAAAAAAACAAACCCAACATATTCGGGCTGAAACCATTTGAAAAACAAGTAAGAAGCAAGGACAATGCAAATGTCGGAGGAAAGCATAAACATGACAAATGAAGTAGCATACTACAACAAATATTACAATAAACTAGCTAACTGTAACTATGAACAGGAAGATGAACGAATTATAAATATTGAACTATTGGACTTTTAGATAGGCTGACGAAAAATTCATATGTCAATAATGATGATTCAAATATGTCGGAAATTGTGTGAGTAGAAAGTATCGGAATGTATCGCTTTATACTAATGCAAGAAAGTAAATGACTGGTCGTTATTTTCTGTCCACAAAGACAGGCAATATTTCTGGTGTACTTTGTTTTGAATGCATCGAGTTTCCACCTATACATAAGGGACTGTATAGATCTGTTTGTAGTAAACTGTTTTACTGATTTTGCTGATTTTAAAATCCATGCTATTAGTATTGTACTTTTTCTGATTATCTTGAAACAGTTTCCAAACATAGGCGTTTACTAAATTACAAGATTCATTTAAAGAGGGAGAAAGCTTTATGTTGTTTGATTCTGGTGAACCCTTAGCTCCTCGTTTGCAGCCCTGTCAACCACATCGTTATGATGAAACGAACAATGAGATGGTATCCAACAAAAAGTAAGATCAGTTCTTCTTAGGGATTAAAAAGGTTAAAGGTTAAAGGTCCCATGGTCAATATGGCCGTAGGGGCGGTGAACTGTTAAAGATTCACCGTGTCTAGGGCACGGCATTATGAAAGGCGGAGCCCATCCCTCTCCTTTCGCCGCCTTTTTAAACCTCCCCCGACCGAAGTCAGGTACCCATTCACTGCTGGGTGGACAGAGGGAGTTTTCAGGCCGGAAAAATCGAACCAGCGTTTAGCGGATTCGAACCACCGACCTTCCGCACCGCAGACGAGCGCTCTAACCACTCGACTACAGGCCCCCCTTCTTAGGGATAAGTAATGAATTAAATGGCTAATTTCTATTACCATTTCAGATCTAGTGTCTAATTTCATCAATTCAAGAGCCTGAAGCACTGATTTAGAATCAACGCAGAAAAGGATTTGTGATATATTTCGAGGATAATTTACTAAGTAATTCAAAGCCATCAGTATTGCAAAGAGTTCAGCTGTAAATATTGATTTGTTGGGTCCTATATGGAAAGATTTCTCTATTTTAAGAGCTGGTATTAGAAACGCAGAACCTGCTATTTTCTCAATTAATGAGCCATCTGTGTAGATTTTTAAATGATTGGGATAAAAGTGTTCAATATGACATTTAACTCGACTTCTTTAAATCAGTGTGGTGTATATCAAAGTTTGCTCTTAAGAGTTCCCAACTGGGTACTGGAGAAAAAGAAGGTCTTATAGATATAGGATCCGCTTCTAAATCAATTCCAGAGCCATTCATGATGTCGTATGTATACGTTGCAAGTGTGGCGTGTGAAGATATTGATTTAGCTCGTTTTGGAAAATCAATGTCTGATCTTAAATTTATATCAGGTCTCAAAACATTTTCAGTGGTGGTATTTCTTAGCAGAAATTTGGTAGAGACGAGTTTCCTTTGTTCATCAAGCGGCAACGTATCAATTTCACCGTAAGTACGGAGGTTGGAAGCATGCATTGGAAGACCAAGCGCAAGTTTAAAACTTTTGCATTCTATACTTTGTAGTTTTTGTAGTAAGTGTCTAGGTGCACTAAAGAATATTTCTTGGGCATATGTTAGTTTAGATTTAATGAGAGATTTACATAGATGTACAAGTGTTGATGGATTATGTCCCCATGGTTGTTTGCACACTATTTTCAAAAAATTTAGACTCTTTTGGGCTTTTGTGAGTAAGTAGTCGACATGCAGATTCCATGATAATTTTGCTGTAAAGAAAACACCTAAGAATTTAATGGTTTGGTTATACTGAAGAACGGTATCTCCTAGTTTAAAGGTGGGCATTATGTCCGGGTTAGACCCACTATTAAATAAAATTATCTTTGTCTTCTCCGTAGATAGATGGAGCCCATTTTCTGCCATGTATTGCGCTATTTTGTCAAGTTCTAATTGATAAAGTTTGCGTGTATAGTTGATACTACGAGAAGGAGTTTTCCTCTTCATGTTTACCGGCATCCACATGCATAGATCATCAGCATACTGGACTAATGTGACATCTTTAGATATTCTACTTGGTAAATCATTCATTAGTATCATAAAAAGGAGAGGTGCTATAACTGATCCCTGTGGGATACCCATTTGAAGGGTTCGTTTTTTTGAATACACGTTTCCAATCCTGGTTTGAATTACTCGGTTTTCCAACAGACACTTCACATAATTATAAACACGACCTGTTAGTCCTATGGTTTTTAATTTAAATAATAATCGGGAGTGCCACACTTGGTCGTATGCTTTGGTTATATCAAAAAATGTGGCCAATACACATTTACGTCTTGCAAGTTGTCGCTTTATGTCAGTGGTTAATTTAGAGTTCCACTGTTGACCTGCCTTTTCGAAAACCAGCCTGATTGACAGGTATAATGTTATTCTTTTCACAATAGTGCAACAACCGGTGTACAATGATTTTCTCCATCAGTTTACAGACGTGGGATGTTAGTGCAATTGGCCTATAATTTTTCAGATCAGAGTTACATTTACCCGCTTTTGGGATAGGAACCACTATTGTCTGTTTCCAAGTGTCCGGCATTTTGCTACTATTCCAACATTTTTCAAAGATAGTATATAGCAAAATTACAAAATTTTCGGGTAAATGTTTCAGCATCTGATTAGAAATGGCATCTAATCCTACTGACGCTTTTTTGTTTGGAATAGACTTAATGGCATCTTTTAATTCTTGAAGTGTAATTGATGCGTTCATGTAGTGTGTATTATCTGGGGCAGGGTCGTTATAAACCTCTGTCTTTTCTTCTCGTTCCCTATGATTTTGACTGGAAACAGGAAGGCCGTCATTATGGCAGACTTCAGCAAATAAATCTGCAAAAGCTTCTGCCTTTTCCAACAAGCTTGGGAAAGGACTATTGGCTTGCTTTATTGGAAATGACGGCAAACTGATCCCATTTTTCATAATTTTTAGTTTCTCCCAAATTCTATGCATGTCTTTGTGATTATTTATTTCAGATTTACAAAATGTTGTCCAATACAGCTCTTTGACTTGTTCTATGATTCTGTTACATTTTATGTTGGCACTTTTCATCGCTCTATGATTTTCAGGTGTCCGATTGTTTATGTATGTTTTAAAGCTTTTTTTCTTTTCGTTAACTGCTTTTTCACAATCCTTATTCCACCAAACATTTCCGCGATGTTTTCCTGTATTTGATGCCTTTACTTTTGGGATGGAAATGTTGGCAGCATTTAAAAGGGAGTCACAGAAAAATGTGTACAAGTTGTCTATGTTGGTGGTATCAGATAGATCTATTTTTGTATTATGAAGGATTGCTTTAAATTTAGTCCAGTCTGCTTCTTTATAATTAAATCGTGGTAAAGTTTCATGTGATATCATGCTATCTTGTAAGTTATTTTCTGTTTCAGGTCTATGGTTTAGGCTGAGAATTATGGGGATATGATCTGATCCTAAAGAGTCTACAGCTGTTTTCCATGTGGCGTTTATCGCTAGTGATGGTGACACTAAAGTTAGATCTATCGCTGTGGGTCGATGGGATGCAATGTCAGGGATACGGGTAACACGTCCATCATTAAGTAGACATAAATTTGAGTCCACAAGGTTATCGATGAACCTGTTGCTGGTAATATGAGTACAGTCCCTTTCCCAAAACGGAGCATGCGCGTTGAAGTCACCACCAATGATCCATTTATCGTGGTGATCTTCAAAATGTCTCAGCCATTCTGTGTTCTCAGCATCTGGGCCTCTTGGTAAATAGACAGAGGCCATATTTAGAACTAATGATGAGGAAAATTTTATAGTAGCAGCACATGACGAAATAGAAGCAGTAGATCTTGGCACTGGAGATTTTGTTTAACAAAAGTTCAGTCCTTCACGAACATATATTGCCGTAAACATTCGGCTACCATCATTTATAGAGCTGTAGATGGGTGGGTAATAAAACCCTGATAATTTGGGCAAATCCTTTTTGTCGGTATTCAGCGACTGTAAAAGTAAGACCTGGAAATTTGTAGAAGAGAGATATTACTGAGGTAATGAATATTTTTAACAATGGAACGAGTGTTCCACTGAAGTATATTTACTTTAAGGTTTGTACACTTATTTATCATGATCGATCAAACTGGCACAGAGCAGTGCAGGTAGTATGGATAGAGTTATTAGATAATGGCAAGTTTGTTAATACAAGTAAATGTTCAGAAAATGTCGAAAATCGTTAAAAAGACAAGTGAATAATTAACACACACAAAAACAAAAAACAAAAAAAATAAACACCAGGAGTTGAAAAGAACAGTATAACAATAAAACTTTTAAGTAGAAGTGCGAATTCCTAGCAGTTGATCAACAGTGTCTTAAATCATATAGTTCCTTAGTATATACGACAACAGTAGGCCTAAAAACAAAAACAACTATGTGAGAAAGGAAATGGCAAACGTTACTCAAATCAGGAACAGCTTTGTATAAATAGTATCTGCTGTCATCTTATACATCTGGTGCTGTCACAAGAAACGATCGACACGAAGTGGTTACCACACATGATTTTTTAGTACATCAAAATAATTTTGATGTTGAAAGTCCTGTTGATCCCACCACGGCCGATACGAGCGAAAAGTCATAGACGGCCTGTAGGGTAATAACGATCAAAACTGGTGGTGGGTGGATGTTCTGTGTAGTGAAGAGGACGGTGTCGGTGTCGGTGTGGTTTTGGCCTTTTCCAAAAGAGATTTCTAACGTGATTACCGATGTTTTGGGCTAAGACGGAAGAGCCACGAGAGCTAGGATGAATAGTATCTCTGAAAAGATCTTTGCGTTTGGTATTGAGATTGTCGTTTCCGATGAACGATACATTGCTGTGTCTATGTAGCGCTGAGGTGACAAGGGCGTTAAAAAGATCCCTTTTTATCCGAAGGGCCTTGTCTTTCATGGGCGTAACCTTGCTGATGATTATTTTACATTTTGGGTGCATGGTTTTAGCATCTTCCACAATCTTTACGAAATTGTCACTTGCTGTTTTTGGATCAGTCGTTTTCAGATCGTTGACGCCAGTGTGAAGTAGAATGCAGTCCACTGGATTGGAAGTCAAGTGTTCCTCAGTTAGACATTTCTTCATGTCACTAATTTTTTGTGATGTCCTCGCTTTGCCATGAAGCCATACGACGATCCCAGTCTTTTATTATCTACACCGTTCAGAGTCGAGTCGTGCAGAAGAAAGACACGTGGTAGATCTGGTGACGTGATTTCCTTATCTTTGGTGTCATTTTTGGGGTTGACATCAAATGTAGGTTTTGACGTCTGTGAATTATTTCCCTTGTTATTTTTTTTAGTTTTATTTTCGCCTGCTGCCGTTTTGGATGTTATTTGCAGCTTTCTCACGGCGGATGTTTGATTTGCAGTGTTTTTAACTGCCGCAACATATGTCTTGAGCTGTGGGGACGGAGTTGGCCGTGAATGTGAAGAGACAGTCTGCGTGCCAACGGACACACAGACTGCCTTGGTTTCGTTCGTGTGTGTGTGTGTGTGAGTGAAGATTCGAAGCATGTGTCTTATTGGAATCTACGTGGGGTTCTTGAACGTGTCCAACTGTCTGACTCTGATCATCTCTGTGGAACGTTGTATCTGTGTTTTGTGGCCGCTCAAAGCCAAGACTGCCATTTCTACCAGGTGTGGAGGGAGTGGGAAGGGGAGTTATTTATTAGTGTCTATCTTTGTATATGTATCCTGCGGCTGCCATGGGTATGTTTATGAAGTACAAAACACCAAACCCGAAATGCGTGGTAAAAAACCCTCTGTAGGGATGCCGAGGGTTCTTTCACTTTCTCAGTGGTAACAGTTAACAAGAAACACCACGTGGGTGCGGATGGGACCCCAGAGCACCACACTTTTTCAGTGTTAGTATATCATCACCTTCTGATGATCTGTGCTAGAAATTCTCTTTTCTGTCACTCGTTCTTTCTGCCTTGCTCCTTTGCTCGCTTTCATCTCTTCCCTTCTCATTTTCTGCCATGCTGGTCCATTCATCTGTATGTTTTCCATAAAGCTTTACTTGCTTTCTATTGGGACTGATAATTGTGTACATGTATTTATTGCATTTTAGCTCAGTGGCAATTCTAGGTACAACAGGCCAATTGTGTGTGTGTGTGTGTGTGTGTGTGTGTGTGTGTGTGTGTGTGTGTGTGTGTGTGTGTGTGTGTGTGTGTGTGTTTGCGTACTGAGATGTTTATGCTTTTATATTTTTTTGGTTTTAACCTTCTGATGATACATTGGGCGGAATGACCAAAGCCAAGGGTATATCCTTAGATTATATACGTGTATATGGTAAAAAATATTATCATCTTTTCCAGGTTTTCTTTTTTCCAGGATCATCTATGTGTTTAAATGTGTGATTTTTGCGTAAAAAGTTATAGCCTGGAGAGCACCAGGTAGACCCAGAGAGAAAATGCTGGACGGACTTGCTGAGTGGCTGGGGACGAGGAGGGTGGGGGAGATGCTAAGGGCAACGAGAGATAGAGGCAGATGGAATTCCATGATCACCAACGCCATGCGGCAGGGCACCTGATGATGATGATGAGCCTCGATATGACTCTGAGCAGTCGACTGATTTTTTTAATAATAATAATAATAACAATAATAAATATAATAATAATGATAAAAAAAAACATTGAAAGATCGATGGTGATAAATGATGATGATGATGAGGATGATGAGGATGATAATATAATGAACATATTAATGCATGGGAACACATGTCCCCATGGCTTGACCATTTTTTTCATCATAGTATTTATATGGCGCAATAGTTGCAGTGTCTTTAAAAATAGAATGATTACCAGGGACCATACTGTCAACTGCAGTAAATGAGTATATTGTTGTGGACCCCAAGAGAGTAAAGGCACGATTGTTTCCCCTGGAAAAAGGCGGTACTCGACAGAAACAAAACAGGAACCTCTGAGGAAACACAAAAAGAATAATTTATATATACATATATACATAATTATGTACATGTATATATGTGTATACATATATACTATATAGATATATATAAATATGTATGTATGTATGCATGCGTGCGTGTGTGCATGTGTGTGCGCGTGAGAGTGTGTGTGTGTGTGTGTGTGCGCGCGCGCACGTGTGTGTGTATGTGTGTGTTTGCGTGCGTGTGTGTGTGTGTGTGCGTGTGTGTGTATGTGTATGTGTTGTGTGTGTCACAGACATGGCCACACGGTCTTCTGCTTGCTTTTGTCCGTTAGCACCATTTCAAAGGAGACAATCTTGTTTTCCTCTCGTTTTTCCTCGCTTGGGGCTGCGAGAATGTACTCGCATTCACTTAGGCTAATGGACAATATGGTCTCTAGTAGTCAGTCTCTTTGTATAAGTATTGAACCACGCAAGACTGCTCCTCCATATTAACAGTGTATTCTGTAGAGCAATAGGCTTGTTTCATCTGCTTGCTGATATTGTGTGTACAACAGCAAAGACAAACCTAAAGTCAGGTCCAACGGGACCTGATGCTACTATCCTTGACTAATAAAGTATTGTAAAGTCTGAAGTCTGAAATCTGCTTGTTTTTGTCAGTTACCACCTTTGCAAGGGAGACAACTTCGCTGTCCCTCTGTTGGGGCTGTAACAATAATCGTTACTCAAATTCACATAATACTGGAATGTGGTCAACTCGCCTAACTGCTGAGTTCTCTGTCATCATCATCATTATCAGGTGCCTTGCCACATGTCGGGTTGGCGATCATGGCCTTCCATCTGTTTCTATCTCTTGTTGCCACAAGTACCTCTTCCACCCTCTTTGTCTTCAGCCACTCTGCAAGGCCGTCCAATATCTTCTCCCTGGGTCTACCTGGTGCTCTTTTTCCCTCCAGCTTTCCCATTGTTCTCTGTGCTCCACTAAAAAATCTGATTACGCGTAATGTGCAGTGATTCCAAATGAGTTTGGAGAAGAGAGCAATACAAGAACAATTTACGATGAGATAATAATGTTGTTTGTAAGTTTATGAAGGTTTTGGGTGTAGAACATTACAACGGGGAAAAAAAAAACACTGCCCCTCTACATGTACTGTAGGTCCAATCTGCGTTGTCTGTTTGCCACAGCTCATTAAATTAAGCACTGGTCTATATTGCTTCAGATCTACGTTGTTCCATATCTGATCAACTGAGGCAACATAGACTGCGGCAAGGTAGACCAGCGTCTGAATATATCCCTGACAACATAGATCCCTGACAACAAAGATACCTGACAACAAAGATCCCTGACAACAAAGATCCCTGACAACATAGATCCCTGACAACATAGATCCCTGACAAACATAGATCCTTGACAACAAAGATCCCTGACAACAAAGATCCCTGACAACACAGATTCACGAGATCGAAGTCAGTATGGAAGGGGGGGGGGGGTGTTGAGGAGAGACTTCTTTGTTTATTCAACAACGAAGTTGTAGATGAGAGCCTGGGCCTTGTTTGAATCTGATTTGCTTGGAGACACTGGGTTGTGTGTGTGCTATGGCCATGTGGCACTCTGGTGTAAGACATCCTGCGTGACGAACACCGTCATGGGCATTTAGTTCTGCAAGCCAGTGTAGTTGTTGAGGGCACTGACTGGACGCAGTGTCTGATCCTTTCTACGTCTTTCATGTGCGGTAACTGTTTACTATCTTCCATCGTACAGCATACGCTCACTGTCAAAAAATCAACCGATCCAAACGGAAACGAGACAACTCATATGATGACAGAATCAGATTTAAAAGTTCTTTGGGTGTCTGAATTAGGGGATGCATGGCTGGTGGTTGAGAGGCCTGGCACAGATTAACCATTCTCTGCCAGCCTTTTTGCCATACAGAGGGATTCCAGTGCTTCAAAGGCAATCCCAAAACCATCAAAAGACTGAGGAATGGGTCATGTTTAAAAGAATGTGAAACCAAGAAGCTGTCTGACTTGCTGCTCAAGGCTGCAATACTTGATTGTGCTATTAAGGTATCACCACACTACGTACTCAGCAACACAAAATGAGTGACCAAGCGCCCAGATCTGAAAAGGAAATTAAAATGGAATTCAAATCCCACGGCATTATAGAGGTGCGCAGGGCTATGTTCTCCAGAAAATCAGAAAAAGATGCCACCACAGCAATATTCAGTTTGTCCTTGTTTCCTCTCCAACTTTTCCACAGTCATTCAAAGCAGGTTACCTGAATGTAAAGGTAACTCTTCAAGTTCCATCCCCCGAGGGCAGCTTCAAATTGCAAACGTTTGGTTCGAAGAAGTAGATGGGAATGGAAATTAACTACTGTGTGAAATGAAAAAGAAAAAGTTGGTTTATAGAGATGTTCTTCCAGACATCATTTTCAAGTTTGTACTAGAAATCAATAGATTTCATCTCCAGGAAAGATTTTTAAATGCATTCTAGATTTTAATGGCTAACCATGGGCTTGTTTTTAACTGTTGGCGTTTTTATAGACTTTGAGTTGTTTCGATATGGCCTTAAAGGTTGGGATGGGCCATAAGCGTCATGAACAAATTAAAAGGCCTTGACATCCTTCATTGCAGACATATGGTCAACCTGATCGTTTTGCTGTACCTAGTAGTGATGACTGGCTGTGGATTGTACTCTGCCAAATATAACATGAATACATACATTGACCGCATCACCAATTCCACCATGTACCGCGTACAGCTCTCTCCTTTCTATCTCAGTAACATGGACCTCGTTGACGCCTTCGCCAAGTTCTTCAGTCTCATCATGCCCACTGTGACCTTGATTGTTGTTATGGCTTCCACTGTTGTCATAGCTGCGCGGATGCGTTCTGTGTTGGAATGGCGTCAGCAATCTTCACACGAAAGAATCCAAGATAATTTATGGGGTTTTGTTTCTTTGGTTGGTTGGTTGGTTGGCTGGTTGGTTGGTTGGTTGGTTAGTTGATTGGTTGTTGTTGTTTTTGTTTGTTAGTGTTTTTTGCTTGTTTCTTTTGTTTTTGGTGGTTGTTTTGTTGTTGTTGTTGTTGCTGCTGTTTTTATGATGATTTAGTGCCATGATTATCCGCTATTTATGTTAAATTTATTTGGTCTACTAGCCTTTATGCATAAGAATCCAAGATGATTTATGGTTTGTTTTTGATTTTTGATGGTTTCATGCCATGACTAGTCATGCTTTTATGTTAGATTGATTCGGTCTTCTGTGATAAAAATGCAAGCTGCTTCAGTTTATATTACTTTTTTAAGCGCCTCAAAATTGGGAAGGAGGGGGGGTGCGTGTATGCACATTGTTTTGCCTACACTGTGCAGGTGGCATGTTGGTACACAGTCTGCATACTCTCTCTGTCATTGATGGGTAAGCATGTTAAGTGTTCTCATGTTTTCAAAAGCTGCTAGACACTGACCTGAGTTACAGAATCTTTCATGTGCATAATTGATCTTCTGTGGGTTATACAGAGTTCTGTGAGTTCCAGGATGTTTTGGACTGGTAGCTCCGCTTGCAAGTTGACCTGGGAGATAGGAAAAATCTCCATCCTTTATTCACCAGGTGGGACGTACCCGGGCAGGACCGAACACAAGCCTTCTTATTAGCAATCTGGTGGTTTTACCCATGTGGCTTCTGTGTCCATCATGTTACACACTATAATTTGTGTGTTCTACTCTTTTTCATCGCAGAGTTTGATTACTGCTTTCCTTTATTTATTAGCAACTTACAAAAGAAAAGGAGAACTAAATTGAACCCCATATATGCAAAGAAACATAACGTCTATTTGTGTACTTTTGTTTAGATGTTTCAAAGGGATGTGGGAGGGAAAGAAAAGGGAAAGTGGCTCTTTTACTTTTCGCATCATTATTTTTAATTTTCGCTTTCTTACGATTTTCCAGGTCTTAAACACGTCAACAGGAGATCAACGCGGAGAGGCAGCAGTGACCCGGATGTTGATTGTCATTTGCATAATGTACACCGTGTGCACGATCCCTTACGTCATCAGACTGTGGGCCACTCTCTTTGTCTGGGAGCTCCACTTGGGAGGTGTGTACCACAACATATCTTACCTCACTGCCCTCTTCGGTCATACTGTGTCCTCTTTCAACAGCTCTGTCAATTTTGTCATCTATTTCACCATGAGCACGCGCTTCAGAGAGACGCTGAGACTTATGGTGGGAAAGAAGGACAGGAAATTGGCGGGAAAGAAGTTTGATGTCTCTGTTAATGTCACTGGAAATGAAACTGTATTTACAAATTGACGTAAAACTTGAAACACGCAGAAAGAATATTACTACTTATCTGATTGACTAAACAAGACAAGCACAAATGTTTGGTGAATTGACTTTAGTCTAGTAATACATAAAAAGCGACCTCCCCCCCCCCCAAAGCAACAACAACAACAACAACAAAAAGCTGAATCCAAAGGCCACTGGTTTAGGATAGAACTGCTGAACAAATTGGTGCACTTTACAGGATCAGGTGGGCAGTGGGTTGACAGCGATGCATTTCAATTTAAGTCAAAAGCTTAGCAAAGTAGGAAGTCATGCTTTTACATGTGTCACTGGTTGTGGCCCAAAACTGAAATCACAGCTAGTGAACAAAATAAACCATAGAATATTTGAGATTTGTTGTGATTTAAACTGTGTCATTCTCAAGTGTATGTTTTAGTACACAGCAGGCTGTGACAGTCACTGAGGTCAGATATCTTACATAAATATGTGAAACAGG
The DNA here is from genome assembly GCA_030674185.1 of Monoplex corrugatus. Taxonomy (NCBI): domain Eukaryota; kingdom Metazoa; phylum Mollusca; class Gastropoda; order Littorinimorpha; family Ranellidae; genus Monoplex; species Monoplex corrugatus. Next base: position 86,112,209 of record CM060314.1, read on the forward strand.
CTACCAACTTGATGGGTATCTTCCTTGACAAGCTTGGGATTTATTTCTTCAGACAACAATTACAACCAGCAAAAGATGGTATGATATATATTCTACAGAATGAGATGCCCAATGCTTCCCACCTGTATTTTCACATATACTTAACTTTCTTTGTGGAAGAACTGAATTCTTTACAGTGCTCAGTAAGTGCTCTTTCTCCTGTAATAGTCTGTTTCAAACTGATGTTTTGGTACTTACATGTGCTACATTGTCCTTGTTAAGGATATAAACACATAGACAGGACATTGTGAACATCCTTTCACGTTGTAGTCGTATGTCTCAACGTTTGAAAAAACATACTGACAAGCTTTTCTTCCCAGAAACATTGAACAAAGCTTGCCTGATCAAAGTGACCACCTTGTCTGATTTGATTTTTGATTTTTTGCTTGTCTGTCTTTAAAATCTACTTTCAACGTGTTGGTTGCTATTATGAAAATGATCTAATCTGTCTTCAAAGGCTAAGTCTTGGCATACTTTGCTGATGTTGATGTCTGGCTTTGCTTTGTTGACAGAATGATGGGTTTATTTTGTCAGTCCATAGTGATGCCAGAACCAACTCTGCAGAGCGTTCCATTGTGTCCAGTATATGGCCGTCTGTGTGCATCAGACTTTGACTTGAGATCACACGTGAGGGTACACAAATAAAGTGTTAGGTTGGACTTTATCGACCACTATAGTCGACCATATATACCATGGTGATGCATGTGCGTTTTCTGCCTTGGTGCTTTGCTACGCCTCAAATGGTCGGTCAGTCGTTTATATAAACATGTGGTTTAAGAAAGTCTTTTCACAACTCCAGAACTGTTCTTCTCCAGTTTCCCCATGATTCTAGCTTTTTTCCCTTGAACTTTTTTCTATTTTTTTTACAATGCACAATGTCATTTATAATACAACTTCAAACACATTTCAATCCAGGGGAAGAATCAATACCTGCAAAATAAGGAACAGAAAAATACAAAATGAAACAGGAGAAGGGGCTAAGAGCATTGAGCAAACGGTCAACTGCAACATTTCCAAAGTCAGCAACGCAATAGGCTCAAGCTGTCAGCACAGTAAAGCATACAATACAAGTCTAGTGATTTCGACATGGTTGTTGAAGTTCAGCATTCTATCAAGGGTGATCCTAAGGGAGTGCAAATTGTCCGTTCAGTCTCAGTTCCTCTCAATGCAACTAGCAGGATGTGTTTGCTGGCTGCTTTATTGTCAAAAGAGCAGAACAGCACTTGTGCTTTAGTGGGGTTTGTTGTAGATAGGGTTTCTTGGCACCACTGAACTGTGTTGTTCAATCATTCTTGAGCTGCTTTGTTTTTTCATAGTGCGTATTTACTTGTCTGTACACGAGCTTATCATCAGCAAAGGTAACTGACTATTCGTCCTGTCTGTTGTTATTCAGATCAGCAAATCCTTTTGTGTAGACATGATTGACGACTGGAGAGAGTGGTGACACTTAAAGGAGTCCCACTGAGATCAGAAGGAGGGGAGGGGTCTGGACACCTGTCTTTTTAGTCATAGAACTACCAATTTATGGCGTCAGAACGACAATCACAAAAGGGATTGCCGCTGCACTCCATATAATATTGGGAGAAACGCTGTCACACAAAGCAGTGCAGTACAGTGCAGCATTATTCAAGTAAAGCGTATGGTCTGTTTTCTCTCAAATGTCTAGGCCTAAATTTGGAGAACCGCAAAGAAATGCATTGCTTTCTCATCATCATCATCATCATCATCGTCGTCGTCGTCGTCGTCGTCGTCGTCATTAGCATTGCTGCTGTTATTTTGGGTTGTTTTTATTTTCTTGTTCTTGTTCTTCTTCTTCTTCTTCTTCTTCTTCTTCTTCTTCTTCTTCTTCTTCTTCTTCTTCTTCTTTTTCTTCTTCTTCTTCTTCTTCTTCTTCTTCTTCTTCAGTCTCACGTCAGGCTTCATAGTCGCAGTAATAAAATCCAAAAATAGTTAGCACATTACTTATTGTGTGATGTCATGAAAAACGATTCGGCTAATCCTTTGACTCCTCCCCACTGACTAACTGCTGGATAGGGTGAGGGAGCCAAAGGACTACGGAACCGGCAACAGAGATCCCTATGGCGTCAATTTTCCCAGCTGACGTCATGAAAACAACAGACAGTACAGAGGTATATTGCGTAACGTCAATGACAACATGAAATCACCGCTTAAAAATCTCATGTGTATGCAGACATGGAAGCCCCAACAGAGAATAATATGGTGTCATTTAAATCAGGAAGAAAATGACGTCATTCTGAGTTGTTTTGCATTACAGTTCTAACAGAATTTGAAATGATGTCATTTGTGAGTGATTTTTGCATGAACAGTGTTTTTAGCAAAGGTGATATGAAGGTTATTATGTGCGAATGAAGTGTAACAGATGACCAGACCATTTAATTCTGTGTTGATAAATATGACGCCAGACCTAAGTTGTTCCCATCATTTCTCCCATCTTGGTGTTTTTGATCATGTCACGTCTGCTCTTGTTGACAGCTTTTCCCAACGACTGATCACACAGGTGCTTATTTTTTGTCCGAAGGGCTAGGTCAAAGTTCAAGTGTGACACTTGTATGTCAGAGTGGGGATAAAAATGGGGCTATCGAGCTTGGCAACAGTCGCTTGATCATACATCCAAATAGGACCTAATCGCGGATTGAGTCTGAACACCTGTCCCCGTGTAGGCACTATCCGCGTTTAGGCTGTCTGGAATGGCAAGCATGCCAATCCCTGGACTGTGCAGCAATGAGACAAACTAGCTGACATGTCGGTGCCCAATCACTACTCGTGTTTATACGCAGACAAAAAATAAAATTAGAGTTATTGGAGTTATTTCAAGAGAGATTCACCACGCTCGGACAGCTCCATATGCGCTCCACCCAAATCCGTCAGCAATTATCAGACATATTTCCTGAGCCTGCACAAAAACCCTACGTACCGGCAAGCTCTTGAATCGGGGAAAGGGGAGAAAGGGCCTAACACTAAGCTGACATACCAGAGTAATGGAAACATTAAGATGGGCAGCAAACAGACCAGTTTTTAATGTTGCTGGCAGGGATTGAACTCAAGATATCAGATCAAGAGTCCATGACTCTACCAACTAACCCACGTAAATACAATTGCCAACAGCACCCGGTGTTCCCAGTCGGTCACCCATCCAAGTACTAACCGGGCCCGACGGTGCGTAACTTCGGTGATCGGACGAGAACCGGTGTTTATAACGTGGTACGGCCTTTGGTAGAACATCAAAATAGATGTATGCACGTTAAACATTTTGTAAGTCAGTGTCGGTGTCCAGTGGCTTATAGAAACATGAAAACATCCAGCATAAGCGCCCACCAAAGACAGCATCAGGCAGTGCAGCAAACTACAGCTTGCGTAGTATGGGTATTTCACAACTTCCATGCAAGCATCCGAGGAAAATCGGAACACAAAAAGAGAATTTTTCAGTGACATAGGACAAGAAGGATAATGGCTACCTGGTTGAACCTGGCTCTCAGTTACAAAAAAGGCTACTTACTGCGTAGCTTTCATCGGCGATCCAGCCGACTTCTTCAGTGCAACTGCTGGGTTGAGAACTGGCTTCAGTGCGCACTCACTCACGACAGTGCGACTGAATAAGTGAGGAGTACACCGATGGCAGGTTGTGTCGGCCCCGGTCACGGTTGAGGAAGGATGTTTACGCTGTGATCTCGCTGTACTGATCTGTAAAGTTTTACTACGCGTTTCGCTGTCCTATGATTGATTTTTCTGAGTAACTGTTTACACTGTTTTTATCTAAACTTAAGCTGAAGGCAAGTATCCAACGTTCATTTCTTGTGGGCTGCCCTGTGAAAGTCTAAACTCCCAACTTCATAGTGGGGAGACCATCTCGAATCAAGTGTGTTGCAAGTGGCGAATGGCTTTCAATAGTTCAGATATGGAGTTAGCTGTGAAATAAGCAAGGCTTCCCTGGACAATTAAGCAGTTCCAGACTGACAAGGGATGATTTCTGTCAGGACGAGGTGGGGTGGCACTTGGCAAGGCCACATCTAGGAAATGCCTTGTAAGGTCTATGACGATGCCATCAGTGGACAAAGGCAACCTAAAACCCTAGCCCCTGTGCTCACAAGGCAGGTAGGTCTTTTGGCCATGAGTCAGATTACTAAGCATGCAAGCGCCTTCTAACAAACCATAGTACCATGCAGTGTAATGCAAGTGTGTACACAGTCATCTATATCGCACAAACACGTTCTCTCTCTCTCTCTCTCTCTCTTTCCCCCCTCTCTCTCTCTCTGCTCTCTCTCTCACACACACACACACACACACACACTCACACACGTACACACACACACACTCACACACATTCATACACACACACGCACACAAACACACACACTCACACACACTCACACACATTCATACACACACTCACACACACACTCTCACACAAACACTCACACACACATTCATACACACACTCACACACACACTCACTCATGCATTCACTCATGCACGCACCCTCACACAAACAGATACATAACAGAGACTTTAACCAAACATCACGGAGCAAGCAATAGATCAAAAAGGATATGAAGCTAGCTTGATCAGACAAGTATGAACAGAAAAATATCGTCCAGTAAAATCTGCAGATGCACATGTGGTAGAGACAAATTTTTAGGAGCTAGCATTGTGAGGGTGGTGCCCACCTCCCTTCCTTTGTTGCTATACCGTCCATAACAACAGGAGCAGTTGCGGATTTATGGCTGGGCAGACTGTAAATCACATGTACAAATATCGGATCTGATTCGAAGTCGTAGAAACCCATGTAGGATTTTTGGCTAGTGTGTGTGTGTGGGGGATGTGGTGTGCGTGCGTGCGTGCGTGCGTGTGTGCGTTTGTGTGTGTTGTGTGTGTGTGTGTGTGTGTGTGTATGTGTGTGTGTGTACGTGTGTGTTTATCTGTTTGTTTATTATGGTTTTTTTTCTGGAACTCAGTTGCATGTAGATACGTAGAGCACCGGGTTTTCCTTGTTTGTTTTTAAGTGTTGCACGTGCGGTTCTTCATTGATCCTCTTTTTTTCATTTTGGTTAGTTTTTTCTTTATCTTGTTTTGTTTTTGTTTATTTGTTCATTCGAATGTGTGTTTGTTTGTTTGTTTGTTTGTTTGTCTGTTTGTTTGTTTGTTTGTCTATTTGTTTATTTGTTTGTTTGTTTGTTTAAGTATGAATTGTTGATACATCATTCATAAAGTGTTGTCTGTAGGTATGCCATTTTTGTTTGTCTATTACAAAACCGATACAGAACAGATTGGTGATATAGCAATCATAATCCATTCTCTGTATGTTTATCAATAAATGGACAGTCTGACATTTTTAATTTGTCTTCCAGAAAACCCACATAGTTTGGAAAGTAGGGGTTTCGACTTCCACGCCTGTTAGGTAAGACTCGTTTAATTAATCCTCCAGAACTGGAAACGTTACAAATCCAATCGGAAGATCCAAGGTTCAATCCCACTAGATGCCTCTGCCTGGTGGGTAAAGGGTGAACATCTTCCCCTCCCCTAGGTCACTAGTTTGCAGACCTGCCAGTGTCTAAACCCCCATCATGAGTATAAGCTTACAGAATATCAAATATGAGCGTTCAAAGTCCTGTCAGTTATGAAACCACAGCATGCACGTCCATTAAAGATGCAGACTAGTGAATGCATTTTTTTCTATTCGGTTTTGACCAGAAAGGCAAGGACGCGTGTGGTTCTATTAACATCTTAAAAAGAGTAATCAATGAACTTTTTTTTGTTCGTCTATAAATATTTCAAAGAACATTTTTATCTGGATATTCATGTTTTTTTCTTTGTTTACGTTGCCAGCGTACAAATTTAGAAACATTATAGTCCCTCTCTCATTCTCTTACACAGTCACACAGACGTGCGTACGTATACAAACATGCTCACACTCTGGTATACACACACACACACACACTCACACACACGCATACACGCACACACACGCACACACGTACACACACACACACACACACACACACACACACTCACACACACACACACACACACTCACACACACACACACACGCACACACGTACACACACACACACACACACACACACACACACACACACACACACACACACACACACACACACACAAGGATCGTCTAAAAGAACATATGTGAATAGACGTTAAAAGAAATAACGAATGAACGAACACACAAGGACACATTCCCAACGCGCGTATTGACCATACATTGTCTGTTAAAAAGCATGTGCATATGCTGTATTTTTTACGGCAACCTGCATTATTTACTGTGAAATGTTGTCGCTCAAATACGGTGACAGTTTTCCATTTTTCAAGAAAAAACGTCGTCATGAAATGATCCCGCAGCGATCTTATTCCACAGAAAATCTTGTTTTCGTCAGCAAAATTTCCTGCGAAAAAATATCGTAGTGACACATTGTTCTGTGAGAAATTTTCACAAGCGATAGTTTTCAGTGACCACAGCATTTTACAGTGTCTTGCTGCAAAGTATCGTCGCAAAATTAGCTGCGACAGTATTTTATGGAGAACAACGATGTTTTATCGGAATTTGTATTAAAAAAAAATGGTGTTGCGTGACAATTTTTAAAGAAAATACAGTCGTTGCGACACAGTCCCACAGAGACAGTATTACTTACTTACTACACTGGCTGCCATGGAGATGGGCAATCAACGGAGTTGTAGTGTACTACTACGTTATGATACCACACCCTACAATACGATATGACATAATGTGATGCGATACGATACAATATGACGACATAATGTGATACGATACGATACAATATGACTTTGAAACAACTCCGCACAATGTGCATACGATGCTGTGTAAAACAATATTACAACAACTCCGCACAATCCTGCATGCGATGCTGCATAAAACAATACTACAGCAACAACTCCACGTAATCCTGCATACGATGTTGTATAAAACAGTGTTACAACACAACACAACACAACACAAACTACTGGATCATCGTGGACTGACTACAGCACCACTCAGTCGACAAAGGCAAAGCCTGACGTATCATCAGCTAGCGGAAGCCAAGAGTTTGCCTTTGAAGAAAGAGTAGTCTGTTATCTTAGAAGGCGGTGAAATTGTAATAGTCAATAACTGTTCTCTCGTGAGTCCATGCACACATTGCACATAAGTAAAGATTCGCTGTTGAAGGTTAGCAACCAAACACACGCGCGATGTATACACGGACACACACACACACACACACGCGCACGCGCGCGCGCGCGCATGCACGCGCACACACACACACACAAACAAACACATACACAAACACAAACACAAACACACACACACACAACACACACACACACACACACACACACACACACACACACACACACAGCGCATGCATGTACATACAAACACACACATCTACAGGCATTTATGTTTGTTTTCTTAATTGAAAATAAGCATACGAACAGTTTAGCAAATGTTAGTTTTATCGACATTTCAACAGTAATTTCTACAAGAAAATACAGATGCCTTCATTATTGACCAAATGTGTGTTTATTGTACCAATGAAACTTTAGAGAAAAGATGCACCCCAAGGGTATGGGTTTGTTGTAAAAGATTGTAATATGCATATCGGGCCTATTGGTTGGTAATTAGTGCGAGGTCGTAATGAATGTGGTCCTGATGAGACTTTCCATTGCCACATTGAAGGAACTGAAGGTCCATATGAAGTTAACAAGAAACACCACGAGGATGCGGATGGGACCCAGAGCATCAATGCCTCGCCACTCTCGGAACACTCACCTCCCAAGCATGGACACAAACCGACAGTCATTTCATCAAGCAAAGGGCTGTCCATGCGTCCCATGACTCATTCAGACCCAGTCATCAGTTACCTTGTTTACAAACGGAACGGCAAGGTGGGGAGATGACAAACCCCAGGACATAGCCACACAAAGTGACGCCTTCTCCAACCTGCCCCTGCTGAACATTTATTGCAACGATGTCACCTGCATCATGAGGAGCAACAGGAGACATGGCCAACCACAATCTTGTGACAACCAAGCTCCATGCACCGGGCAGGACTGCTTCAACAGCCACATTTATCGTAAGATGTGGTCTGACTATGTAGATGGTCAACAGCCACATTTACCATAAGATGTGGTCTACTATGTAGATGGTTCAACAGCCACATTTACCTAAGATGTGGTCTATGATAGATGGTTCAACAGCCACATTTACCATAAGATGTGGTCTTGTAGATGGTTCAACAGCCACTTTATCATAAGATGTGGTCTGACTTGTAGATGGTTCAACAGCCACATTTATCGTAAGATTGGTCTATGTAGATGGTTTCAACAGCCACATTTATCATAAGATGTGGTCTGACTATGTAGATGGTTCAACAGCCACATTTATCATAAGATGTGGTCTGATTGTAGATGGTTCAACAGCCACATTTATCATGAGTATGGACTATGTAGATGGTTAAAGCCACATTTATCATGAGATGTGGTCTGACTATGTAGATGGTTCAACAGCCACATTTATCTAAGATGTGGTCTGACTATGTAGATGGTTCAACAGCCACATTTATCATAAGATGTGGTTATGTAGATGGTTCAACAGCCACATTTATCATAAGATGTGGTCTGACTATGTAGATGGTTCAACAGCCACATTTATCATAAGATGTGGTTACTATGTAGATGGTTCAACAGCCACATTTATCTATGTGGTCTGACTATGTAGATGGTTCAACAGCCACATTTATCATAAGATGTGGTCTGACTATGTAGATGGTTCAACAGCCACATTTATCATAAGATGTGTCTGACTATGTAGATGGTTCAACAGCCACATTTATCATAAGATGTAGTCTGACTATGTAGATGGTTCAACAGCCACATTTATCATAAGATGTAGGTCTGACTTGTAGATGGTTCAACAGCCACATTTATCATAAGATGTAGTCTGACTATGTAGATGGTTCAACAGCCACATTTATCATAAATGTGGTCTGACTTTTGTAGATGGTTCAACAGCCACAAATTTATCATAAGATGTGGTCTACTTTGTAGATGGTTCAACAGCCACATTTATCATAAGATGTGGTCTGACTATGTAGATGGTTCAACAGCCATATTTATCATAAGATGTGGTCTATGTAGATGGTTCAACAGCCACATTTATCATAAGATGTGGTCTGACTTTGTAGATGGTTCAACAGCCACATTTATCATAAGATGTGGTCTGACTATGTAGATGGTTCAACAGCCATATTTATCATAAGATGTGGTCTGACTATGTAGATGGTTCAACAGCCACATTTATCATAAGATGTGGTCTGACTATGTAGATGGTTCAACAGCCACATTTATCATAAGATGTGGTCTGACTATGTAGATGGTTCAACAGCCACATTTATCATAAGATGTGGTCTGACTATGTAGATGGTTCAACAGCCACATTTATCATAAGATGTGGTCTGACTATGTAGATGGTTCAACAGCCACATTTATCATAAGATGTTGTTTATGTAGATGGTTCAACAGCCACATTTATCATAAGATGTGGTCTGACTTTGTAGATGGTTCAACAGCCACATTTATCATAAGATGTGGTCTGACTATGTAGATGGTTCAACAGCCATATTTATCATAAGATGTGGTCTGACTATGTAGATGGCGAATGAAAGAAGAAGAAGTTATGGAATGTTCAAAATGGACCTACCTACCACGTAAACTTCCCAAAAATATTCGAAGGATTATATTGGCGATTTCTAGCTTCCCCAAATCAAGCTTACTATTCTAACATCAAGAAGATTTTGTATGAAAATTGTAGGGTGATGGGAGTGGGGGGGGGGGGGGGGAATGGCGCAGAGAGGGGAGGTAAGACAGAATAAAACAACCAACTTAAATTCGTCAGTATAAGAGATGATTTCAGATCATCATTTATCACTCAATTATTTTTACGTACAAAATGATATTGCACTGACTGAGAAAGCATGCTTTCTTTACTTCGTGCATTTTCAAGATATATTTTCCTGGGTGCAGATTTTTTTTAAAGATGTTTGGTTTTTGCCTTGCATGTTTGGTTTTAATTTGCATTCTCCATGCTAAAAAAATCAAAACGAACAGTCTGTAGATATCACAATAAAACTGCTGAATACGTATGCTAACCATTGTCTTCTTGCCAGTTCAAGTCTATGTAAACCAAGCAGTCACAATCCTGAAAAAATCTCTTCTTCAGTCTGTGATCTAAAATTGATGAAAGTCTCTGAAGTCGCACATGGAACCTGTTTTATCATGAGACTTCTGGCTTAATACCATCTGCACCCAACAACTGCTCTTCCAATGCAATGAGATCAAGAGAGTATGGACACCACTATCATGAGAAGATGATGGAGATTGATTGGGCACATCATCCAAAGAGAGCAGGGTACATCACCCACACTGCCCTTCACTGGACACCAGAAAGAAAATGCACGAGAGGAAGACCCAAGAACACCTGGTGACCTGGGTAGAAGTCACAGGTACCAGGCCAGCAAATACTTTCCAACAAACCATGGTGCCATGCAAAATACATTAATTTCTACATGGTCATCTACATCAGACGAGAATGGCTCTTTCCATTGCACCAGCCTGCCCCTACAGCAAGACCACCATGGTCCTCCATGGCAAGACCCTCATGGTCTTCCATGGCAAGACCCCCATGGTCCTCCATGGCAAGACAACCATGGTCCATAAGACAAGACACCATGGTCCACCATGACAAGACCCCCCTGATCCTCCATAGCAAGATCACCATGGTTCTGCATGGCAAGACCCCCATGGTCCTCCATAGCAAGACCACCATGGTTCATGGTTCTCCATAGCAAGACCCCCACAGTCCCCCATGGCAGGAACTGGAAAAAAACAGCTACAGCCATTGTCAGATGTGGCCTGATCATGTACGAGGCGAACATGAGATGAAGACCTGGCAATGAACAGCAGAAGAACCCGAGGCCCTCAATCACAACCCTGGTATTATACATAGGCTGGCTCAGAACAAACAGGAGCAGTAGACCTTCGTTGCTGCTTGGCATAGCAATGGCATACATAAATAGTAAGTCAGTTATGTGAAAAATACAGTCTCCATTTTTGAAGAAGGCTGGGGGCGGGTGTACGGCTTGAGGCTGAAAACCAGTTGTAAAAACCTACACTGATTTGTTGTTTCCGCTGAAGCTGAACGTTCAAGGTACTAAATCCAAAACAAGTGCAACTACCCACGTTCGAGCAAACAGGAACCAGAAAAACAAGAAAGTAGAATTAGAACGCGTATTGAATACAACAATTCAAGACAGGCGCAAATTTTCGTTATGCAAATAATTTTCAATGCCAGACAGTTCGTGTTTCACATGCTTGCCTGATCTGTGTTTAATCTAAAGTTTGGCTAGCAGTGTTGCCAGAAATAACACTCTTCTGTGTCTCATCTCTCTTCTTTCCCACCATAAGTCTCAGTGTCTCTCTGAAGCGCGTGCTCATGGTGAAATAGATGACAAAATTGACAGAGCTGTTGAAAGAGGACACAGTATGACCGAAGAGGGCAGTGAGATAAGATACGTTGTGGTACACACCTCCCAAGTTGAGCTCCCAGACAAAGAGAGTGGCCCACAGTCTGATGACGTAAGGGATCGTGCAAACGGTGTATATTATGCACACGACAATCAACATCCGGGTCACTGCTGCCTCCCCGCGTTGGTCTCTTGTTGATGTGGTTGAGACCTGAAAACAACAGACGTGAGGAAAACGAAGTTTTGGGCGTTTGGTTGGCTGGTTAGTTGGCTGGTTGGTTGGTTGGTTTGCTTGTTCATTGGCTGCTTGATTGGTTGTTGAATTGTTTGTTGGTTTATGTTATGATTTTTGGATCACTCACACATACACACACATGCATACACACGCACACACACACACACACACACACACACACGCACACGCACACGTCTGTGTGTGCGTTTGCATATGTCTAATCCTATGTGTGACCACCAGCACACCTACTAGTTGATTGCCCCAACACATTACACCAATACTCTAAAGTAACAACGTGTTACCTAGCTTGAGTATTCTGTTTGCACGAGTAATGATACAAAGGGAAAGATCTCACAAGTAATGGGTGTTCACAAACAGCTGTATCTGGTAGTCAAGTTTGGTGGCGTGCAGAAAA
>CM060314.1:86129450-86144450 GCA_030674185.1 Monoplex corrugatus
ATGTCAGTGTCTGCTGGTTCATGGAAGCATGAAAACACCCAGCATACATGCCGAACAAAAGACGGAGTATGCAGACTGTGCAGTGACATACCGCCTGCATTGTGTGGGCCAAATAACGTACATATACGCATCAGAGAAAAATCGAAACAAAATGTGATAAAATGTATATAAATTTATAAACATGCACTCACACACGTGTGTGTGTGTGTGTGTGTGTGGTGTGTGTGTGTGTTGTGTGTTTTGTTGTGTTTTTTGTGTGTTGTTTGTGTGTTATTGTGTGTGTGTGTGTGTGTTTTGTGTGTGTTGTGTGTTTGTGTGTGTGTGTTGTGTTTGTGTGTGTGTTGTGTGTGTGTTGTGTGTGTGTGTGTGTGTGTTGTGTGTGTGTGTGTGTGTGTGTGTGTGTGTGTGTGTGTGTGTGATGGTACAGTATATGAACTATAAGAGTGGAAAGTATTTTTTTCTAAATGAGATAAATCAAGCGAGAACAGTTTTGCGCTTGCAAATATTCACAATATGCACATATAATGTTCATGTCTCACAATATGCAAGTAAAACTGTCTTATTAAAATGTCTGTAATTACATACTGTCCATACATCGATGAAATAAGAGAAAGAGAGAGCCAGACGGACAACAGGCAGACAGAGACAGAGACAGAAGACAGACAGATAGGCAGCAGGCAGGCAGGCAGGAGGCAGGCAAGCAGGCAGCAGACAGGCAGGCAGCAGGCAGACAGACAGACATGACGGGAGCAGACAGACAGACAGAGACAGACAGACAGGCAGGCAGGCAGACAGGCAGAGACAGACAGACAGACAGAAGACTGATGAGACAGACAAAAAGGCAGAACTGACACAAAACCTGGTAGAGATGGCAGTCTTGGCTTTGAGCGGCCACAGGACACAGACACAACGTTCCAAAGGAGATGATCAGAGTCAGACAGTTGGACACGTTCAGGAATCCCACAAAAATCCCGATCAGACGCATGCTGCGGATCTTAAAACACATCATGATCAAGGCACGGTGTCTTCTTTTTCACACCAACCACAAATATGAACCACGAAAACTTACAATGACCAGCAAGCTGCAATTACAATTTGATTCAAACATACTTACATATATATTGAATTGAAACATTGTTTATTGTACACTCACACTTAATTAAAACGTTAATATCGCTGAAAACAGACACAGGGTGGAGGAGGGAGGGGTACTGGCTTTATATTCTGTTTTTAGAAAATCATAGTCATTCTAAGCAACATATTATTGACTCTTTTATATATATATATACGTCATTCATTTAAAGTGTTCTCTTTTATTTTCTGTCTCGTCTTCGGCTTTGTTTTCATGCCAATACCTTGCGTGGTGGCCGAGTGGTTTAGGACACTTGTCTCCCAACTGGAAGGTCTGAGGATTTTTCCTGTCTCTCGGGTCACCATATATGCAGACCTGACAGTGCCTGAGCCCCCTTCGTGAGTAATCATCATCATCATCATGTGCCCTGCCGCATGGCGTTGGCAACCATGGACTTCCATCTGCCTCTATCTCTCGTTGCCCCTAGCATCTCCCCCACCCTCCTCGTCCCCAGCCACTCTGCAAGTCCGTCCAGCATTTTCTCCCTGGGTCTACCCGATGCTCTCTTTCCCTCCAGCTTTCCCGTTGAGACCAGGTGCTCCAAATCCCCCTTCCTCATAAAATGGCCTATAAATGTTGCCTGTCTTTTTCCTGATCTCCCTTATGAGTGATCTACTTGTGTCTGCCTCCATCAAGACTGTCTCGTTTGTTTTCTTTGCTGTCCATGGAACTCTCAACATTCTTCTTAGAAACCACATCTCGGCTGCCTCAATCTTGTTCTGGCTTTGTTTGTTGACTGTCCACGCCTCGCATTCGTACAACAGTATAAGTTCTATATAACATTTAAGAACTCTCTTCCTGATGTTAATTGATAGGCATTTGTTGGTAAGAATGCTTGTCATCTTCCTGAATGCTGTTTTGGCTTGGCCGATTCTGCCAGCTATTTCCGATGTGCATCTGCCGTCTGATGAAATGATCGTTCCCAGGTATTTGAATTTATCAACCTGTCGTGAGTAATACGCACTCTAAATATCAAATACGCACAAAGATCCCGTAAGCCATGTCAGCTGTGGCATTAACTGGAAGATATTGTCTTCAACGGAGCTTGCTGGTGACAGAAACGCGCCCAGAGCACAATCAGTTTTGAACAACACAGAGCAGGCCACTGCTGAACTGAGAAAACACTGGCGGAAGCACAACTGAGACAGAAAGACTCCTTCCCATGCAGTGCCTCCAGGACTGGTCTTCTATCACACATGAACACTCACATCAGGCGATAATGACCAGTATGCTTGCCCATTTGACAGACGAAGAGGCCAGCCATCCAAGCATGCCACACCCCCGAAAACGAAGTGTGGCTAATTAATTAATTTAATGTCGGGGTGAAAACAAACGTCCACAGGTGTAAAAGCCCGCTCGTGCACTCAGATGACGTGGGGGAGTTGCAGCCCACAAAGAAAATGGTAAAACCATCATACCAGCCCTGTCGGCTCTCTCACATACTATCTAATCCGCGTTCACGCAGTCACAGCCCCAATGCCAGCGATACACAGAAGCTATCAACAATATCAAGCCGCTGTGAAGTCACTGACCATAGGAGACTGCACTGCTACCAGGTCTCTTTAGTTGATTTCATCTGGTAATGCCCGTTCTAGTGCATCGTGCACAGGTCACCATATGCTGAACCCCCGACAGAGGACTATTATTATTATAATCGTCGTTGTTGTCGTAATTGTTGTTATATTTGTTATAATGTTTACACTGTATTTGTTATTTAGGTCTATAGATAAACTTAAATGACTATCGATTGGCGTCGGGAGCAAGGGAGGTGACTGTTCCGAGAGTGACGAGGCATTAGTGCTCCAGGTCCCATCGGCACCCTCGGATGTTTCTTGCTAACTTGTGTAACACTATTCTAAAAAAAAAATTTTTTTATTAAATTATTTATGTAGATTTATAGCACTATTCTCAAACTCATTTGGAATCAGTGTGCATTACACGCAATCAGACTTTTTAAATGGAGCACTGAGAACTCAGACGTGTTGTCCACATTCCACTGTGTTGTTGCACAGTCTGCGTTTTTAATGGGCGTGCATGCTGGATGTTTGCATGTTTCCACAAGTCACTGGACCATGATATGACTTACAGGATCTATAACTGGTGTGTTCGACCGTTCTGCGTGCCTTTACACACACGAAGAGGGTTTAGGCATACACGTTGACCAAGGTGATCGGAAACATCTCTATCTTCTACCATCCAGGCGGAGGTGTTTAGGCAGATCGAACCCAGGTCCTTCCGAATGGAAGTCCAACGTTTGCCCACTGCACTATCGCACCAGTCGTAGGAATGGACTGAGAGAGCGTCACTGCCACTGTGTCATCCTGACAAAAAATCCCATGAGTATATGACTGGGTTTGGTGTTTGTTCAAGAGGGATTCACCGCATTCGTGCAATTTCATATGCGCGCCATCCAATTCTGTCAACAATTATTTTGCAAACTGCCCCAAACCTTGTGCATCGGCAAAGTGTAGAAATGGACAGCGTGGTGAGTAGAGAGAATGGTACCTAGGAATCTTTAAGTTTATACCACCAGAATGTTTGTGACATCAAGATATGTAGTGAACAGACCATTTTTATATTGCCGGCTGGAATTGAATTCGAGCCTTAAGATCTTGAGTCCACGACTCTTTCAACAAAGCCAACCAGCCTGCTGAAAAAAGGCAACAACAACAACATTGTGATTTATGTGAAAATCGAAAGTACGATCCTTGCATTATCAATATGGTACTGTAAGCAATTGAGCAAACAATAACACTAAAGCAAAGTATATACATACACACACACACACACACACACACACACACACACACACACACACACACACACACACACACACACACACACACACACACACACACGCACACGCACACACACACACACACACCTATACATACATACATAAAATCCTACGGTCTGCTTGAGAATTGACCCCACGACCTCTGCGTTATCAGCACGATTTACTGAGTCACAGGAAGCATTGATATTTACCTCATACACAAAAGTGGCCGAAGAAACCAACATCGAGTTCACGATGAGAGCAGGGCTTAGAGGGCCACAGTCTGAGATATTCCTTACTTATTTACTGCGCGCATATGGAATTGCACGAATGCGGTGAATCCCTCTTGAACAAACTTCAGCTTAATGACGACAAGACAGAAGCTATCCTCATTGGCACCCGTCAGAAACTTTCTCAGCTGCCTCCTCTTTCTCTCCCATTATGTAACACATCAGTCCCAATTTCTGATTCAGCTAAAAACCTTGGTGTCTGCATTGACTCTACCCTCTCCATGAACAAATTTGTTTCTCAAACTGCCAGATCCTGCTACTATCATCTCCATCGTATAAGGCTGATCAGGAAGTATCTCTCTGTGGAAACAACTGCAAAACTCGTTCTCTCCTTCATAATGTCTCGCATTGACTATTGCAATTCACTCCTGTCTGGTCTTCCTGCCTCCACCATTCACATCCTACAGCGCATGCAAAACAATGCTGTACGCCTTGTACTCAAAAAGAAAAAAGCTGACCACATATCTCCTCTCCTGGCACAACTTCACTGGCTCCCTGTATCAAAGCGCATACAGTACAAACTAGACACCATGTGCTACAAAAGCCTCAATAACGCAGCCCCCGATTACCTGTCAAGCCTACTTGAGATCTATGTTCCCTCACGTACCCTCCGCTCTGCCTCCGATCCTCTGACTTTTCGCTTTCCACGCACTAAGCTCAATACCTATGGTCCACGAGCCTTCTCTGTTTCTGGGCCACTTTCCTGGAACAAACTTCCTCTCTCAGTCCGTCAGCAACCTACTTTTGTCTCCTTCAAGTCCGCTCTCAAAACTCACCTTTTCTCCTCCGCATAAAATCCTAACCTCACTCAACCCCCCCCCCCCCCCTGCAGCCTGTCTCCGCTCGGAGGGGAATCACATGGTTATAATATATAATTGTATATGCTATGCTCTCTATAATTTTCCATTGCTTTTATTCTTGCTTTTATTGCTTTTATTCTTTCTCCCCATTTATAGCCATGCGTTGTGTGGGGTGTGTGTGTGTGTGTGTGTGTGTGTGTGTGTGTGTGTGTGTGTGTGTGTGTGTGTGTGTGTGTGTGTGTGTGCGCGTGCGTGTGTGTGCGTGCGTGCGTGCGTGCGTGCTTGCGTGTGTGTCTGCTTCAGCGCTTAGATTTGATTTTATCAAGATTTTGCGCTATATAAATATTGTAATTATTATTATTATTATTATTTCCAAGGCACTTAGGGCAAGCAACTTCTGTCTGTACTGGGCCAGCCTCTGTATAATACCCCTTGAGGTCTTGTTCTATTGTTCGTCGCCAGGTCTTGTTGGGTTTTCCATTCTTTCAGCTGTAGGTACAGTAGGGTGGAAAGGACACAGCTGTAGGTAAAGTAGGGTGGAAAGGACACAGCTGTGGGTACAGTAGGGAAGGACACAGCTGTAGGTAAAGTAGGGTGGAAAGGACACAGCTGTGGGTACAGTAGGGTGGAAAGGACACAGCTGTAGATACAGTAGGGTGAAAAGGACACAGCTGTGGGTACAGTAGGGAAGGACACAGCTGTATGTAAAGTAGGGTGGAAAGGACACAGCTGTGGGTACAGTAGGGTGGAAAGGACACAGCTGTAGGTAAAGTAGGATGGAAAGGACACAGCTGTGGGTACAGTAGGGTGGAAAGGACACAGCTGTGGGTACAGTAGGGTGGAAAGGACACAGCTGTGGGTACAGTAGGGTGGAAAGGACACAGCTGTGGGTACAGTAGGGTGGAAAGGACAGCTATAGGTAAAGTGGGGTGGAAAGGACACAGCTGTGGGTACAGTAGGGTGGAAAGGACACAGCTGTGGGTACAGTAGGGTGGAAAGGACACAGCTGTATGTAAAGTAGGGTGGAAAGGACACAGCTGTAGGTAAAGTAGGGTGGAAAGGACACAGCTGTGGGTACAGTAGGGTGGAAAGGACACAGCTGTGGGTACAGTAGGGTGGAAAGGACACAGCTGTGGGTACAGTAGGGTGGAAAGGACACAGCTGTGGGTACAGTAGGGTGGAAAGGACACAGCTGTGGGTACAGTAGGGTGGAAAGGACACAGCTGTGGGTACAGTAGGGTGGAAAGGACACAGCTGTGGGTACAGTAGGGTGGAAAGGACACAGTTATAGGTAAAGTGGGGTGGAAAGGACACAGCTGTGGGTAAAGTAGGGTGGAAAGGACAGCTATAGGTAAAGTGGGGTGGAAAGGACACAGCTGTAGGTAACGTAGGATGAAAAGGACACAGCTATAGGTAAAGTGGGGTGGAAAGGACACAGTTGTAGGTAAAGTAGGGTGGAAATGATACAGCTATAGGTAAAGTAGGGTGGAAAGGACACAGCTGTAGGTAAAGTGGGGTGGAAAGGACACAGTTGTAGGTAAAGTAGGGTGGAAAGGACACAGCTATAGGTAAAGTAGGGTGGAAAGGACACAGCTGTAGGTAAAGTAGGATGGAAAGGACACAGCTGTAGGTAAAGTAGGGTGGAAAGGACACAGCTGTAGGTAAATTAGGGTGGAAAGGACACAGCTCTGGATAAATTAGAATGGAAAGGACACAGCTCTGGGTAAATTAGGATAGAACAGACACAGCTCTGGATAAATTAGAATGGAAAGAACACAGCTCTGGGTAAATTAGGATGGAACAGACACAGCTCTAGATAAATTAGGATGGAAAGGACACAGCTCTGGGTAAATTAGGATGGAAAGGACACAGCTCTGGGTAAATTAGGATGGAAAGGACACAGCTCTGGGTAAATTAGGATGGAAAGGACACAGCTCTGGTTAAATTAGGATGGAAGGACACAGCTCTGGGTAAATTAGGGTGGAAAGGACACAGCTCTGGGTAAATTTGGGTGGAAAGGACACAGCTCTATAGCAGGTTTAGGCTTGGTGTTGGTGTCGTACTAGGGGCACCTCCACACGTTGTTCAGTATTCTGAAATTGTTTCGGGCTCAAATGCAATGGCTCTTTATGCCACTGCCTGCTCTTCCGTTGCATCTGATATTGCTCTCTAGGTTGGTGAATTCTTCATTGAGACGGTATTTTGTATGATTCATAAAGATGAGGGCAATGCATGCTGTGCAACACCATTTGGTTGTGCATTACAGTGTTGCTCTGTAAGATCCTGGCATGATCAGTTCACACTATCATCCTTTTGTCCCCTCAGCCTAAGCACCAGTTTCCACCAACTTCTTGCGGAAAACTGGTCGAGAGGTGAGCGAGCCAAAGGGGTTAGTTCTTGAGGTACAAACACGATATAGTCTTGCTCGGGGAAAAAAATTGAACACCGCCCTTAGTAAAGATGTATCGTAAAGTGGATGAACTCAACAGTGTGTCGCAAGTCTTCTAGGTTGGACCCATGGCATTTTTAATCCTTTGACTCCCATACCCTGTCCATCAGCATCCTGGTTATTGTCAACAGTGGATGATGGAATTCAAAGAGTTAAGTTTTTGAAGTTGGTGGAGTCAAATGGTAGACTTAGGAGTTGATCAAAATACAAAACAAAATCTGGGAATAATAATTTTAGTCAATGGTCAGGCCACTGCGCACCGAGACTTGTCATGGTACTGCGAGTATTTTGTTTTCTATAGTCTGACAGCTTGTAAACAGAATTTTTTCAGATTTTGCAAAATCTGCAACAACAAAAAAAATCAACATCTGAAGTAAGGCAGAGTACACCAAACCCTCATACCGAGACTGAACGCTGTATGTGTTGCCCAGAAAACTGAACCAGCGTAGCAAGAACGAAATCCAAAACAAGTGTGACTGCCCGCGTTCAAGCAAACAAGAACCAGAAAAAATACGAAAGAAGAATACGAACGCGTATCTAATAAAACAAGACAAGACAGGTGCAAATTTTCGGTCAATTGGCCTTTGTCAAGGATAATATTACAAAAAACAAACACCAGATACAAAAATTATGAGAAAAAGACTGAAACTTCCCTGCTGACTTTGTTCAGATTTTACAAAATCTGCAAAAAATAATCAACGTTACAGGTTATGTTCTGCCTTGTCCTGCTTAACTCAAAACAATCAAGCCATAACAATATATGTCATGACGTATACGCCCAGGTTTATGTTATGCCTTGTCCTGCTTAAATCACAAAAGCAGGGAAGTTTCAGTCCTGTTTACAAACCGACAAACTATAGAAAACAAAACACTCGCAGTACCATGACAGTCTCGGTGCCCAGCGGCCTGACCATTGACGAAAAATATTATTCCCAGATTTTGTTTTGCACTTTGGTCAAGCCATAATGATATGTCATGACGTATACGCCCAGAATTCAGCATCTACATCTAAAACACATCCTTTAGGAATCCTTTTCTATCACCTTTATTAACCCTTTGATCTGCCGCACTGTCCACCAGCATCCTGCATTGTCAACCATGCTAGCAAAGCAAAAATTTAATCCTTTGATTCCCTCACCCTATCCACCATCTTCCTGCAGGAAGCTGGTGGATGGGGTGAGGGAGTAAGGGGTTAAGTTTTTGCAGATGGTGGATTGGGTGCAGGAGTCAAAGGATTAATCTGCAATCTAAACATTAGTTGCATCCCCTAAGGTCATTCAAACAGAGAAAAGGACAAGGAATTGATAAGTATCAACGCCATCTTCTTTCCTGTCCTACATGGCAAGTGTATAACGGCTTGTTTCCCTCATCTTCCGTTCGCCGTCTACATGGTCAGGCCACATCTAGCCATGATCCGTGGCCGGGTTTTTCTTCCAGTTACTGTCGGCTTACCCCAGTGGGGATGCCGGCGGCTCTTGCAGGAAAAATGTATCTCCACTTTCTGGAAATTATATGCTGGAAATTTCCTCTTTTCTGTCACTCTTTTTGCTTCTTTTTTTTTTCCTCCTTTGCTTTCTGTCATTTCTTTTGATAATTTTCTGTCTTGCTGGTCCGTTCACCTGTATGTGTTCGATAAAGTCTTACCTACTTTCTCTAAGGATTGATAACTTGGGTACACGTATTAAGTGCATTTTTGGCTCTGGGAAATGAGATATGCGGAAGCAATTTTACGTAATTAGGCCCGTTTTTATATATGTTTTATTTCCCTAGTTATGTTTAAATTTGTATTCAGGTATGTTTCCTTAAATCCCCTGTGCGATGAATTGGATGTAGTGATCAACGCCAGGGGCATCTTCTTAGATAATGTGCACGAATGTATTGATATGTGTACTTAATTTTCTTTTCCTTTTTTCATATTGGATTATTGTGTGTGTTTTGGAACAGTTATAGCCCTGATATGGCTCTAGTTGGCTGGGCGGGCTTTAAACAAAAAATAACAATAACAATAACAGTTACTGCCATGGAGCTTGGTGGTCAGACTAGGGGCAATCAGCCACGTCTCCTGTGGCTTTACTTGATAGAGGCAACATCACTGCAACATATGTTCAGCCAACTGGTCGTCCTGACCACGGGGGCAGATTAGTGAACACGTCAGTCGGAACTTGCAGTTCATCTGGGTGTTCAGCTTGGTGGTGGCTGGTGCGAAAAGCCTGGTCAGAACAACTTTGCTGTTCTATGGAATTAAGGTGACAGTCGTCACTTTCTGTGCGTGGTTTAACCCTTCGACTCCCGCATCCCGTCCGCCAGCATCCTGCATTGTCAACCATGCTAGCAAAGCAAAAAACTTAACCCTTTGACTCCTGCATCCCGTCCGCCAGCATCCTGCATTGTCAACCATGCTAGCAAAGCAAAAACTTAACCCTTTGACTCCTATCCCGTCCGCCGGCATCCTGCATTGTCAACCATGCTAGCAAAGCAAAAAACTTAACCCTTTGACTCCTGCATCCCGTCCCCAGCATCCTGCATTGTCAACCATGCTAGCAAAGCAAAAAACTTAACCCTTTGACTCCTGCATCCCGTCCGCCAACATCCTGCATTGTCAACCATGCTAGCAAAGCAAAAAACTTAACCCTTTGACTCCTGCATCCCGTCCGCCGCATCCTGCATTGTCAACCATGCTAGCAAAGCAAAAACTTAACCCTTTGACTCTTGCATCCCGTCCGCCGGCATCCTGCATTGTCAACCATGCTAGCAAAGCAAAAACTTAACCCACTGATTCCCTCGCCCTGTTCACCAGCTTCCTGTAGAAATCTGGTCGATAAGGTGAGGGGGTCAAAGGGTTAAGGGGTTGGTGCTCTTGTTCTCTCTTGGCTGTAAATAAGTAAATACCTAATTATCAGCAAAACATGGGTTACTAGTTTCCAGACCAGAAAGCCATGGAGGAGGTGGGGTGGTAGAGAACTGACCGTTCTTGGATCAGCTTTTTGACAGGTGGATCCTATTTCTATCCCTCGCTATATTACTCTTGCTCACCCTGAACAGACATGGTAATGTAATAATGTCGTCGATGTCACTGAGCCTGGATATCTTTTGAACATACAGTACAAACTGTTGTACACTTCAGCTTACCTTCCAGTACATACTCCATGTGTAGTTCCACAACCCAATCACGCTGTGAAGTCTCGTGAGAGCGAAGAACGAGATGTAGCCAGAGTCAGACATAGCCAAACTGAAAAGAAGAAATAAATGTCACCATTTTAACAGTGACATGGAAAAATAATAAAGAGTTTTCTTTTGAATAAAGAGACAGGTATATTTGTAAGATAACCATGAATTTTAAATCATCATCATTATCATCATAATCGTCGTCGTCGTTGTCGTCATCACCATCATCGTCATCATCATCATCATCATCATCATCAATGTCTCATCATCATCAATGTCGTCGTCGTCGTCGTCGTCATCGTCGTCATCATCATCAATGTCATTATCATCATCATCAATGTCATTATCGTCAATATAATCATCATCATCATCATCATCATAATCATCCTCATCCTCCTCCTCATCATCATCATCCTCATCATCATCATCATTTTTTTTTTTCATCATTTCAAACAGCGCCTTTCTCCAAATATATTTCGATTGTCTGCACATTACACATTTAGACAGCACACACCGTAGTACACGTAGAAGGACTGACATCACATACACACACATACATACACACACATCAAAACACATAAACTCATACACGTACACAAATGGACACATACTTACTGATTCTCACCATACACACAAAAAACTACAGTCATAACCATCATACACATATGACTGATGATATGATGTCACATGATCAATAGTTAGAAGTGACAGTACATACAAGTGGAGGAGTTATTATGGAGTAACTATGACGTCCATAATGGAAAGTTTTTTTCTTTTTTCTACTTTCAGCATATAAAAATGCCTTAGGTTGATATGGATTACATCAATAATGGAATGCGTTTTCTTTTTCCTCTTCTAGCATATAAAAATGCCATAGGCTGATATGGGTACTATCCCCAATCTTTGAAGGAGAAACTACAAATCAGCTTTAAAATAAAAGACAAGTAGTGAATAGGAAACAATTTCATAAAGATATGATAATAATTTTATTTGTATGGGATGAACACTCCAAATCAAACGCATGTTCGTTTTACTTTACATAGTAACGGATCATTCTTTACATAGTAATGGACAATTCTTTACATTTGATACAGTGATAACTGTAGGAAACGTTTAGGTCTATACATAGATCATATGATGACAACACAGTCACTCTTGTTTTCATATCGAACGCTATATCCCTTTAGTATCGTAGTTAATGTAAACAGAACGAACAATTCTGTTTTGTTTGTAGAGTTAGATTCGACTGGCTTGATCTCCGTTTATCATCATCACCATGTGTCCTGCTGCATGGCGTTGGCGATCATGGCCCTCCACACGAAAATATCCCCTTTCGCTGCAAGTACATTTCCCACCCGCACTATCTTCAGCCTCCCTGCAAGTCCGTCCAATATGTTCTCTCTGGGTCTACCTGGTGCTCTTTTTCCCACCAGCTTTCCTGTTGTGACCATCGGAGAGTCTGGGAAGGCAACGGGAAACCACCATCGTGTATTCCCAAGTTTATCATGGCCAGCTCCGTTTAGGCAAGACTAAAATTCTCATTAATTTTTTCAAAGTCTATTGATTCGGTTACCGGCAGTATCGACTGTGGATGTTGCTGTCAGTCGCCTTTGTCTCTTAATGAACTGGTTCGTCTAAAACATGTCCAGATGGCAGTATGCTCTGCCGTTATGAACTGAACGCTGTACTAATGACCTGCAACTGTTAGACATCAGGTGGCGTATGGTTAAATATGAAGTTTACAAATGGAAGATTATACGTGTAAAAGTATCGTTGAGGAAAATGTTGAAAGTGAAATGTATTCGCTATGTTTTCTGACTAAGTCAAATCAACAGTTATACAAACTTCTGACTGTTAACGTGACTGAGTCAGAAAGCTTAGTGTCTGTATTGTCATTCTTGACTAAGAAATAGATCCAGTTACAAGAATCTATGGGTAGAGCTGGATAACAGAAGGTCTTCATGCATACATACATACATACATACATACATACATACATACATACATATATACATACATACATGCATACATACATACATGCATATGTACATACATACATACATAGGCCTACATACATACATACACACAGACAGACAGACAGACATACATACAGACACACAGACAAACAACATACATACATACATACATACATACTACGTACATACATACATACTACATACATACAAATACATACACACATGCATTTAGATTAGTTGCAGCATTACACGACTTATAAAGTCATAGACATAAATCTCTGCTGTTTTATAGATGTTTGAGAAACTAAACGTCAGAAGGTCTTTTTCTTTTTCACTCACGGTCAAAAAGCATAAGTCACTGACTGGTTTGGCCTCTCAAGGAAGTCTCACCTGTCTCACCTGTCGGCGTCACCGGGTTCAGTGTTGGCCGCTGCACTTTTTGACAACACCACCCCTCTCCAAACCGCTCTGTCTTGCCTTTGTGGACAATTTCTTGAATATTTAGGCCACTGATATTGCCTTTCTTCCTTTTTGCCTCTGTTTTTTTTTCTTGATAAATGGTTGCCGTGAGGTCCGTGTTCTTGCTACATGACACATGGCCGATGTAGTATACTCTTCTGTTGTTGATGTCTGCCAGCAGTTTTCTGGTGGTATCAAGTTCTTCCAGAACACTTTCACTAGTTCTTCTATCTGTCCGTTTGACACGTAGTAGTCTCCGACAAAACCACATCTCTGCTGCCTAAATTCTTCTGCAATCAGCTTTTCTCAGAGTCAGGCTTCGCAGCCGTAAATCATGATTGGTCAGATCAAACATTCTAAAAGTCTACCTTTCAGGCCATTTGGTATGCCTCTGTCTTACCAGATATTGTTGAGCTGGACCATTTTTTGCTTTGCTATTCCAATTCTTATTTTGATGTCTTAGAGTAGGCTCCATCATCAATTTTTGCAGGACCAGGATATTTGAAATCCTTAGCGTTTTCTAAAGGAACTTTATTAATTAAGATGTCATGATTGTTTTTAGAGTCTTTGCCTTTGATATACAGCACTTTTGTTTTCTTGGCGTTCAAGTTTAGGCCAGCCTTTTTATCCGCTGCATCCGTCCTGTTAGAATTCTTTTCATCCTTCGAAGGCAAGTCTAAACCAAAAGAAGTTGTCAATGTTGTAGCTTACAATACAATAGTCCCATGCTTTTTGGATGAGATATTAATTCAAGGTACCTGGTGCAGGAAGCTGATGGATAGGGTGACGGAGTCCAAGGGTTACGTTTTTGCTTTGCTAGCTGGTGGACACGCAGGATGCTGATGGACAGCATGTAGGAGTCAAAGGTTAACACGGATATACGGTATTCTGCATGCATATACGCACGAAGGGGGATTAGGCACTGGCAGGTCTGCACACATGAACATACTTTTGAAGTGATCCCTAAAAGTATGATCTTTATAACCTCAAGATCTGGCCAGCTCGTGAGTTTATGTACAGGCTTAAGCTTGTGCCGTGATCATTCTGGATCTTCTCCATCACATGGCACCTGTGATGTTAGTGCGTATGGAATTCATTCCGAGCGCGAGGGCGTCGTCTTGAGAAATTGAAACTGAAGTTGAAATTGCGCACATGTTGACCGGGGAAGTGGGAAAAAAATGTCTATACTTTTACCAACCAGGTGGGGGTGTCAAGGCCAATCAGTGTCAGCATCTTTCAGTTAGAAGTCCGACATTTTACTCACCTGACTATTATGTCCATCTGAGATATAGCGGTTTCTGTTTCCACACTAACATGAAGCACGCCTGTTCTTTTTGCTCTTTTCTTGTTTAAAACCCTTTGACTCCTGAACCCTATCCACCAGCTTCCTGCATTGCCAACTACACTTGCAAAGCAAAATCTTTAACCCTTTGACTCCCTCACCCTATCCACCAGCATCCTGCATTGCCAACTACGCTTGCAAAGCAAAATCTTTAACCCTTTGACTCCTCACCTATGCCACCAGCTTCCTGTGCAGGAAGCTGGTGGATAGGGTGAGGGAGTCGAAGGGTTAAGTTTTTTGCAGTTGGTGGATAGGGTGCGGGGAGTCAAAGGGTTAACACACGAGGACCCTGGTGCAGGTATTGATCGTTCATGTTCTCCCTTATCATTATTCACCCTACCTGAAGAGACAGAGGTTGATCCGGTCCGACAATCCCTGACGTAAGAAGACAGCCATGTTGATGACGTTCATGATGAGGCCACATAACATCAGCAGTGGAGTAATACCGATCTGCAGCACGTTTTCAATGAGCTGGGTGGTGGAATCGCTGATCAGGCCTCGGGCAGTGTGTGACTTCAGGACACTCTCCGTTGTGTTGGTTATGTCTCTAAAACTCACTGACCAGGTACTTAATAGCATAATTATTATATATTGGTCAGAAGAAAATCTCA
>CM060314.1:86146950-86171950 GCA_030674185.1 Monoplex corrugatus
ACACACACACAAACACACATACACGCACGTACGCACGGACGCACACATGCGCGCGCACGACACATTAGTATTGACTTGATGCTGAGGTTCAACAGTGGCGACGTGGTTTTATGAAGGCATCATTAAAATGTCTCTCAGACAATTGCAGGGATGTTGCTGGTGACTGTTAGCCAAGTGGTTAAGACATCCGCCCAAAGGGTGGCTTTGCCTTGAGAAACCTGACCACTTAGGATGCACAGGTTCGATTCCCAGAGGACAAAATTTCTGTAAAAAAAAAATTAAAAAGTATATAAAAAAAAAAAAAAGGTGACAGCAGAGGCGCATCCAGGAGTCATGACCTGGATGTGGCCCAGCCCCCTTAGAGTGTCTGGAGTTAATTAAGGGTCGAAACACGTGCTTGACGGGAGTTTCTCTCTGAGGACCTTCTGCTGTCCAGCTCTCCCCAGAGTTTCTTACTACACTGGGAGACGCGGTTTCATGAAAGTATCATTTAAATCTCTCTCAGACAATTGCAGGGAAGGCAGGTAACGATGTAGCTGAGTTTGTTTACTTCGGTACTGATGTGTATCACAACTCCATTGAAGTACTGCGTTTTCACATCAACAGTGACCTCGAAAGGGTTCTTGAATGTTCTATAGAACCTATACTGTTACACTGTTGTGAGGCGTGGACAGTCAACACGCAAAGCCAGAACAAAATTGAGGCAGCCGAAATGTGGTTTCTAAGAAGAATGTTGAGAGTTCCTTGGACAGCAAAGAAAACGAGACAGTCTTGAAACAGGCAGACACAAGAAGATCATCAATAAAGAAGATTAGGAAAAGACAAGCAACATTTATAGGACATCTGATGAAGAAAGGGGGTAATTAGAGCACCCGGTCACAACAAGAAAGCTGGAGGGAAAGAGAGCACCAGGCAGACCCAAGAGAGAAAAATATTGGACGGATTTTCAGGGTGGCTGAGGACGGACAGGGTGGAAGATGTACTTGCAGCGACAAGGGATAGATTCATGTGGAGGGCCATGATCGCCAACGCCATGCGGCAGGGCGCATGATAATGATGATGAGTGACCTTGAAGAAGCTTCATGTAAAAAACAGCAACAAACAAACAAACGAAGATCTTAACGTGCCTCAAGGGCATGGCAGACTGTCACAACAGTGAAAACAGACCTTCAATATTGTTACAAATCCATGCCAGGCCTATGATTAAGAAAATAGTGTCTTCGCCTAGTTGATAGACAGCTGAGGCTGTTGGTAAGCTGAGGCTTTGTGCATTGACCTGGGGTGGGGGTCTTTCTGTCATGTGAGACGAATTTATATAGAAAAGCTAGTTGTGTTGTAATTCAGAACTTTAATCATTCATTTATTTACTTTACATATAGGCCTATGTTCCTTTCTTTTCTTTTTTTTTGAAGATATACACAGATACACATGTCATTTACATGTAACCAAGATTTTTCCAGTGATAGGCTGATACAATACCAGTATAAAATATAGACAAGGTAAATCATAAGGTAGGTGAGGCCTCAGGACCTGGCCAGCTCATGGGTTTATGTGCAGGATTAAGGCTTGTGCCATAATCACCATACACATGGCACCTGTGATGTTAGTGCATATGGAATTCGTTCCCAGCGCGGAGACCTCGTCTTGAGAAACTGAAATTGGATTTGAAACTGTCAGAAATCCACGAGAAAGTGCTGTTCACACACTTGTCTCGAAAAGTGCTAATTGATCCGTGTGATCTTGAGCTTGGCGCCTTGGTGCTTTATCTTCTCAATTTCCCTACCCTGACTCCTTTATGGTCACATTTTTTACCACATTTTGTTAAATATCCACCCATAAAGAGCTGAGAACAACGTGTCCTCGTATTTTTGTCACAGACAGACAGACAGAAAGACACAGACAGACAGACAGACAGAAAGACACACACACACACACATACACACACACACACACACACACCACACACACACACACACACACACACACACACACACAACACACACACACACACACACACACACACCACACCCTCTGGTCTATAAGAAAATATTCCACCACCACCAACACCCCCCTTTTATTTTCTTATGACATTCAGCTGGGTTACTTTACTTTACTTTACTTTATCCGTCCTCTTATACCATCTTGGGCGTCGAGGGGAGAAAGAGCTTTCTGTCTGCGGCAAATTTGAAGGCCTGGTTGAGTGGGATGTTGTGGGTCTTCAGTGTTTCTTTCACACCCTTGATCCAGGTCTTCCTCGGTCTACCCCTTGCCTTGTACCCTGACACCTTTGTGTTGTAAGCTTTACTGGCAAGCTGGTGAGGTGCCATGCGTGTCAGGTGCCCGAACCACCTGGTTCTCTGCTGTTGGATGTAGTGGAGAATTGGTGTTGTTCCAATCATTTCTCTGATCTTGATGTTCTTGATCTTATCATGTCTGGTTTTGTTGACTGCTCTCCTTAGACATCTCATCTCGCAGGTGGTGATCTTTCTTTCAAGACTTTTGGTAAGGGTCCATGTCTGACACTGGTAGGTCAAGGTTGGTCTAAATATGGACTCGATGAGTTTGGCTTTGGTCTCGATGGGGATGTTGGGGTGTCTTAGGAGTGGGGCAAGCTGGTAGCTGACGCTGTTGGCCTTTTGAACTCTTGTCTCGATCTCTCTGTTGAGACGTCCATCTTCAGCTGGGTTAAGGGCCTTTAAAAATGTTTGTTTCGTATTTTTTTGGTGGGGTGGAATTTTTTTTTTTTTTTTTTTTTTTTGGGGGGGGGGCTCTTTTTCCTTTCCCAAAAGTCGTTCTCCGATGTCCATAAAATACTCGTTTGTTTAGTTTAGTTGAGCATCTTCTTCTTCTTCTTCTTCTTCTTCTCTTCGCTCTCTCTCTTATACACACACATACAAACACACAAACATACATGCACGCACACACACACACACACAACACACACACACACACACACACACACACACACACACACACACACACACACAGACATACATGTATATACATGTACACATCTGCATATACACACAGAGACAGACAGGCGGAGAAAAAGGATTGACAAATTAACAGTTTCTGTATTTGAAATAAATGAGTCATTGTTTGAAAAAGGAACACGTACCATTAAGAAGATGCTAATCGTTAATGAAGAACACAATTTAACGAGAAACAACATTGAACTGTTTCATATGCATATTGAATCCTGCTACAGAAAATGTCACAATTAAAGAAATACATCAATGACTTTCTCTCTCTCTCTGGGACAAAGTAAATAAAGTTTAGTTGTGGATAGTGGTTAGCACAACAAACTACCGATTGAAAGGTTGTGGGTTCCATCCCTATCAATCTTGTCAAAATCATTGTCGGATTTTTTTTTAATTTGAATTTTATTTGTTCATTTATTCGTTTAGTTAGTTAGTTAGTTAGTTAGTTAGTCAGTCAGTCAATCGGTTAATCAGTCAGTCAGTCAGTCAATTAGTTAGTTTTAGTTAGTTAGTTAGTCAGTCAGTCGGTCGGTTAATCAGTCAGTCAATCAGTCAGTCAGTTAGTGAGTTAGTTTAGTTTAGTTTAGTTAATTAGTCAGTCAGTCAGTCAGTTAGTAAGTTGGTTAGTTAGTCAGTCAGTCAGTTAGTCAGTCAGTTGGTTGGTTGGTTGGCTGGTCAGTTAGTTAGTTAGGGTTGATTAGTTGGTTGGTTGGTTGGTTGGTGGTTACTTGGTTTGGTTGGTTGGTTGGTTGGTTGGTTGAATACTTAGTTATGTTAGTTAGTTAGTTAGTTAGTTAGTTAGTTAGTTAGTTAGTTAGTTAGTTAGTTAGTTAGTTAGTTAGTTATTTATTATTATTTTGCCCAGCCGGCTCACTACCCAGTGGTGACCGTGCTATGGACTCATTGGGAAGATTGGCATCACACACAGTCGAGTCTCACCCAGTTTTCAAATCCCTCATTGAGAATGTTGATCAAACTCTTGACCAGTACTGCTGGTATCTGTATGTCTCGGGCCTGGTTGACGCCAGGACATATTATGACGGTAAGCGTAGAGTACAGCCCTGTCACGCAGTTTCAATCCAAGACGAAAAACCAAAACGTCTTAATTGTCGTCCCCATATCATCATCATCATCATCATCGTCGTCGTCGTCGTCGTCGTCGTCTTGTGAAAAATTGTCCCAGCTTCTGTGGCAACTAAATGTGGCGTAGAAAATGGGAAAGTTAAAAAAGAAAAGTTGTGACGCTATAATGACAATAATGATCATATAATGATAATAGTGGTGATGATGTATTGATGATGATGATGATGATGATGATGATGATGATGATGATGATGACGACGACGACGACGACGACGACGACGACGACGACGACGAGGAGGACGATGACGACAACAACGACGACAACAACAACAATAATAATAATGAGGCTGCGGAGGTGGAGGATGCCGACGACGACGATTTAACGACAACAACAACGACGACGATGATGATGATGATGAGATGATGATGATGATGATGATGATGATGATGATGATGATGATGATACAATAAATCGTTCAGTATAAATCAAATCATCAAAGCGCAAATGATGATGATGATGATGGTGGTGATACAATAATGTTCAGTATAATCAAATCATCAAAGCGCAAATGATGATGATGATGATACAATAAATCGTTAAGTATAAATCAAATCATCAAAGCGCAAACTCTTGTTGCTCACTCACACAATCACTCACAGTGACAGAAAACAAACTAAGGGTACAAAAAGCACGTGCTTTATATATAGGTGCATATGTCCTGCTAACTAGTTGAGCTGTTTTCTGACTTTGCTCTTTTCACTGCTAACACCCATTTCCATAGGCCCCAGTATTGCCCACACGTCTGTTGATCAACACTAGCATCACACTAGCACATCATGACGTCAACATCTGCTTACCGGTAGTCGCAGGCAAGTCTGCTACTGAGCCTTTTGCGGAAGTCTCTCTCTCTCTCTCTCTTCTCTCTCTCTCTCTCTCTCTCTCTCTCTCTCTCTCTCTCTCTTTCTTTCTCTCTCTCTTTCTCTCTGTCTGTCTGTCTGTCTGTCTTTGTCTGTCTGTCTGTCTCTCTCTCTGTGTCTCTCTCTGTCTGTCTGTCTGTTTGTCTCTACGTCTCTCTCTTTGTCTCTCTCTCTGTCTGTCTGCCTCTCTATCTCTCCTCCCTCTCTCTCTCTGTCCGTCTGTCTGTCTCTGTCTCTCTCTCTATTTGTCTCTATGTCTGTCTGTCTGTCTCTGTCTCTCTCTCGGTATATACACTATTGTGCATGCTCTGTAGTACTCCTGATAGTCAATTTTGATTCAACACCTCCCTGTATAGGCCTGTATGTAGATATCAAAAACGTTTTAGTATATAGCGCTATCCACAAAACTTATTTGGATTCATTTCGCATTACAAATAATCAGAATTGTTAGTGGAGCATGGAGAACTCAAAGCCATCAGGTAAGCTGACAACATTTCGCTATGCTTTTGCACAGTTTGCAACTTTGGTGGATTAACATACAACATGTTTTCATGTTTCCATAAGCCAGAGACTGACATGACTTACAAGATCCTTAACACGCATATTTTGATATTCTGCATGCTTATACACACACAAGGTGGGGGGGGGGGGTGCCCCTGTGGGAATGCCGGTGGGTTCTTTCAGTATAAATAGCACCCCCACCTCCCGGAAATTATGTGCTAGAAATGTCCTCTTTTCTGTCACTCTCTTTGTTTCTGCCTTGTTCCTTTTGCTTTCAGTCATTTCTTCCTATCATTTTCTGCCTTAATGGTCCATTCACCTGTATGTGTTCGATAAAGTCTTACCTACTTTTTCTTAGGATTGATAATTGAGTAAACGTATTAAGTGCATTTTTGGCTCTAGAGAGGTGAGATATGCAGAAGCAATTTCAGGTAATTTATGCCCCTTTTTGTATATGTTTTGATGTCCTTAGATATGCTAATATTTGTATCCAAGTGTGTTTTTTAAATCTTCTATGCGATAAATTGGACGGAGTGGTCAACGCCGGGGACATGTCCTTAGATTATGAGCGCGAATACGTTGAAATGTGTATTGATTTTCCTTTTTTTTTTTTTTTTTTTTTTTTTTTTTTTTTTTACTTGTTGACGTTTTGTATGTTTTGAACTGGTTATAGCCCTAAAATGGATAAGTGCAGTCGGCTGGGCTTTAAACAACAATAACAACAACAACAACAGGTATGGCAGGCTTGACCTGGGAGATCAGAAAAATATTCATCCTTTATCACCAGGCGTAGTTGTTACGTGGATCGTAGGCTTCAACTACTATGTTGTTTGTTCGTTTGTTTGGAGTTTAACGTCCGCACCCACATAAGCGATATGGCAGACGGGTTCGTTATGAACCACTTAAAAATTGCGCATAAAATATGCTGTATCAGCGTATTTTATACATTTTTTTTTTTTACTAACGAGGTGTTATTACCTCCTCCGTGCTTGTTATCCTCGTCTAGATATCGTTATCCTCCCAAAATTCTACTATGTGTTAGCCCTGATATGGCTCTAGTAGTCGGCTGGGCTATAAGCAATATGAACTGAATTGAACTACTACGTGCACTTGAATGTAATACAAGAGGCTTTTACCTACATGGCTGGTCTTTTCTCTTCTTTTTTTTTTTCTTTTCTTTTCATTTTTTTTTTTTTTTTTCTTTCTTTTTGCCTTTTTTTCAAACCCCACCATCAAGGCAGCCATACTCCGTGTTGGGGGATGCGCATGATGGGTGTTTTCGCATTTCCATGAGCCATCGAACACTGATGAGACTACACTTGCAGGATCTTTAACGTGCGTATTTGACGTTCATGTGCGTAATATACATTGAAGAAATTCAGACACTCGAGTTCATGTTCATATTGCTTATATAGCCCGCCGACTACTAGAGCCATATCAGGCTGCACACGTCAAAACAACCCGGTTAAATAAAACAACTGTTAAAACCATGCTCACCGTTAATTTGCAAGTTCAGACACTCAGCAGTCTGTACACGTTTTTTATTGTTATTGTTATTGTTATTGTTGTTAAAAGCCTAGCCGACTGCATAGAACCATATCGGAGCCATAACCGCTTCAAAGCATACAAAACTTCAACAGGAAAAAAGAAAAGGAAAGAAAATTAAGTACACGTATCAATGCATTCGCGCACATAATCTAAGGACATGCCCTGGCGTTGACCACTCCATCCAATTTATCGCACAAGGGACTTAAGTAACACACCTGAATACAAGTTTAAGCATACCTAAGGACAATAAAACATATATAAAAACGGGTATAAATTGCCTAAAATTGCTTCCGCATATCTTACCTCCCCAGAGCCAAACATGCACTTAATAAGTGTACCCAATTATCAATCCTAAGAAAAAAGTAGGTAAGACTTTATCGAACACATACAGGTGAATGGACCAGCAAGACAGAAAATGACAGGAAGAAATGACAGAAAGCAAAGAAACAAGGCAGAAACAAAGAGTGACAGAATAGAGGAAATTTCTAGCACAGAATGTCCACGATTGGGGCGCCATTTATACTGAAAGAGCCTCTGGCATCCCCGCAGGGGGCTCTATACACGTTGATCTAGGACAAGGGAAAAATCCTCACCCTTTACACAGCAGGGTGCTCACGCAGGTTTGAACCAGACCTTTCAAGTGGGAATCCAGTGTTCCAACAACTCCACTTCCACACTGGTCATTCAACAACTTTCATGTTGGTCTACTTGGTGAGAAGGCTTGTTCGTTGATCAGTCCAGGAGTGGGGTGGTAGGGGTGGGGTGGTGGTGGTTAACCCTTCGACTCCTGCACCCTGTCCACCAGCATCGTGCATTGCCAACCATGATAGCCAAGCAAAAACTTAACTCTTTGATTTCATCCTCACCATATCCACCGGTCTCCTGCAGGAAACTGATGGATAGGGTCAGGGAGACAAAAAGTTAAGCTTTTTTGCAGTTGGTGGATAAGGTGCGGGAGTTAAAGGGTTAATGGAGAGAGGGACACATTGGGAACGTTATTTCAGGAATAAGGCTTAAATGGAAAAAGCATGCATGCGCGCGCGCGTGCGTGTGTGGTGCGTGTGTGTGTGTGTGTGTGTGTGTGTGTCCTGAAAAGAGAGCAAGCATGCATGCATATGAGTGTGTATCTTGAAAAGAGAGCAAGAAAGGATACACACACACCGCGTGCAGTGTATGTGTGCTAAAAAAAGAGAGAACGCGCATGCATGAACACGCGTTTGTCCTGAAACGTGAGCAGGCATGCATGCATAAGTGTGTGTGTGTGTGCATCCTGTAAAGAGAGGAACTTGCATGCGCCCGTGTGTGCATGTCTGTCATGAAAAGAAAACGAGCATACATTCATACGCATTAAGTTCGTGTTGAAGAGAGAGCGAGCATGCATACACTCGTGTGTGTTTTTGCCTTGAAAAGAGAAAAAACATTCACAAGTGTTGTGGGTGTCTATCTTGAAAAGACAGCGAACATACGTGTGTGTGTGTGTGTGTGTGTGTGTGTGTGTGTGTGTGTGTGTGTGTGTGTGTGTGTGTGTGTGTGTGTGTGTGTGTGTGTGTGTGTGTTTAACTGAAAAGATTATTTAAAAAAGATATATAGTGGTGTTGAATAACGGTTTTGGGAAACAAACTAACGGAACTGTAACTGGTCAGGGATTTGAACTCAGGAACTGATTTTCGTTGTACATGTATGGACTTGAAATGAGTATTGACTTCAGGTCACATGCGAGTACTGGAGTGGGAAAGGAGATAGACGTAGTGTATATACATGTGCTGGCATGTACAAACACAGGTTAAAGTAACAACCCAGTTCCTGAGCTCGCTTGACCTAACAC
This sequence comes from Monoplex corrugatus, assembly GCA_030674185.1. NCBI lineage: Eukaryota > Metazoa > Mollusca > Gastropoda > Littorinimorpha > Ranellidae > Monoplex > Monoplex corrugatus. The sequence goes on from CM060314.1 coordinate 86,155,807, forward strand.
AAACAAGTAAGTTAACCTTCCACCCAACTGAAAAGCACAAACAAACAAACAAACACTGAAATAACTCTTTCACAGGATTTTTAATGTATTTCACATCACTTTCACACTACAAATGTCAAACCATAGAAAACATGGAAAGAAAACATTTTGTTGTTGTTGTTGTTTTTTCTGTTTAACATTCCATCACAAAATGTCCCAATGCACATTTTTTTTGGTACTATGATCAATGTAAACACACACCGGTTTGCCATACACCTACCCCCCCACCCCCCACACACACACACGCAATTCGCGCTCTCTGTCTCTCACAAGTTCTGAGTTCTTTCACAAGCGCCACATCAGAAGCGTTTACATTATCAAGACTGAGGTATATATATATTATATGTGTGTGTGTGTGTTATATATATATATATGTGTGTGTGTGTGTGTGTGTGTGTGTGTGTGTGTGTGTGTGTGTATGTATATATATATACATATATACATAATATTATACACTTATTTTGGATTGCATTGGTATGCTGACATGTTAACTACTATTTACATTCATTTCTGATACCAGCATGCATTTCATAGGGAATCTGATATTTTCCTGCGAATAGCTTAGTCTCAGTTCAGTAACACTTTTCAAAGATGATTTTTATACAAGTGACGTGATCTGAATTTTTAACAAAATATTCCTGTACTTGTGGATCTCCAGTTTTAAATCTTCTACTTTAGTTGTATTGGAAGTAGTGACAGTAGTAGTAGAAGGAACAGTAGAAGAAGCAACAGTAGTAGAAGCTGTCGAAGTAGTAGTAGTAGTAGTAGTAGTAGCAGCAGCAGCAGTAGTAGTTCAAAATGTATATCACCAATAGTAGAAGTGGTAGCTAGTTGTGGTGGAGGTGGCTGGAGCAGTAATAGTACATAATAGTGTCAGTGTTAATAGCAGCAGAAGTTCCAATGGCACTAATAATCACAGCAATAATGATACCTAGAAGTGAATGCATGATATGCAATTCTGTAAGCATGTCTTGACCTCGTGTGTGTGTGTGTGTGTGTGTGTGTGTGTGTGTGTGTGTGTGTGTGTGTGTGTGTGTGTGTACGTGTGTGTGAGCGTGTGTGTGTGTCAGTGTGTATGTGTGTTAGTGTGTTGTTTGTGTGTGTGTGTGTGCACGTGTGAGTGTGTGGTATGTGTGTGAGAGAAAGAGAGAGAGAGGGGGGGGGGGAGGCGATATAAACGTAGGTTACAATGGTCATCCAACAAACAGCAAGGTCCTAATAGTTTAATAAACAATCGCCGGAGCTCTTTGAAACTTTACACACACCTGACCCAATCCAATTATTCTGTGATCTATTACAAAATGACGTGCAAATATTATGACGTCACCTTTACGACGTCATGTTGGTACTGTCATTCCAAACGTCATGGCCACGTGTACCGTTGAACAACAGCGCGCTTATATTAAAACTGAATTTAATAGACTGAAATCTTAGAGCAAGTTCTAGTGCAGATATAACACTACAAATCGTTTGTGTGACATAAACTCTTTTGCAAGCTGCACTGATATGTTCTTAGGCTACTATTCATTGCATAACCCTTAACATGCATGAACCTTAAGCATTGTGAAGTTAGAAAAAGAGTGTGTCTAGGATGCATGTGGTGTATAGTGTACTGCTGTGCACACAAGTACATGTACATGCATAAAGTACAGTGCGATGTGTGTGCATGTATAAAATACTATGTACATATTTCATGAGTCTGTTTCATCTACCTTTAAACTGTTTTCGCAGATTTATCCAAGACATTTTGATCTACAGCTACAAACGTGACTGACGTTGTAAGAAAACATTAACAAACACAACCATACATCTCTTAACGTCTCAAACAACAGGCACGGTAGTCAAGTGGGTAAGACATCAAAAGGTTTGGGGTTTGAAACCGCCCAGGTGCATTCGCCGGGTGGGTAAATGGTGGAGATGTTTCCAATTTCCTAGGTCAACATGAACATATCCTTGTTTGCGTCTTAACACCATTCTTGTGTACACGCATGCAGAACATCAAGTATGCATGTCACAGAAACTGGAATTCATGTCAGGGTCTGGTGGCCTGTGGAAACCTGAAAACACCCATCATGCATGCCCACTTAAGACAAGAGTATGCAGATTGTGCAGCAACCTATCGCCAGCACAGTGTGGACAACAAAAGGTATAAATAAATTCGAGAAAAATCACAACTCTTCAAAATAAATTAAGTCTTTTTGGACGGATCTTTCCCAAATTTGAGTCAAATGTATACCCAGCTGAGCAATTGTGAACACATATATTTGGAAGCTATGGTGCCAAGATTAAGGTTACAAAGACCAAAAAAATGTACCTACCTCCATCAACTCTTTTTCAGGAAGATATGTGAAAGGCATTTTGTCAGGAACTTCTGACTTTTCAGCTGAGCATGGAGAGGTCGAGCTGTTAAGCGAGCTGCCACTTCCATTGTGTTGTTGCATCGGCAGTGGGGTTGTATACTGGGTGTTTTCATGTTTCTATAAACCATATACTGACACAATTACAGGATCTTGTTATTGTTATTGTTGTTTAAAGCCCAGCCAACTGCGTAGAGCCATATCAGGGCTATACCCGTTTCAAACATACAAAACTTCAACAGGAAAAAAAGAGAGAAAAGAAAATTAGTTATATGTATCAATGCATTCGCCACATGATATAAGGACATGCTCCTGACGTTGACCACTCCGTCCAATTTATCGCACAGGGGATTTAAAAAACACACTTGAATACAAATTCAAGCATACCTAAGGACAACCAAAACATACAAAAACGAGCCTAAATTACCTAAACTTGCTTCTGCATATCTCACCTCCCTAGAGCCAAAAATGCATTTAGTACATGTACCCAATTATCAATCCTAAGAAAAAGTAGGTAAGACTTTTTCGAACACATACAAGAGAATGGACCAGCAAGGCAGAAAATGATAGGAAGAAATGACAGAAAGCACAGGAACAAGCCAGAAAAATAGACAATGACGAAAAGAGTAAATATTTCTAGCACATAATTTACAGAAGGTTGGGGGGGGGGGGGGGGGGGAATACTATATATACTGAAAGAGCCTCTGGCATCCCCACGGGGAAATACAGGATCTTTGAAGTGCACATCTGACATCCTGTGTGTGTGTACATACAAAATGGATTTAGGCACCAGCAGGTCTGCATACATGCTAACCTGAAAGATCAGAAAAGAATCTCCATCCTTTACCCAACAAGCAGAGGTGTGTATGTGAATCAAAAGCTGGACCCTCCAACTGGAAGTCCAACATGTACCCACTTGACGATCCTACCCATTGAAATGACATTAGACTGTGAAATCTACTATCAGATGAGGTTTCTTCAGCCTACAAAAACAACAATTGCCAACCACTGATTTAACAAATCTGAACACAACATGGAAATTTGAACTGAAGGCAACTTTTGCCAACCATAACTTGACAGTCACAAAAATGTACACAACCAGAAAGTCAAAAACTGACTTTTTCAAGTCACAAAATTTTTATACAGCTTCATAGTCACAGGATGACTTTAGAGTCACAAAACTTTATACAGAGCATCAGTCAAAATTTTTACAGAGCATCAGTCAAAACTTTATACAGATCAGTCAAAACTTTATACAGAGCATCAGTCAAAATTATATACAGAGCATCAGTCAAAAGTTTATACAGATCAGTCAAAACTTTATACAGAGCATCAGCCAAAGGATGATGTTGAAGACACAAAAACATATTATGAGACCTGGAGGTCACAAGGGTTTATACAGAAAACCTGAAACCTTGGCCACAATCGCTGATATAAATGTGTTTATGTCAAGGAATGGCAAGATGGTGGGTAGGTAAAAATGGGACAAAAGTGAGGAATGAAAAGTACAGAACTGAAAATTCAACAAACATGTCAACAAATACAAGCGAAAATTCAATAAATATGTTCAAGATCAGACACACATATACAGACACACACACGCATGTATATGCATACAAATAAAAAAAAAGCGCTGAGCACACAAGGAAAAACGAAACAGTGGTGATGGCTTCCATTATGTCAAATTGTTCACAAGCACAAGTAATAAGAACAAAAACTGTTCTTCCAATGTTTATCACAAAAAGACCACACACACACACACACACACACACACACCACACACACACACACACACATCAGCGCTACGTGAAAAATATCAAAACAAAGATAAAAAGTAACAAGTTGAAATATCACCCATTCTTGTCAAAAATATAAAGTTCCATTTTTCAGTTTATAAAGATAATGCCTCTACACCGAAGTAAGTTCCATATATACTGATGCCGTCGATTCAATAAGATGAAGAAAATTCAAAATGATAACCGCATAAGCCTGTTGGCCTACATAATCACATAAACCACATATACACACACATATGCCATGTCAAATATACAGGAGGGTGCAAAAGTAGGTATACAGTTATGAAAAAAGAAAACACGTACAATACTCATTGCTTTTATTATACAAACAAATGAATATTGCACAACATGTAATAACAAGCACAGCCTTAATCCCTCAGATATTCAAACTGCTTGCTGTCGGTATTCACACACTCCTCTAATCGAGAGCAGAATTAAGTATTATAATAATGATGTGATACTTACTGTATACCTACTTTTGCACCCCCCTGTATAAACGCACACATGAGAAAGCAACAAGTTGAGTATTAAAAATCTCCTGTACAGACATCTCCAACAGGGTTCACCTGTTATCGTAAATGCAATGTGCTGCTTTCAATGTGAGGTCACTAAAACAGAAGCATTCACTGCCAGTTCAATCACAAAGCCTTAATCGTGGCAACTTGTAAGTCCATAAAAAAGCACAGACGATTCAATAAAAATCATCTTCACTCAAAATACTCTCTCCTATACTCTCTCTGGAGTCTGGGTTGCTACAAAACGAATTATCACACTCATGCAATTCCATATGAGCTCCACCTAAATCTGCCAACAATTATAGCAAAAAGACTCCTTGAGCCTGCACAAAACCCTATGCACTGGCAAGGTCTTGAAATGAGGATGGGGGACAGAGCCTATGAGACACTTGACACACACCACCAGAATGAGTAAAACATTAAGGAGGCCAGGTTCTATGTTGCAAGCTGGAACTTAACAGCAGATATGACATCTTGAGTTCACGCATGTATCAAAATTGTCAGCCAGCCCACATTAAAAAAAATGTGGCCTCGCCTAAGGGTTGAACCCACAACCCCTGTGTTATCAGCACAGCGCTTGAACGAACCACACAAACAAGGCCAGTAATCTCTTGTGGATGATCCATGAGTCCACTTACCATTTTATGTACACACAGTCCATGAAAACCATTGGATTTTTAATGCATGTATAATCCACAAAAATATATCTTCACTCCAAATTTCAGCTTCTCTGTTCATTTCCTCAAACCTACAACACATCATTCTCATACACCAAAGGCAAGTCAGGCTAGCATTCCTCTCGTTTCATTAATGTTCATCTCAGACAGGCATAATTCTCATGGTACCACAGTGTCCTTGTATTATGCATATCTCAACATACGCTATATACACTTCAAACATCTGGTAACGCCTTAATTCAAAGCCTCATAAAGTTGGATTCATAAACAGCAGAGAAAACTTCTTAACCTCTCTCTCTCTCACCCCCCCTCTCTCTCTCTCTCTCCCTCTTCTCTCTCTTGTCTGTGCATGTGTGTATGTGTGTGTGCATGCGTACATATTGTGTGTGGTGTGTGTGTGCAGTGTGTGTATTTGTGTGTGCCAGTGTGTGTATTTGTGTGTGTGCATGCCCACCGAAGATGCAGACTGTGCAACAATATAGTGGAGTATGGTTAGCTTGCTTAACAGCTTCAGTTCTCTGTGCTTCACTGAACAACTCTCATTATGTGTTATGCATTGTGGGCTGGTTGGTTCTTTGACAGAGCCATAGACTCAAGATCTGATATCCAGAGCTCAGTCCCAATCTGCAACATTAAAAACTGGCCTGTTGGCTGCCCATCCTAATGTTTCCATCGTTCTGGTGCTGTCAGTTCAGCATTTCACAGATCAGTTCTCCCCTCTACCCATTTCAAGACCTTTCCCGCACGTAGGATTTTGTGCAGGGACAAGGAGTCTGCTGGATAACTGCTGGAAGATTTGGATGAAGCACATATGGAATTGTCTGAGTGCAGTGAATTCCTCTTGAACAAACTCCAAACTTCAAAAGGTAACGTGCAGTGAGCCTTCATGTTGAGAACAGCACTATACAAAGATGACTTACACCAACAATGAACATAGGGTGTTGAAAGAATACTTCCAGAAAGTAATTCTTTTAATGTGGTATGGAATGAGAGAAGTGGATTAAACAGGTAGATTTGTGAGGATTTTGTTTGTTTGTCAATACCAACATATATATATATATATATATATATATATATGGTGGTACATGGTGGAAATAATCTAAGTACTATGAACATACAGCCTGTAAGAAAATGGTTAAAGTATGCTCTCTCTCTTGCTCAGGATAACTGAATCACTAAATACATTTTTACTTCTTCTCTCTCTGACTGTCCGTGCTATACAACAAAACTTAGAGTAAGGATGGCTTCCACTGTATCAAACAGATAAAGAATGATGGAAAAACAAGAAAAAGAAAATAATCATGAAAGAAAAAGGAAGCTGATGCTCATTGCACCTGCATGCAACTTAAGTCAACCAAAGAAAAAAAAAGGCTGAACAGTTGAGAACATCCATACGGGTTTAAGAACAAGAACGGTTCTTCCAAAGCTCAACACACACACACACACACACACACACACACACACACACACACACACACACATATACACACACACAGTCCAGATGGAAAATGACAAGAAATCATTAAGACATCCATTCTTCTCTTGTTAAGACAGTGATTAGATAACAAGTGTTTTTTCTTATTTATTCAAAATCACAAGTTTAACAGGAAATAAAAACAATAGCACTCATGAGTCATGGAATAGTATGTGTCATTACAACAACTTTTCATGCCATTCATATCATACACACACGCACATATGAAAAGACAGAGACAGAACATAAGATCACACGCACACATAAACAGTGACAGAACATGAGATCAAACAAGTATGTGTATAAAAACTGAGGAAGAACGCAAGATGTCATCGTTTTTGACACAAGTGGAACAAAAACAGACGATATACATATTTCTAAAGCTAAACTGGCACACTGCATCACTTGATTAAGTGTATCCAACATAAAATTCTACATAACTTCTTGTTTCCTTTTTATGAGGTGCACATTTGATTTTAAATATACTAATTTCATAGAACAGACAATGATTACTCAACTTTATCAGAAAAAAGTATGTTGTTCATGCTCACATGAGTACTTCAAAATCACCACTTACATGACCCATAAATAATGAAACATGAAAAAGAAACGTAATGTTCTAACCTTAAAATCTGACACAACAATAACAGACATACGGCTGAAGCTAGAGGTACCAGGCCTGCAGGCGCCCTCCAACAATCCATGCTACCATATTAACGCCAATGTCAACATAGTCGTATACATCAAGCGAGAGAGGCATTCGCCCACTGTGGCCACATTCAATGCCAGATATGGTGTGACAATTCAGAGTGTCAATCAAAGGAGGAAAAGGTAACAGACAAGACACCAACTGGTTTCAACACCAACCAATGTCCTGACAGTAATTATTACAGTCTCAACTTCTAATTAAGGTGAGCATAATACTTTTTTTTTTCACATCAACTTCTCATCTCTGCAGTCACTCTTTATTTCTAAAACATTAACTACTAGCTGAAGATTTCATTACAAGCAATGACAATGTTTTTAGTCATTCAATTAAATACCCTCTCTCTCTCTCTTTCTCTCTACCACTGATTAATGAAGTATCATTGTCAATGGTGAAATCAAAATATGACCGCTGGATCTTTAGGGCAAAACACAAAACATTGAAAAGTACCTTGTTTGTGAAAGATCCTTTGGAGTAATATAAGCACGATATTTCGAGCCCTGGCCCTTTGTCAAGTGAAGAAAAGTGGAAAATAAAAGTGACGTGGAAAATAAAAATGATGTGGAAAATAAAATGACGTGGAAAATAAAAATGATGTGAAAATAAAAATGATGTGGAAAATAAAATGACGTGGAAAATAAAATGATGTGGAAAATAAAAATGACGTGGAAAATAAAATGATGTGGAAAATAAAAATGACGTGGAAATAAAAATGACGTGGAAAATAAAAATGACGTGGAAAAACAATGATGTGGAAAATAAAATGATGTGGAAATAAAATGACGAGTAGAACCTTCATCAACACTCCCACTTCAGTCACTGGACCATCAGGCAGCTTCAACATCAAATCAAGCTTCAACTGCAAATCAACCAACATTGTTTACATCCTGTCACGCTCATTGTGCTCCCAACTGTATGTGGGTGACATACCACTCAATGGATGACATTTTGTGGAACATTTAAGATCCATGAAACTGAACTACAACAACCCAATAGGCCAACATTTCAACAGCCCTCAACACAGCTACGTCCATGCACAAATTTCAGCAGTGTGGCAAAACACCAGAGACCGACGATACAGGAAATACATGGAGAACTGCATCATCCACCGACTGGGAATAGTCCAGCTGGCAGGCCTGAACACCAGAACTGCCGACGCGTAGCAGTGCCCGGGCCCTCTCCTTGTCCTACTAATCCCTACTGTTTCCCTCTCTTCTCCCCCACCCCACTCCCCACCAGTCCTGCTCTGTCATTTTTATTTTCCACGTCATTCTATTTTCCACATCATTTATTTTCCACGTCATTTTTATTTTCCACTTTTCTTTCACTTGACAAAGGGCCTGGGCTCGAAACATCATGCTTATATTACTCCAAAGGATCTTTCACAAACAAGGTACTTTTCAATGTTTTATGTTTTATCATTGTCAATGTCACACACACACGTGCGCACGCACACACATACACACCACACCACACCACATAAACACAACCACACACACACACATGTATACATCCACCAATATCATGGCAATAATACACTCAAGCCAATCTTTAGCTTACAAACTGGAACAGCTTGAAATGATTTTTTCCCTGAAAGAGGGTGGAACCAGTCAGCATCAACAAAGGCACAGCCTTTTAACATTTTCGAACTCAGACACGAAAAGATGAAGCTCTTTCTCTCTCTCTCTCTCCTCACACACACACACACACACACACACACACACACACACACACACACACACACACACACACACACACACACACACACACACACTATGCATGCCACAAAAAAATCACAGTGGTGGAAATACAAGACCAATGGTAGGAGGAAATCTGCAAACAAAAGCACGTACATAATGAAAATTCATCACAAAAACAAAAAATAGATCCAGCACTCAACAAACTAATATCTTTGATCAGTCATTATCTTTCAATCATCTCCAACATTTCTGTCTTTGAGTTGTCATTCCATTGTTTTTGAGAAATTATAATAGGCACAATCTTATTATAATTTACACATATCACGCCTAAACGAATATTATCCATCAAGGAATTTCACTTACTTTTTGTTAGGCCTGATCGGTTCAGCGAATCCTCGTCAGACTATTATAATTTCTCAAAAACAATGGTCATAAAATTAAGTAACGCCTATATGGCTGAAACAAGAAAACTCTCAGCATGGAGTTGTCATTCCGACACCATAAAATGAACAAAAGATATGCACGAATATTTTGGCAACAAATTTTGGTTTGAACAACCATTCACTGGCAAAGTGATGTGAACTGATAATAGTATAATGGAAACTACAAAAGCATGCAATGCTGTTTTGTTATTTAGGGGTGGGGGAGGGGAGGGAAGAAGCCTGAGGAGACAGACCTGACTTTAGTCTTGGGACAGTTAACCCTTTGACTCCCACACCCTATCCACCAACTGCAAAAGTTTTTGCAGTTGGTGGACAGGGTGTGGGAGTCAAAGGGTTAGAGATTCTCCAAGCCATCTCATTGTTTGCTGGTTTATGGAAACGTGGAAACACCCAACATGCACACCCTCAAAAGTGAAGCAAGACTCCTTTGACCCTTTCGCTGCCAAAGTGTAAATAAAAAGGTGAATCGCCTGTGCCACGAAGTTTTAAACGTCTTGACTTAAAATAAGAAAAATTCATCTCTTAATCCAGCCCAGAAAACCCCACAACACTATAAATTTTCTTGTTCAGTATACTTTACAACACACCAGGAGCGGCAGTACTTTCGTTTTTACGATCACCAGTGCCAGTAATGTCACTTCGACTCTTATCTGGGTCAAGTCCGACTTCGGACATCAACACCGAAAAATCGCATGCATGCGCCAAATTATCGTCATTTTCACTCTTATCGACAGACTGAAAATCAGAATCAGCTCCACAAGTAATGATTTCTGCAACTTCTTTTGCTGCATAAGTTGTTTTTCAGGTCTGATCGACGCTCAGTGTTGAAGGGAGTCCGTCCGCCATTGTTTACACTCGCTGAGTAGTAATCAGCTGTAAGAGGTCACATTTTCAACCACACGGGCAGAAAAGACGTAAAACGTCACACATACATAATTAGCATCTATATATAGAGGGAATACTGAAGTTTCCGTTGATATCTCATACGTCATTGAAAGCGTTGGGGTTTTCAGGCTAAAACTAGGAAAAGTCACCAACCGAATATTTAGTCAGTGGCACTGAAGGCATACGTTTCTTCTGACCAAATATTCGGTCGGAAGCACTGAACAGGTTAATGGTGGGGTAAAACAAAATACTGACTCCTAAACTCACTATATAGTGTAGTGTAGGTGGGAAGTGCAGCCCACAAATGCTACAACAACAACAACAACAAAAATCCACACTGCTTCGTCTGGTCTTCTTCAATTCTGGGCAGGGTTCAGGTACCCAGGTTCAAGTACCCATTCACACAGCTGGCCATCCACACAGAGGTTTTTTTCCCTCCTTTTGTTCTTAACACCTTCAACCCCTGGTATGATATGTCTTAACAATCACCTGGACCAGCGTTAAAGAGGCTGCTACATTAACATTAGGGTGCGTCACTAAAACACATCGAACTTGTTTGTTTCTAACAGTAGTGATACCAAAATTTCAGTGTATGTTGGAAACTGAAACATTGTAACTTGACATAAATTTTGGACATCTTAGGCATTACATAATATTGCTTGGACAGGATACTATAACATGAAATAAACACACAGGCCTGAACAAAGACATACAGCATACTTACAACATCAGTACATGTGCAAATTACAAAGATGACTCTTACCTTCAATATTGCAGATCCTGATATTACCCAGTAAATCCAATAAAGAGCCACACACACACACCCACACACATCCACACCCACACACACACACACACACCACACACACATATTGACACACACATATATTGACACACACACACAAGACTAGACAAAGTTGGTGCCAAACAAATTCTAACAGAGAGAGAGAGGGAGAGAATCTATAAAAACCAACCTACATTTGCAGTACTGCACGACTGTCTACAAGGTGAGAGTCACACCTTCTTCAACCCTATACCATGAGCACCCCCTCTCCTTCTTACCACTGTTCTACAATTCAGACAGAGGGAGAGAGAAAGGGAGGGAAGCTCTAAAAACCAACTTGCACATGCTTCCAGTACTGCACTACCGTCTACGAGATGACAGCCACATCCTCTTTGACACCTATCATGAGCATCCCCTCTCCTTCATATCACTGTTCCACCTCACAATGTGATCCACACTGGTATCACTATCAGAATCATTTCATTAATCTGGTTCAAGATATTCCTCTCACCAGTATCACTGCCTCAGATTTCTTCCTTATTACTGTCATAATTCATAATCAACTCTATGATCTGTTCAGCAGTCAGTCCTCCTTCTGTTTGTCTATGTATGCCATTTTTAAAAAATCTGCGAAAATCGGTGAACGCTGGTAAGTTTGACCAACCAGGTAAAGATATACATTATGATTGTGCTTCCAGTATCTGCGAACAGTCCAGCTGAGAAAGCAAGTTTTACCATGGGAGAATACCTGAAACTGGAATAGTGCTTTGCTATGAGTGTACTCATATCAAGTCTGCTAGGAGATAATGGCGGCACAAGGTAGCTCATACCCAGGGCAGAATGAGTTAAACCTGCTCAATCACGTGGCTGCATTATCTATAAGCTATCCATGTTTTAATGTAAAATGTACATCAACCATACAGTGAAATAACTTAAAAATCACTTTCTTCAAAGTTCACAAAAGCTTCAGTTTTGCAAAAACTAACATCGAAATAAGTCTACACTATTTAGACAAAGAGTTTCAATCTTACAAAGAAAATAAGATAAGCACAAAAATAAGTCTACATAATAAAAAAAAAAAAGCAAGCAAATCCATCCAATAAAATACAGCAAGATTTTATATATAAAAAAGTACTCAAACACTCAAAAAAATCTTTAAAAAGAAAAATTTACAAATGGAAACACCATCTTTCACCAGCCACTTTTATCAAACCACAAGAGTCCAAAAATCATGGCTGATCAAGTTCAAAAGGCTTCAAAACACCCAGGACAATGACAAATACCGCTGATTTGAGACAACAGGTCAGAAAGGATTAAAAAAGAGAATGGGATATAACAGATTCCTTGTCCAAATGTCAACAGTATAAGACACACACACACCTCTCTCTCTCTCCCCTCTCCCCCTCTTTTGTATTTATATATATATACATACATACACACATAGATATACTAAGTATACACACACACGTGTGCGTGCGTGTGTGTGACAGCAAGAGATGAACAGGTAGAATCCACCAACAGTCATCAACCAACAGAGGTGTTTTAATTTAAAACATGACTAACAAAAGGGCGTGGGGTGGTGACGTTTGGAAGGAAAACAGTGATGATACAAAGACAAAAGAAAACTTCACTTTGAATCTAGGTTCACAATCTTTCTTCTATAACTTTTTCCACATACCTGTGACCATCACATCCGGTCATGTCCATCTTAATCACTTTGAATCTAGGCTCACAATCTTTCTTCTATAACTTTTTCCACATACCTGTGACCATCACATCCGGTCATGTCCATCTTAATCATATCTTCTATAACTTTTTCCACATACCTGTGACCATCACATCCGGTCATGTCCATCTTAATCATATCTTCTATAACTTTTTCCACATACCTGTGACCATCAAATCCGGTCATGTCCATCTTAATCATATCTTCTATAACTTTTTCCAAATACCTGTGACCATCACATCCGGGTCATGTCCATCTAATCATAAAGACACACAGCTTCACGAGGCTGAACACAGCATAATCTCTACTTGAGGATATCTTCCACTTTCTGACTGTTATAAACTAGGCCATGCTGTCAACAACCTATGCACAGCTCAAATCCAACACTATTCCTTTTCACTAATTCAAGCCCTGTAGCCATTAACCCTTTTGACTCTGCACCCTACCCACCATCTGCAAAAAACTTAACCTTTTGACTCCCTCACCCTATCCACCAGCTTCCTGCAGGAAGCTGGTGGATAGGGTGAGGGAATAAAAGGGTTAAGTTTTTGCTTTGCTAGCGCAGTTGGCAACGAAGGGTGCTGGTGGACAGGGTGCAGGAGTCAAAGGGTCATTAAACTGGGTCCTGCTTGTTCAAGCCAACATACTCACTGAATGCTGTCTCTTGTGACCAAAACGTCCCAAGTTTGTTTGTAATTATCAATTAAAGCTCAATAAATCAGTGCTGATGCTTGACTTCACTCTTGTAGTTTAGGCTACAGCCATTCCAAAGATGGTTAATGCCATTCAAATATATAAATATATGCAAGGAGTTTTCACCAATGTTAAGTCTGGCTTTGAACTTACCTGGATACTGCCTGCAAGGTAAAGGGTGGGGATTTTCCCTATATCCCAAGTCAACGTATGTGCAGAACTGCTAGTGTGTAAACCCCCTTTGTGCATACTCGCATGCGGAAGATAAACATACATGTTAAAGTCTGTAAGTCATGTCAGTGTTTGGTGGCCTACAGAAACATGAAAACACCTAGAATGCATGCCCACCAATTGTGGGCAAAACTGTGTGCATTCGCGGTATCAGTGAAAACACTCAAACACTCCTTGGAACTCCTATTAACTGAAATACTATTTTTCAAAAATCCCTGATGTTGGTTTATCACTCTCATATTCCAAAGATGGCAGAAAAATATTTACCAACACTTCTTAAACTACAGGTGCACAAACACACGGAAATGGTGATCTAACCCAATGTCTACTTCAGTTTTGCGAAGAAATTTCTGAAGGGTAAATCATCAAACCACTGCATGCGTATATATTTTCCTCTTCAAAAAATCATTTGCACAAATATATATCAGAAGCACTACCAGTGGTTTCAGGAGATTTAAGCACAATAGTGGTCACACACACACATACACACACACACACACACGCACACACACACAAATCACTACATCTGTACTGAGCAGAGAAGAGCAACAACAGCAGCATATGAGCCATCAGTCAGAAAAAAGCAGGGACAATGTCCAAAACAGCCTCACGCCATGTCCATGGCCTTGTTCTCATACCCAGAATCTGAAACATACAAAAAAATGGCAAACTATTCAGAAATCATACAGACACCTTTTTTTAACCCCCATTTTCATGCGATTCCCTCAGAGTTCTATGTACCAAAAGAAAAGCATGTAAATTTAACCCAAATGGTCGAGAATCCAACATTGTTTGCTAGCATGACTGATAATGCAGGAAGCTGGTGGACAGGGTGCAAGAGTCAAAGGGTTAACCTGTGTGCAGACTTGTCAGTATCTAAAATTGAGTATACTGACCGTGCAGTAACATACCCCTGCACAGTGTGGGCAAAACAATGTGCATAAAAGAATCAAAATGCTAAAAAAAAAAAATAGATAAACAAAATAAGATAAAAAAAATTTAAAAAAACACACACACAAAAAGATTTTGAAAACAGACATAATTCTGCTATTAGATACAACAAAAGCAGAACACACACACACACACACACACACACACACACACACACACACACACACAAACTGGGGGGAGGGGGAGGGGACTATGGGCCATGGCGCAGTAGTCAATTGGATAAGATCAGACTTCCAATCAGGTCTTGGGTTCAATTCTGCCTGGGTACCTCCAGCCTGCTGGGTGAACAGCGCTTTCGCGATTGCTCAAGTCAACATATAAATTTCTCTTAGTGTGTAGATAATGCAGAACACCATGTATGCACATTAAAGATCCTGTTCAGTCATGTCCAGTGGCCCATGGAAGACACCTAGCATGCACCTAATAATTAAATGAAGATGGAGTATTCTCACAGAGTGATGCAACATACCACTGCATGGTATGGGCAAATAAATCAGAGCACCTTAAAAAAAAAAAGAAGATTAAAAACTGTGGTAATTCACAAACAGCAAGAATAATTGTAACAACCAAGCAACAACAAACCTCAAGCTTGAATTGTTATTGTTATTGTTGTCGTTGTTCAAAGCCCAGCTGACTGCATAGAGCCATATCACGGCTATACTATAACCAGTTCAAAGCATACACAATACTTCAACAGGAAAAAAGGAAAAGAAAATTAAGTACACATATCATCAATGCATTCACGCACATAATCTAAGGAAATGCCCCTGGCGCTGACCATTCCATCAGATTTATCGCACATGGGGATTTAAAGAACATACTTGAACACATGTTTATAAACATAAAAAAGGACACTAAAACATGTATAAAAACAGGCCTAAATTACCTAAAACTGATTCCGCATGTCTTATATCCCTACAGCCAAAAACGCACTCAATACATGTATCCAGTTATCAATCCTAAGAGAAAGTATTAAGACTTTATCAAACACATACAGGTGAATGGACCAGCAAGGCAGAAAATGATAAGAAATGACAGAAAGCAAAGGAGTAAGAAAGAAAGAGAGTGACAGAAAAGAGGAAATTTCTAGCACAGAATTTCAAGAAGGTGTGGATACCGTTTAGACTGAAAGAGCCCACAGCATCCCTACGGGGGGAAGCTTGAATT
>CM060314.1:86176950-86226950 GCA_030674185.1 Monoplex corrugatus
TGATGATGATGATGAGTGGGACATCCCATGCAACCTGTTTGATCAGACAGCTAGGGGATCACAGGAAAGCTTCAGTTTTCATCTTGCGTTAATAATAACATGCATAAACCTGAAAAATGTCCCTGTGTATGTTGTAGGCTGATAGTCACATGAAAACGTGACACTTCTTGAAGACAATTTGATGACACCGACTTGACTTTTCACACCTTGACTGTGTGAGATATACATTACACTACACACTCTTGTAAGCATGTTTGCCAAATTTCATTTTTCTAAATGATCATACTGGTCTACTTTAACCAGTGATTCATACACACCCATTGTGAGGTTAAAGCAAAACCAAAATTTGCATGCAAGCAATACAAAAACAAAATGTATATGAACCGTACTTCAAGCAATTTAGCAACGATTGCAGAAACCAACAAATTGCAGACCAGCATTAAAAACTGAACAAAGAATATTCTGTTCACATACAAGGTTAACTTTTATAACAAAATATGAAAACTTGTCCATGGCTATGATCCAACAAACAGACTACACCAATGCTGAGACCAAAGGGAAGTCAGGATCTTCATCAACTTTCAGGTGTTCAAACCACAACTGTGAGCATTCCTATAGGCAAACAATGCACCAAGCAGAAACAGAAGTGCTCATGCAAGCAACTTCCTTTATTCAAAAATAGAAGACACATACTATCTCGTGGTCTCCCTCTCAGATGCCTCACTGTTCTCCAGGTCCTGGAGAGCTACATGCTTCCCCACCCATTCAAAGTCTTCCTGCAAGTCAGAAGAACCAGAAAATTTGTCCTCTTGTGAATCCCCACCCACCATGGAAGACCAGGAAACAAGATGGCAGATGAACTGACAAACAGAGGAGCCAAGGAAGACCAAGCAGACGACAATGTCAGCTACAGTTAAAGCAGATCATAAGATCACTCCTTATACCACCAACAGAGAGCAGCAAGTGGTCCTGAAGAGGCTCTGCACAGGCTCATTCAGCCCAACACTCATATTAAAATGAGTTCAAACTTACGCTTTCATTGACCTATCCCCTGCAGTTAAGACCATCACACAGCTGAACACATACGACATCAACTCTGACCACCAAGCTTTTTCGCTGCAGCTGGTGGGTGAGAAAAAAAGGTCAGAGTCATTGCCAGATGTGGCCTGACCATGATGTACACACGAATGAAAGAAGACTACCAACTCATGCTAAGCTCACAATTTCAGTTTAATAAGACACTACACTACGATTTGTAAAAAATCCACCCACAAACAGCAGGGGAATCATCCTTGCTGGAGCATTTTGTTAGCACATTCATGGGTGACTGATATTTTATGAACACTGAATTCTGCACACGGTGGTTTCTGCTGAAAAAGACAAACTAAAACATCTGAATCTAGGATCCATGTGGTGGTGTGTCAAAGTGTGTAAACATTATCAGCTGTAACTGCTCAATTTAACTGAAACATTTCAAAGTTATCTCACCACTCTTACACATCTTTTTGTGTTGTGTGATCTCTCAGGTACTTTAAACTGATGTGCTTGTCTGATCTGAGATATTTGTTGCACAGAGGAAACAGAATTCAAACAATGTAATACAAGCAATCTTAGAAAGAAAAAAAAAAGTAAAATGTACATTCATTTGCGCAACAAAAGAAAAAAGTCACAACATTTGGTGCACATCAGACAATTAACATATATAGCATACATCACAGTAATAAGGTAAGTCGTGACAAGTGGAAAAGTCTTTGATAAACATTCCTCATTTCTGTGGGACTTTCGCTTTCACTAAAAGTCAAGAATCATAATGGACAAGACAGTCAAAATCAAGGAATGTTACACTCAGAGGGATCAATGCTTTTACTAATAGTCGAGAATCATACTGGACCAGGCAGCAGAAACCAGGATGAGTTACAATCAGGCTCTGGTTGAAAGATATTAACCTCTTCCCTGCTTACGCCATGTCTACTACAGGGCCATTTTGACATGTCCATACGCCTGTAACTGTGTCTGCCACGTGAAATTTTTGTCATTAAAATTTCGGGGGAAAAAATAGAAGATATCACTAGAAACTTGGCCAACCTCTTGTGGAGATGTCAAAGTGCAGTTTTTTCCCTTCGATCATTCAAAGAATTGAATATTTCATCATCATCATCAGGTGCCCTGCCGCATGGCGTTGGCGACCATGGACTTCCAACCATCTCTATCTCTCGTTGCCCCCAGCATCTCCCCCACCCTCCTCATCCTCAGCCACTCTGCAAGTCCGTCCAGCATTTTCTCCCTGGGTCTACCTGGTGCTCTCTTTCCCTCCAGCTTTCCCGTTGTGACCAGGTGCTCCAAATCCCCCTTCCTCATAAAATGGCCTATAAATGTTGCTTGTCTTTTCCTAATCTTCTTTATGAGCGATCTACTTGTGTCTGCCTCCATCAAGATTGTCTCGTTTGTTAACTTTGCTGTCCATGGAACTCTCAACATTCTTCTGAGAAACCACATCTCGGCTGCCTCGATCCTGCTCTGGCTTTGCTTGCCGACTGTCCATGCCTCGCATCCGTACAACAGTATTGGTTCTATATAACATTCAAGGACTCTCTTTCTGATGTTAATTGATAGGCATTTGTTGGTAAGAATGCTTGTCATCTTCTTGAATGCTGTTTTGGCTTGGCCGATTCTGCCAGCTATTTCCGATGTGCATCTTCCGTCTGATGAAATGACCGTACCCAGGTATTTGAACTTATTAACCCGTGTCAAGGTTGTGCCATTTGCTGTTATTTTGCATGAGGGGATTTCATGTTTTTTATTGATCACCATGACTTCAGTCTTCCTGCTGTTTAGTTCCAACCCCTTACCTTTGCTTTCTATTTCTAGTATATTCACAAGGGTTTGTAGGTCCCTTTCATTTTCTGCAATTATGAAATGGAAAAAAATGAAAATTAACCACATCCCATAAGCACAAAATGGCAGGATCTGATAAACAGGCCCTGAACACCAACCATAGATCCAGAGTGCCTTGCAGAATACCCTAGTTGAACAACAAGTAAAGCTCTTGACATGACACGATACTGACCAGACACTTAACCCTTTCACCACTGCTATTACGGCTTGACTGCACATTGTGCACAGGTCTTGGACAGGCAATGCACAGCTGCATGCTGCTTATGAAAAATGAGTACTGGAACGCCTTTTTATTTTCTTTCTTTTCTTTTATTGTTGTTTAAAGCCCAGTTGACTGCGCAGAGCCATATCAGGGCTATACCCACTTCAAAACACAAAAACTTCAACAGGAAAAAAAAAAAAAAAAAGAAAATTAAGTACACATATCAATGCATTCGTGCACATAATCTAAGGATACACCCCCGGCGTAGGACCATTCCGTCCGTTTTATCGCACAGGGTAGATTTAAAAAACACACCTGAATACAAATATAAGCATACATAAGGACACCAAAGCATATATAAAACAGGCATAAATTACCTAAAATCACTTCCACATATCTCACCTCCTTAGAGCCAAAAATACACTTAATACATGTACCCAATTATCAATCCGAAGAAAAAGTACATAAGACTTTATCGAAAAAATACAGGTGAATGGACTATTAAGGCAGAAAATAAGTAGAAATGACAGAAAGCAAGGCAACAAGGCAGAAACAAAAAGAGTGACAGAAAAAAGATAATTTCTAGCACAGAATTTCCAGAAGGTGGGGATACTATTTATACTGACAGAGGCCCCGGCAACCCAATGGGGGATGGAAGGCCTCAAGTCAGCTTCACTAATCATAACTATGGACATTCTTCACTATCCAAATCATCCTGGTCAACTACAGTTGACTACATGTGTCAATTAAGTCGACTAAACATACAAACCTCTATAGTTGATTAGTTGACAAAACTGGTGAAAGGGTTAACTAAGCACCTGTTTCTTCCTGTCTCTTACCTGACTCATCTCCACCTTCCTCCATCCAACGCTGTCGATCAGCCAACAGGTTGTCATAATCGTTGTCCACTGTGCGTGTGGGGTAGCTGACTCCATCCCCCATACTGTGACATACACATCAGTCACATACACATCAGTCACAGCCATGTTTAGTAAAAACACAAAAACAATACAAAATCAAATCCAAGAGACTTACAGAACTAAATAAAACCCAAGAGACTTATATTCAGACACAGTGTTATGAATAAGCCAGGATGCCTTTCATTACTTGTGTGCACTAGGGTATTCGTTCACTGAGCATTTCAATGTAAGCCTGAAAATATTTAACTAAACGTATTTACCTTTCTTTGATGTTATACATTCTGTGTGGACTAGTGGTACTACTAAAACTACCTCCTTCCTTCTGATGTCATACTATCTGTTGTTATTCTTGATGAAGTGAATATATTCATACTGCATTTATGAATGTATCTACTAATTACTGAGTATATTCATACTTCATAAGTGAATGTATCTGACTTGATTATGTTTATGTTTCATCAGCATATGGACATGGTAAAGCCCTTATCCCCTTCTTTTTTGGCTTGTTTTTGTTTTGCTTTGTAAAGCGCAACAAGCTTACTTTGATAGGGATTGTTTGCGCTATACAAATGGAATGATAATCATTACTGTTGTTATTATTAGTAGTAGTAGTAATATTACCATCATCATCATCATCATCATTATTATTATCATAACTTTATTTCATGAATTTGTTAGAAGCCTTTTTGTTTGTTTGCCTTCTCAAGTTTCTGATAGATAAGATGAAATCTCCCAACTTTAGGCAAATAGCTGGTTTGAATGAAAAGCCTATCATTATAGAAATATCAATTTCCACTTAAAGTGTATCATTACTAACAAGTCACAATCCCAAGAAAGTAAGAATGCTGGGACAAAGGCTGTGTGATCATTTCAAGGTTCTAACATATCTATATACATACAGCACACCATGCACTCACTAAACAGCCATGCCAACATCAGCAGGAATTTAAGTGTGTAAGACATACTGCTGACAGCCTGGACACCAAATTCTTTGTCCACACTCAAACAAGCACCTACAGCAGGAAAGTAGGTATGAAGGCGACTGACTGAATAGTCAAACCTGACAAACACCTTCTACAAGCTGAATCACACCTCAGGTAGGCTAAACCATTGGTCTTACCACAGACATGGAAAGCCAGATTGCCAACTACACAATTTCTCTAGTGATCATTCTCTTGCTTGATCAACAACAATAGTCACAGCGCATGTGCATAATCATCATCATCATCATCAGGTGCCTCGCCGCATGCCGTTGGCGATTATGGACTTCCATCTGTCTCTATCTCTTGTTTCCTCAAGCATCTCTTCCACCTCCTTGTCTTCAGCCACTCTGCAAGTCCGTCTAGTATCTTCTCCCTGAATCTACCCGGTGCTCTCCTTCCCTCCAGCTTTCCCGTCGTGACCAGGTGTTCCAATTCCCCTTTCCTCATAAAATGGCCTATGAATGCTGCCTACGTTTTCCTAATCTTCCTTATGAGTGATCTACTTATGTGTGCCTCCATCAAGACTGTCTTGTTTGTTTTCTTTGCAGTCCATGGAACTCTCAACATCCTTCTTAGAAACCACATCTCAACTGCCTCAATCTTGTTCTGGCTTTGCTTGTTGACTGTCCACACCTCGCAACCGTACAACAGTATTGGTTCTATATAACATTCAAGAACTCTCTTCCTGATGTCAATTGATAGGCATTTGTTGGTAAGAATGCTTTCCATCTTCTTGAATGTTGTTTTGGCTTAGCCGATTCTGCTGGCTATTTCTGATGTGCATCTGCCATCTGGTGAAATGATCGTTCCCAGGTATTTAAACTTATCAACCTGTCTCAAGATTGTGCCGTTTGCTGTTATTTTGTGCATAATACATCTCAGAAATACAAGATCAACATATTTTTCCAGTCTTGAGCCACGAGCCACAGACTGTTGCAGAGAGACACAAAGTGGATGTGCATTGCTGAGAAAACTGCCAATCCTTCTTTATGTCTCTGGTCTTCCTCATGACTGCATAAATGGAGTATGGTATGTGTGGCAGAGAAAGTTACCAAGCTCTTTCTTCATTTCTCTAGCCATACTCTCCAGCATGTTAAATCCATCAGTCTTTCCAGCATACTAAATATGTCAGCATGTTGTTTATTTGTCATAAAAAAGGGGGAGGGGGGATGCAGAATAAAGCTTTGGTGTTCCAACACAGCAATAGAATATACATATAAATCACCTCTCTTTCTCTCTCATTTGTGGAGCAATATCAAATGCTTTTCATTTCAGCTGTTCTTTTTTTTTAAAAGGCACGCAATTTACCATCAATATAATTTTCACAAACACAAACTATACAGGCACATCCTTAAATGTGTATAATTCTAAAATGTATGTGGATTTTTTAAATGACGTTTCTGTTACACTGGATGGAACTGACACAAAAAATGCCCATATTCACTTTGTGGCAGTGGGCACAGTAATCAAGTGGCTTAATGCTTGGCTTCTGATCGGAAAGTCCTAGGTTTAATCTGCCCAAATAATCTCTGATTGGTGGCTATCAATGAAGATTCTTCCAATCTCCCAGGTCATCACGTGTGCAGACTTGTTAGAAATCTAATCCCCCTTCATGTGCATATCATGCAAGCAGAATATAAAACAGACATGTTAAAGATCCTGTAAGTCATGTCAGTGGTTGGCTTATGGAAACAACACACAGTCTGCAGGCCCACTAAAGATACAATATGCAGATTGTGCAGCAACATATCGCCTGCATAATGTAGGCAAAACAAAGTGTATATACACGTCAAAAAAAAAAAAAAAAAAAAGAAACAATGCTGAAAAAAAACCAACAGTGAAGTCTGTGGCAATGACAAAATGAACACAGGTGAAGCTGTACATTTTACTTGAGACTCAAAACGTTAACAGTACTGCAGATGATCTGGATATGCAAACTGTGAAAGTAAACCAGCCAAACAAAGTAAACAACAGCCACCTGTGGTTCTGGACAAAAAGACTTACCAGACAAACCAACATTCATGTTTATGCATTGCACTGATGTGGATTTAATTCCAGTGTGTTGAATTACAAATACACTATGAATATGCAAACAAGCACCCTGTTTCAATACAACAGAAGTGACTGGGTACATAAGAAAGAGACCGCATGTGTTGTGGTGTGTGTGTGTGTGTGTGTGGTGTGTGTGTGTGTGTGTGTGTTGTGTGTGTGGTGGTGGTGTGTGTGTGTGTTGGTGTGTGTGTGTGGTGTGTGGTGTGTGTGTGTGTGTGTGTGGTGGTGTGTGTGTGCGCGCATGCGCGCGCCTGCATGCATGCATGCGTGTTTCTGCAAGCCCTAGTCTGTGAACAGATTCATGCTGTAATGAATGAGTTCTCACTATTTCCTGCAATATCAATTTTCAGTCAATTGTAACATGGATTTAAGTCATGGTCCTGAACACTGGAACTGTGATCTTGCGAGATCTGTAAAGACAGATATGATCATATGTATATGTGTACTTCTCTCTTTTTTATTCCCTTAAGATAAGGAACTTTCCATAAGATTCAAACACCTATGCATTACAAATCACATATCTGCAACTTAAACAGTACACGATTACAAACATACAGACACCTTCACATGTACACCTGCACACACATCAAAACAACAGTCCATACATTTGCATAAATCAACACACCCGAAGTGCATACAAGTTTGCCCAAGTTGATATCAGTGATACTACATGACAACTACAGAATAGATACACTTGTACAGTACTGACAAGAAAAATGAATATCGGATCACAAAACACCCCTAGTCAGACACCTCCAAGAGAGACATATGTGTGTGTATGCATGTGTATATGTATGTGTGTGTGTGTGTGTGTGTGTGTGTGTGTGTGTGGTATGTGTGTGTGTGGTGTGTGTTGTGTGTGTGTGTGTGTGTGTTGTGTGTGTGGTGTGTGTGTGTGTGTGTGTGTGTGTGTGTGTGTATGTGCACATACATAAAAGTGCACTTATATATGTGTGCCTGCATGCTTCCTTGCATGTACATCCTGTGTAGATAAAAGTGTGTACATGTATCTGTACAGCATAATCCAAAGTTTTAGCAAAAGCATCTAATCTCCGCATGCATTTACACTTTTTAACCACAAAACACAACAAAACAGAATGAAAAGTGTGGGTTCCTTTCAGGTTCCCAAAGAACAAGACAATACGTCAACAGCCTCCATGCACTGACTGATTTAAAGTGTTGTGACAGCAGATTCTACATAGAATGCCAACAAATGATGCCCCTGAAACCAACACAGGATGAAGCAAACCATCCAACCAAGGACATAAAAATGGTGACATTATTACATAAGAAAACAAACTGAAAAAACAACAAGTCATAAACAAAGATAAGTTTTTCTTCTCCTTTTATGGATCTCAGTTGTATGCAAATACAGTGAACAGCATTTTTAGCATCATACACTCTACTATCTCTTCTCTCCAACTAATGCAGATTGGCACATGATCACTCTATTTTCGGACAGAAAACCCTTAAGAATAAGGTAAGAAAATATGGAATTTTTCAAGTAAATTCCTGTTTAGCTAGTACACTTACTGTATGCAACTAATGCTGAGTGACAATGACTGCTCTATTTCTCGCTGGAACCTACTCAGATTTCACTGAGAATTCAGTCAAAAGATACCTCCAGGTGGTGCCCACCCCATCTGACAACCCAGCTCACATGAAAACAGGAACACTCTTCCTTTTTTTCCACCACAACACCACAGCAAGCAGATTACTGTCCTAAGCGCTCTCTTCCAACCTGTGATCATGACCTCCTCTGGCTCCCAGTTCAAAACTGCCACTATCACCATACCTTGCAAGCTTCAACAGAATGACTATAACTATACCGCACAGGTTTTTAAATGAGTAATCGGTATTGCTTGCTACAGGGTTATGCTCTTTCCAGATAAGGCCGCTTGAGCCCTGACTGCCTTGCCCCTAAGAGTGGGGTTGGGAAGACCCATATCCAGTGGTTCTGTAGTGATCAGCATCCATGCCTAGCGTCAGTGGACTAGCCCACCCCCTTTTCCAGCTCTCAGCACCAACTTGGCCACACCTGTTTGAAGCGACCTGGGACCCTCCTCTGTATGTTCCCTGTGATTCAACCAAGCCCTGACCCTTTGAAGGCTTAGGCTGCAAATTGGCACTCGATATGATTGCTGGCAGCCCAAGGGGCCATACCTACAGCACCTCAATTCTATCAGCCCCAAACTAAGTACAGGAAGTACAGTTGCTGCCAACTATGTATCAAATAAACATGTACACATACACAGGTAGGTCACAGAGACAACAGCGTATACACCATAAACAAATGTTAAACTTCATCTGAAACTAGGGACAGACATGGAAACCACTTTTCTGAAAGTGTGTAAGTTCCACCTAACTTTTGTATCACATCCTTCTGTACTGTGTTTTGATAAGATATCTTGTAAATGAATGGTGTTTGGCAGAGTTTTTTTTAAGTTTGCATTTATGAATATACATTTTTTTCTGGGATTACTGAAACCCCAAAATATTGAATCTGTGCACACTTTTCATCAGCACCAAATAAGCTTTTGTTTTCAGATAATCTGAAGTTTGCTTAAGTGACACATTCCAACCTCAACAATTCTTTTATTCTTTCCCAGAATCTTTTGACATGTAAACACTTCCAAAATATATGATCAATATTGTCCTTCATTTCCAGACTGAAGTTACAACAAAAGTAATTTACAAGTCCCATTTCTTGTTGAATGACATC
Organism: Monoplex corrugatus; assembly: GCA_030674185.1. Lineage (NCBI taxonomy): Eukaryota > Metazoa > Mollusca > Gastropoda > Littorinimorpha > Ranellidae > Monoplex > Monoplex corrugatus. Next base: position 86,186,725 of record CM060314.1, read on the forward strand.
AGTTCCCAGAATTTTATGCACAATGTGTAATTGATACCATTTCAATTTATATTTTTGTATTTAATGAATTTTCATAAATGCCCTTTTCAATGGAATGTTTCCCGATTCTTTCAAACCATTTAGAACAGTCCTCTAAACTGTTTCTTGTCATACTGACCTACATCATGTTGTTGAGCAAACAGGGGCTACGTGTCGTATTGTTCAAGGATGGATTTCTTAGATGTGGTTGTGAGGGTGGATTTGAGTGGTCCATTCACATGGAGGGCTGATTGTTTTCATCTGCTTCCTTAATTTTGATCAATGTTGTGAGTATAGGCTTGGGGACCTGGCGTGATGGCGGTGATACATCATGTTGGTGGGCGGATGGAGGCAGTGTGTCATGTTTTGGGGTGGGTTTCTGCAATGTGGTTGTGTAAGGCATTAGTGTGGTCAGTCCCTACTGGAGGAATAAATGTATTTTTATTGTATTTCTGTGTATATGTGCGTGTGTGTGTCTGTGAGAGACAGAGAGAGAGAGAGAGAGGTGTGTGTGTGTGTGTGTGTGTGTGTGTGTGTGTGTGTGTGTGTGTGTGGTGTGTGTGTGTGTGTGTGTGTGTGTGTGTGTGTGTGTGTGTGTGTGTGTGTGTGTGTGTGTGGTGTGTGTGTGTCTGTGCGTCTGTGTGTGCGTGTGTATGTGTCTGTGTGTGCATGTTCGTGGTTTATTACAGACAGACATACACATTTGACTATGACACGGGCCAGGTTATTCCAATGACAGACTGATACAAAGAAAGACGTAAAACCCATACCTAGACAGGCCCTCAAGATCTTGCCAGTGCATAAGGTTTATGTGCAGGCTTTTGGTTTATGTCATGATCATTTTGATCTTCTCAATCACATGGCATCAGAGGCATCAGAGCATACAGAAATTTGTTTTTGAGCGTGGAGGCATCATTTTGATAAAAAGAAACTGGCACAAACTTTAAAATGTTCTGCACACTTAAACAGAGAACCGTTTGAAAATCTGCAGGCCAAATCTGAACAAAAGGAGCACAGGGTAACACTCAATTTATTGACACAGTGGCCCTTCCTGCACTATTATCTTAATACTCAATTTATTGACACAGTGGCCCTTCCTGTACTATTATCTTAACACTCAATTTATTGACACAGTGGCCCTTCCTGCACTATTATCTTAACACTCAATTTATTGACACAGTGGCCTGTCCTGTACTATTATCTTAATACTCAATTTATTGACACAGTGGCCTGTCCTGTACTATTATCTTAATACTCAATTTATTGACACAGTGGCCCTTCCTGCACTATTATCTTAATACTCAATTTACTGACACAGTGGCCCTTCCTGCACTATTATCTTAATACTCAATTTATTGACACAGTGGCCCTTCAATTTATTGACACAGTGGCCCTTCCTGCACTATTATCTTAATACTCAATTTATTGACACGGTGGCCCTTCCTGCACTATTATCTTAAAACTCAATTTATTGACACACTGGCCCTTCCTGAATTTATTGACACAGTGGCCCTTCCGGCACAATTATCTTAATACTCAATTTATTGACACACTGGCCCTTCAATTTATTGACACAGTGGCCCTTCCTGCAATATTATCTTAATACTCAATTTATTGACACACTGGCCCTTCCTGCACTACTATCTTAATACTCAATTTATTGACACAGTGGCCCTTCCTGTACTATTATCTTAATACTCAATTTATTGACACAGTGGGCCCTTCCTGCACTATTATCTTAATACTCAATTTATTGACACACTGGCCCTTCCTGTACTATTATCTTAACACTCAATTTATTGACACAGTGCCCTTCCTGTACTATTATCTTAACACTCAATTTATTGACACAATGGCCCTTCCTGTACTATTATCTTTGGCTCTTCCTGCACTATTATCTTAACACTCAATTTATTGACACAGTGGCCCTTCCTGTACTATTATCTTAACACTCAATTTATTGACACAGTGGCCCTTCCTGCACTATTATCTTAACACTCAATTTATTGACACAGTGGCCTGTCCTGTACTATTATCTTAATACTCAATTTATTGACACAGTGGCCCTTCAATTTATTGACACAGTGGCCCTTCCTGCACTATTATCTTAATACTCAATTTATTGACACACTGGCCCTTCCTGCACTATTATCTTAATACTCAATTTATTGACACACTGGCCCTTCCTGAACTATTATCTTAATACTCAATTTATTGACACAGTGGCCCTTCCCGCACTATTATCTTAATACTCAATTTATTGACACAGTGGCCCTCCCTGCACTATTATCTTAATACTCAATTTATTGACACAGTGGCCCTCCCTGTACTATTTTTTTAATACTCAATTTATTGACACAGTGGCCCTTCCTGTACTATTATCTTAATACTCAATTTATTGACACAGTGGCCCTCCCTGCACTATTATCTTAATACTCAATTTATTGACACAGTGGCCCTTCCTGTACTATTATCTTAATACTCAATTTATTGACACAGTGGCCTTCCTGTACTATTATCTTAATACTCAATTTATTGACACACTGGCCCTTCCTGTACTATTATCTTAATACTCAATTTATTGACACACTGGCCCTTCAATTTATTGACACAGTGGCCCTTCCTGCACTATTATCTTAATACTCAATTTATTGACACAGTGGCCCTTCCTGCACTATTATCTTAATACTCAATTTATTGACACAGTGGCCCTTCCTGCACTATTATCTTAATACTCAATTTATTGACACAGTGGCCCTTCCTGTACTATTATCTTAATACTCAATTTATTGACACACTGGCCCTTCAATATTTATTGACACAGTGGCCCTTCCTGTACTATTATCTTAATACTCAATTTATTGACACACTGGCCTTCCTGCACTATTATCTTAATACTCAATTTATTGACACAGTGGCCCTTCCTGTACTATTATCAATGTAATCTGAACGCAGCTATGAGATCCTGAGGGAGTATTTGGCAATCCATAAATCAAATGTGAAAAAGTTAACCTTTTGTAATATGTATTTTCCTCCGATGCTTTTTTCTAAGCGCATTTGTCCTGCAGTTCTGAAAAGCGACTAAATGAAAACAACAGCAAGGCAAAACACTGACTGTAAACCAAACAACACTTATAGCCACCCACGGAGCACAAACTGAAAAGATAAAAGATGGACAGGTAAAGGACACAACAACGAAACAGTAAGGAGTATTCATGCTGGAAGGCAGACCAAACGGGAGGTCACTGTGAGCGGTAGTGGCTGACCTGGGGGTGTTTCCCATCGTGTCATAGCTGACTACGGGTTGCAAGCGCGACGGGTACGACACTCCATCTCCTAGACTGTTCGCAGCCACAGACAAGAAAACAAAAAAAATAATGTGCACTCAAGGGTCAATGCCACCAAGCAGCCAATCACAATAAATGTGGGCCACCAAACAGCCATATAAATGTGGGCCACCAAACAGCCAATCATGATCAACGTCTCATGCAGCGTAAGGGATACGGGTTAGCTGTACTTTACAATCATGCGTCTACAACCCATTGCTTCAGGTATACATGGATATATTCATGCGTAACAGTGCTTGCACTGCATCACTGTATAACACAGATGCATCCAAAACAATTTTGTGTTTGTGTGTGTGTGTGTGTGTATGTATGTATGCGCGCGTGTGTGTGCGTGCGTACATGCATGTGTACGCGCACGCGTATGTATGAATAAAAAAAACCCACATATTTTCTGATTTAGTATCATCAGACACAAAAAAATGTGCACCAATGCAGAATTCTTGTTATTACACAAAAGAGATTATTGTCAAATCATATTTTATGTATGATTTTTCTGCTAAGAATTTCTGCTAAGAATTTTACGCTGTTTTTGCTTGCTAAACAATCTCCTACCTCCATCAGAAGCACTGGAAAATGGACAGTTGGATGGGGTGATGGAACACACCTGGTTTTGTTTTATTTTCAGAACTTGTCACTAATGAGGAAGATGAATATACACAAGACCATGACAGAGACTGGGTAGGTCAGGTCCTGGCACTCAAGTCTGTGGACAAGATGATAAAATAATATCCTGTCTGTCATATACCAAAGATCCAAACGACAACAAAGCTGGGAAGGCAGTCTCTAACTTGGTAGTGAGGCAACCATCCCTAACCCAGCGGATCACAGGAGCTGGAAAGCAGTTAGCCTTCAGGTACTGAGGTTAGCTGCAAAATAAGCCTGGTTTGTCTGAATGGATACACAGTCCCAGACTGACTAGTGATGATTTCTATCAAGACATGGCAGGATGGCACTTCACACAGTCACAACTAGAAAATACTCGCTGTGTCCGACGATGGAGCCATCAGGCAGGTAAAAGTCACCTAAAGCACAAGCCCCCTGTGCTCGCATGGTAGTCTTTTGGTCTCGAGCTACAGGCTGGGTAACCCCTCCTGAAAATCTAGAGGCCTGATGTTAGAGGTATTAGCCCTGAAGGCACCTTCTAACAAACCATGGTACCACGTAATATAATACAAATGTCTACACTGTCATCTACATCAGACAAGAATGGCGCTCTCCACTGAAGTCTCCCCAGGGTGGAGTAGGCTGGAACCCATGCCTGAACAGGATCCACCCTCAACCACTGAAGTCCTCGTTTGTCCCATTCTGCAAGGAGGTAAACTACAACTCTTCCAACCACCAAGCTCCAGGAACAAATACAAATGGCCACATTCATTGCCAGAATTGGATTAACCATGCAGATGGCAAATGAAAAAAGAAGTAGAAGAATCAAAGAATCAAAGATCTAGCTATTTTCCTGTCTCATCTTCTGCAGCACGCAGTGGCATCATCTTCATGGTGGTCACTGAGGTTTCCCAAGACATCAACAAGCTGGTGTTCATCATGCCATAGTTCCTGCATTAAGGAATCCACAGAAATCATCACCTATCACCTGACATGAACAGGTCACCAACCATATCAAGAGTTATTTCATGAGCTCCAGCAGTCCTTAACAATCGGCTGACATTAACAGGTCACCGACCATATATCAGTTATCTCACCAGCTACAGCAGTCATTAACTATCAGCTGACATGAACAGGTCACCAACCACATTTCAGTTATCTCACCAGCTACAGCAGTCATCAACTATCAGCTGACATTAACAGGTCACCGACCAGATATCAGTTATCTCACCAGCTACAGCAGTCATCAACTATCAGCTGACATGAACAGGTCACCAACCAGATAGTTATCTCACCAGCTACAGCTGTCATCAACAATCACCTGACATTAACAGGTCACCAACCAGATAGTTATCTCACCAGCTACAGCTGTCATCAACAATCACCTGACACGAACAGGTCACCGACCAGATATCAGTTATCTCACCAGCTACAGCAGTCATCAACTATCAGCTGACATTAACAGGTCACCAACCAGATAGTTATCTCACCAGCTACAGCTGTCATCAACAATCACCTGACACAAACAGGTCACCAACCAGATAGTTATCTCACCAGCTACAGCTGTCATCAACAATCACCTGACACAAACAGGTCACCGACCAGATATCAGTTATCTCACCAGCTACAGCAGTCATCAACTATCAGCTGACATTAACAGGTCACCAACCAGATAGTTATCTCACCAGCTACAGCGTCATCAACATCAGCTGACATAACAGGTCACCACCAGATTTAGTTATCTCACCAGCTACAGCAGTCATCAACTATCAGCTGACATTAACAGGTCACCAACCAGATTTTAGTTATCTCACCAGCTACAGCAGTCATCAACTATCAGCTGACATGAACAGGTCACAACCAATTAGTTATCTCACCAGTACAGCAGTCATCAACTATCAGCTGACATTAAAGTCACCAACCAGATTTTAGTTATCTCACCAGCTACAGCAGTCATCAACTATCAGCTGACATGAACAGGTCACCAACCAGATTTTAGTTATCTCACCAGCTACAGCAGTCATCAACTATCAGCTGACATTAACAGGTCACCAACCAGATCAGATGTTTTTCACCAACTCAAGAGATCGGGCTGGCACAAAGGTAAAACTGCCATCTTACAATATGATAACAGAAGTTTGAAGACTGACTGGAGAAAAAACTGTGTGTGACTTACTTCCTCCTCCTTCCTGGGCAGGGAAGGTAAAGCAGCGAAGGAGAGGTGATGGGTATCCCCTTCATAATGCTGGTACAAAGAACAGCTGAGGTCTTCACCACCTCTCTCCCTATGACCTCAGGATCTGGGACAACGTCACCTTTATCTTTCACCCTGATGAACTGATTCAAGGAGGTAAATTTGCTAGTGTTCTGTCTAAACACGGTGATCTTGTTTGTTGTCTTCTTGGAGCCTTTGACAAGGGCTGGTTGGCCAAAAATGTGTGCTCATTTGTTTAATAGATTCTTATTTTCTTTTCAAGCATTTCTAGTTTCCTGTGACCAGAGGCAAAACCATACTGCTGCAAGTGAATACCAATCTGTTCAGTGGGGTTTTTCCCTCATCTAGCATACTCATGACTCAAACTACCATGCCCATGATATGGTAACTCATTAACCAATGAGCCTGATGAAGAGAACATTCTCAGTATCACCCACAGTGTGAAGACTATCATCTCTCCACGGACAGCCTCCAAGAAAATCTCGACACCAAATTACTCCAGAAATGGAAGTGGTGGAAGAAACTGAAAATGAAGTCATCATAACAACAAAGCATCAAAGGCCACAAAAATACTATGCTACTTTCACAAGGTTACAGATAATGATTGACATCAAGGACAAAGTTCTGCGCACAAAATAATCAGCTGGATAAACAAAATCCAAGCAGACAGATAAAAAAAACAGGCAAAAACAGAGTGGCATCATTTTGATGAAATCTCATCTTGCAGTGGAGGCCACCCTGACTTTCATACAAAAAAAAGTTATGTCATAACAAATGATACTATACTATTTGTCTTTGTCCTTTTCCATCCAAGTCCAATGAAATGTAATACACAGAAGGTAAAACCTATTCCAGACAGGGCTGGCTTTCAACATGAAAAAGCAGGACTGGAATACATACAACAGGAAAATATGGAGATAATGGAAAAAGGCCACATGAGGTACATGTTTTGTGCTCTATTTTCTACAGGTGTAAGAGTTTCCAATAAGAGTCTTACACCCCGTCGCTGCTAATAGTAAAAGTCTTCACAGTAACAGTTTGACAGGTACTGTTGTCAAGTGGTTAAACATCAGACTTACAATCAGAGCATCCTGGGTTCAATCTGCCCACACATCCCTAAACCTCTGTCTGGTGGGTAATGGGTGGACTTTCCAATCTCTCAGTCAACATGTGTGCAGACTTCAAGTGTACATGTATGCAGCATACATCAAACATCCAAGCAAAAAATCCTGTAAGTCGTGCCAGTGCTGGCTTATGGAAACATGAAAATACTCAGTATGCACGTCCAACACAGATGCAGACTGTGCAACAACATTGTAGAATGACAGACTGTGCAACATAATAAATAATGAAATCTGGTCAGCCTGCCTGACAACTTGAGTCCTCCATGTTCCATTAAATGTCTGATCAAATGTAATGCATATCAAATCCAATTCAGCTTCGAGAATAGAGTTAAAGAAAAACAATTTATAATATCAATTTCTGAAATAACATGATTTAAAAACAACCAACTAACAAAAACAAGCTAACAAAAATATCACTTTCAACAGCAATGAAGCCAAAATATTATTCTCAATATCTCTGACATTAACTTGGGAGGCATAAAACTGTTCCAGTTTCACATTTACACATCACACTTAAATCTATGGAATGGAGTACAAAACAAACATTATCAAATTGCAAAACTAGTAGAATAAACAATACTCTAACACTGGAACAATAAATAAGCAAGGACAGAAAATGCTCTGAAATTTTCTATCCGACAGCACAAGCTTGCAAATTGAATATACAGATCATTTTGGTGTGTGTGTGTGGGTGCTTCTGTCTGCGCTAACTGGACTGTTTCTTATTTTTCAGAGCGACTCCCTCACAAATTGCCAGAAAGATCTTAAATATGATCTCTGTACATGGTACCAACCATATGGGTGCACAACTGCAGGTTTCACATTTGCCTCCAATAATAAATCTGAACTCAATACACCTGCTAAAAACATTTCAAGCTTAAACACACAGGGTCAACATTCTATTTCCTCATTTCTTATTGAACATGGAGTATGATTCCTTGTTTCAAATGAAGCAAGAGAAGCGGTTAAAGAACACAGGTAACAATGTCTATTTCAAACAATGAGGTTTGCAAGGATCTACTCCAGACTGAAAATATTTATTTCCAACAAAACTGCAGTTCCATCTGTTGGAGAGAAACAACTTTTTAAAACCTTTTTGCTAATAAAGTTAATACCAGCATGGACAAAAACAAAAAAACTTTCTGCCAATGAAATGAACATCAGCCCAGACAGAAGCAATCAAACTTTTTTGCCAATGAAGTTAATACCAGCTTTAGAAAATGGGTTCGAAGTGATGCCATTATCAGTATAGGAACACACACACACACACACACACACACACACACACACACACACACACACACACACACACACACACATACATACATATGCACACACAACAATCAGTAGTAATCTAGTGAGACAAACACAAATTAGCCAGAACTGAAGATGACACTCACAATGACAGTTTGTAAGTATGTTCATCAACATCAGTATAGAAAAACAATCCAACAAAAATGCTGACATTACATTAGTGACACTAACAGAAGTAGACAAAATTAAACATATATCCATCTAGTTAGTACCTGCTGAATACTGGTAGAAACCAATGCCTAGGCTCCTCTCCGAAGATCTCTCTACAGTTGGCCCATCGACCCAGGCTGAAACCATCTTTGTCAGGGCCTGTCTGGAATACTGGTGCTCGGAATGCCTCTAGAAAAGAAATTGGAAAGCCTTGCATACGCCAAAGTCTCTGTGTAGATGTTTGTGTGTGTCCACGTACATGCGAGTGTGCCTGCATGTATGTGATGTGTATCTGTGATTTACATATTTAAACCATCTCTTCATGAAGAATCACAGCTTTTACTGAATTAACTTTGTATAACTGTATTCCCACTCTCATCCCACCTATTACAATCCTGACTGTAACTTACCATATTACATCTGTGATGTTTACATTCATTTCATCTGTTCATGAAGGGTCATGGCCTTTACCTTTACTGAATCAACTATCCATACCTGTATCCGCCCCCCCTTCCCCTTCTCTCTTTCATGCACCTGACAGATAACCGAGAGCTACTTACCCAGTGTAGATCTGTTCTTGCAGACCAGGTAGATATGGTAGGAGAAGAGGGAGATGAGTGATATGCCAAACATGACTGATACAAAGAAGAGAAACAGAATGTGGAAGCGCTCCACCCCTCGGCCTGCACCATTCTGTAACAGGAACATACCAACAGCTTAATGTCAATATATGGCTGGGGTTTTTTTTTAAGCACTTCAAATTTTCTCAGATGCGTGTATGCCCATTGTTTCGCCCACAATGTGCTGGCAGTATGTTGCTGCACAGTCTGCATACCCCATCTTCAGTTAGCATGCATGCTGGGTGTTTCCATGATTCCATAAACCCCCGGACACTATAGTGCTGTAAGATCTTTAAGGTGTATTCTTATGTTCTACATAGGTATACACATAAAAGGAATTTAGGCAATGTCAGATCTGCATGCATGTTGACCCGGGAGATCTGAAAAAATGCCTCCAGTTTTTACCCACCAGAAAAACACCCAGCCAGGACTGAACCTCAGAACATCCTATTTCAATACCCCGCCCATCAAGTCAGTTTTGTTATATGTAATCTTCATTAATACTTTGCAAAATTGACACCAATATTTTCTTCTTTAAGAACTTTTTATTCTGGTAAACTGCAAGGATACATTTTTGTTTGATGTGTACAAACAAATTTGTGCTGAAGTGTTTGTCAATATGTTTATATGAACACATGTTTTGTTGAATGTGTGCTTCCGTGTGTGTCCATGTGATTATATGCTTTTGTATGCAAGTGCATACACTTGTATGACCCATAATAGATTCATTATAACCAGAACATTCTTAATCTCTTCATCTGTTTCAAAGGAAAAAAATCTGACTGTTTACAAGAAACAAAAACCCCACATAATCAAAAACATTAACAAAGCTATTCATAATAAAATCAAAAGTTTCAAAGAATGAAAAAAATATCAACAAAGCAATTCATAATTAAATCAAAACTATCAAAGAGCAATGGCTCAATGTCCAAAACAAAACAAAACCGATAAGAAAATGGAACATTCTTCAAAGAATGAACATAAATTCACCCAAAGCAGGAAACTACCACGTCGACCCTGCATGTCACTCACACACACACACACACACACGCACGCACACAAGCGCGCTTACGCGTGTACACACACACACACACACACACACACAACAAAACACACACACACACACACACACCACACACACACACACACACACACACAATCTTAATGTATGAAAGCGGAGATAAAAGACAGATTGGGCAAATATAAAGAGATAGCAGAAAAAAAAGAAAATGCAAAAATATTAAATCCATACTTATTCATATAATCCAGGATAATTTGGAAGACTGCAAGGGCTTCAGTCCATGAATCGATTTCACAGTTAAATCAAAATTTTGCAAGACACAAGCATCATAAAATTATGTAGATTCAATATTTACACAGAATCATTACAGAAAATTGATCTAATGTTCTAATGTATGTGTGTATATCTATATATCTATACATAAATATGTATCTATCTGTATATAAATATGTATATATAGTGTGTGTGTATGTATGACTATATCTATATATCTTCATACATATCTATAAATACACGTGCATACATAGTGCCTGGTATAGTCTTCATGTAGATTTATCCTAGAGATACATCTCCTCTCTTCTCTCATCTCTAGACACATCTCATCTCGTCTCTCATCTATCTCCATTGCCGTAGACGATGGTGGGAGCTCCACTCTTTGTCATGGAGGATCACCAGGTGACAGTCTCTACTCCTGTGTATGTCAAGGAGCTGCAGCTTGCAAGCGTCAACGATGCAGTCCATGAAGGATTTTACTGGTCTTCCTTGTTTTATCTTTGCCTCAACTCTCCCCTGCAGGACTGGGACTAGACACACATGTTCCTATCAATGTAATGCAAGGGAAGGGGTCCTGCATCTTGGGTTCTGCTTCTTCCAGTCCCTCTTCTTGTTGAATAACGGTTGTTCTGCACAGTTCAAATGTGGATGCCCTGCACACACTGCTGTCACCAGGTTGCTCTGTTCAGGCAATGTCTTCCCAGCTGAAGATTTTGATGCCACAGCTCATGAGGCTGGTCCTCACAAGTATGCTTGTACTCCTTTTATGGTCTTCCCTGGTCTCAGTATTTTTGCTTCAGCTCTTCATACACAAGTTTTCTTTGGGATGCAGTTGTCATCCCTCAGGATACAGGTGTCGGATGGCAGTAAATATACTTGCAGCGACAAAAAACAAGATTTGTGTGGAGGGCTCTGATCATCAACACCATGCAATATGGCACATGATGATGATGATGATGATGATGATGATGATGATGATGATGGCACAGCATCCCAGTATTTCTGATTTTTGGCAAGATATACTGTCATATCAATGATGAATCATTAAACAGCGTTTTATGTTTCTTTCAGATCGCTGGTCTTAGTATTTTCATCAGAAACATCCTGTAGTAATCTTGATAACAGTTTGTCCAACTGGAATCTTGGTAACAGTTTGTCCAACTGGAACACAATTTGCATCAATACACTCTTTTTATCATCACCATCTTTAAATTTTCTTATTTTTCCCCCTAAACTTGATGGGGCTTGGATAGGCAGGAGAGTGACACTTGGACAAGTCTCTTTAACTCTGGATTATAACATCTAAACAAGGTTTTGTGGATGGCAACTATCCCATTTAAGAAGCAGTCATTCTCATTTCTGTCCCTGTTTTAACAATGGCTCGGCAACAGTCACATACACCCTTTTTGATCTTCAATAAGGCAATGCAATCCCCATCTTCCTGAGTATGTCTCATCCTAAATTCACAAGGTAAAATTGCATGAACTGATCCATGCCTAATATCAATGTCATGAATAATCTCTTGACATGTTGCCTGTCTTCATACAATATTTCTTTAACTTTTTAAACATTTTAATAGCCAGTAGCCTCAACTGGCCTCCCCAGGCTATGCTTGTCTTTATTGTTGTTGTGTTTGTTGTTTAAAGCCCAGCTGACTTCATAAAGCCATATCAGGGCTATAAGTGTTTCAAAACATACAAAACTTCAACAACAACAAAAGGAAAATAAAATTAAGTACACATAAGTACACATATTAACACATTCGCGCACATTATCTAAGGACATGCCCATAGCGTAGACCACTCCTTCCAATTTATCGCACATGGGATTCAAAAAACACACCTGAATACAAATGTAAACATACCTAAAAACCAGCATAAATTACTTAAAACTGTTTCTGCAGATCTCATCTTCCTAGAGCCAAAAATGCACTTAATACATGTACCCAATTATCAATCCTAAGAAAAAGTACAGAAAGACTTTATTGAACACATACACGTGAATGGACCACCAAGGCAGAAAATGATAGGAAGAAAAAACAACAGAGAGCAAAGGAACAAGACAGAAACAGGAAAGAGGAAATTTCTAGCACAGAATTTCCAGAAGGTGGGGATACTATTTATACTGAAAGAGCCCCCAGCATCCCCATGGGGGAATGCTTGTCTTTAACATCATTTCGTCCATCTTAACTCTTTAAAGAATGACACCCACCTACTGACTGCAGCCTGTGAAAGTGTATGTGTCCCACATACCCTTCGTAATATTTCTAATGTATCTACATCAAAACTTCCTTTTTAATACAAGTTGCTGTTCTCCAACGCTAAATGTGACCTTAAAGCTTGGACAGACTGTTCCCAATGTGACATCATAACAAATGTCACAATATTTGCACAGATCATAGAATAATTGGGCCAAATGCATATAAAGTTTCAGAGCACTGCAACAATTACTTTTCAAGATATTAGGACATTCTTGCTATTTACTAGATGAACCTCATACACACACATATCTATATCAAGGGTTTCTTGCCAGAATGGTATCTAATGAAAGGAACAAAGGAGGCAGATATATCACTCTGGCAGGCAACCCTCAAAATATATATACAAACATAATCATATGTATGGGTTTTTTTTTTAAGTGTTCCATTTTTTTTTAAGACACATTAAACTTGTTGTTTTGCCCATACTGTGCAGGCAGTATTATTATTATTATTATTATTATGAACATTTAGTACGCCTAATCAAATTAATGCCCTAGGCGTTTACAATGGCAAAACATATAACCAGAATCACAAGCACACACACCCACAGAAGCACCCACACACACACAAACACACACACACACACACACAAACACACACACAGCATGACATGCAAATACAATGACACATTGACACTAAGACACTATAATGTCACCATTACATTACATGGGGGAAGGGGGCAGAGATTACCAGTTTTGGGAAACAGGTAAGTTTTGAGGGAGCGTTTGAATGTGGACAGAGAGGGTGAGTATCTAAGAGAGCGAGGTAACTGATTCCAGATGGTTGAAGCTTGATAGGAAAAAGAACGCTGCCCAAACCTTTTAGTGCGGACTATGGGGATACTATAGAGACGGGTATCAGATGAGGACCGCAAAGCTCGAGATGGCGTGTAGAGATGTAACAGATGGGTGAGATACTCAGGACAGGAAGACTCAATAGATTTGAAGCAGAGGCAGGCAATCTTGTAGGATATTCTTTGCTGAACAGGGAGCCAGTGGAGAGAACAGAGCAATGGCGTAACATGGTTAAATTTTGAAGAGCGGAAGATGAGACGGGCAGCATGATTTTGAACTTTCTGAAGTTTGTTAATGAGATGAGAGGGGGAACCAGAAAAAAGAGCATTACAGTAATCGAGACGGGATAGAACAAATGCACAGACAAGAGCCTTTGTCGTGTCTTCTGAGAGGAGGTGGCGGATAGAAGCAATTCGGCGGAGTTCAAGAAAACAAGTCCGACAGACGTTGCTCACATGCTGGCGGAAGGACAGGGTTTGATCAAGTGTTACACCAAGGTTACGGGCAAAATGGGAGAGAGGGATAGATGAGTCAACAAGTGTGACAGAGGTTGGAAGAGAGGGGTGATTTTGGAGTTTGGGTGGGGTGATCAAGATCAATTCGGATTTCTCTTCATTTAATTTCAGTTTGTTTTCAGTCATCCAATCCTTCAGGTCAGCTACACAAGATTGGGTTTTCTGGATCATGATGGGAAGGTCAGGGAGAGGCCCAGAGACATACAGCTGATTGTCATCCGAGAAAGAATGATGCTGAAGCAGGTGTTCTTGGACAATAGAGGAGACAGGGTAGGTGTAGAGAATGAAAAGTAGGGGGCCCAGAACAGATCCTTGTGGCACTCCGTAAGTCAGACAGGAAGGATTAGAAGAAAGACCATTGACAGAAACTACTTGCAGACGATTGGTGATGTAAGAATGAAACCAGTTCAAGACAGTATCATGGAGCCCAAAAGAGTGATGTAGACGGGAGAGAAGGATAGAGTGGTCAATAGTGTCAAAGGCAGCAGATAGGTCCAAGAGAGTCAAAAGTGATACGTTGTTAGAGTCGAGAGTAGTCAGTAAGTCGTTGCAGATTTTGAGAAGAGCAGTTTCGGTACTATGTCCAGAACGGTAAGCAGACTGAAGGGAATAGACAAGGTTATTGGAATGAAGGTGGTTTAACAGCTGGTCAAGAACAACTTTCTCTAAGACCTTGGAAAGAAAAGGAAGATTTGACACAGGTCTATAGTTTTTTCAAATTCTCAGGGTCAAGAGTCGTCTTTTTTAGAAGAGGTCTTACAATTGCTGACTTGAAAGAAGAAGGAAAGGAGCCAGTTGAGAGGGAATGGTTAATGATATTGGTGATGTGAGGGAGAAGAGTATCGAGACAATGGGTGAGAAAAGAAGCTGGCAATGGGTCGAGTTCACAGGTTTTAATGCCAGATTTCATGATGATTTTCTTAACAAAGTCCTCAGAAACGGGTTGGAAGAAAGTAAGGGGGATTCCAGAGAAAGGGGGTTCAGGAAATGTAGCATGAGTGTTCGTCGTGGAATCGAGAGAAAGCCTGAGGTTAGCAATCTTGTTGAAAAAATAGTCAGAGAAAGCCTGTGGAAGATCAGAAGGTGGCAGGTGAGATGGAAGAGGAGAAGAGCCAGTTTTGCCAAGAAGAGTATTAGTTATATTATACAGTTGTTTGGAAGTGGAACAGGCAAGAATTTTAGCATTGTAATAGGCTGATTTAGAGGCATCTACGAGGCTATTAACAATTTTGTTGGCAGTTTGAAAAATTTGCTTATGAACAGTCAGACTAGACTTGAGCCACTGTCTCTCGGCTCTGCGCCTTTCACACTTGGCCGCTTGCAGCTGAGGCCCAATGGAGGAGAACCAAGGTGATGGTGGCCTCTTGGAAACAAGACGGCCACAGGCAGGAGCGAACCGATCCAGGAGCCCAAGGAGAAGGGAGTTGAGGTCATCAGGTGTGGTTGGCGGGGAAGCAGATAAGAGAGACTGAAGGTCAGCCTCAAAGACAGTCATGTCCACTGCAGAAAGGTGTCTGGCTTGAATGTACGTTTTGTGGGGTGGAGGGCGGGAAAAATGAAGATCAGCAACAAGGCAGACATGGTCAGATGGGAGGGTGTGGTCGATGATGATGGAACTCACCATGGTCTGGTCAGTCCTGTGGATTATATTATCCAATGTGTGCCCACGAATGTGAGTGGGAGCGTGGACGCACTGAACCAGGCCGTAGCAGTCCAGGAAATCGATGACTTTGGAGGTGGTGGGTTCGGAGGGGCGATCAAAATGAATGTTAAAGTCGCCAGCGATGATGTAGGAACCATGGAGGGAGTTACAGTAGGACAGCAGATCCGGGAATTCGTCAATGAAGTTGGAGTCAGTGAGACGGTTCTTAGAGTTTGGAGGAGGACGATACAAACACAGAAGGTGGAAAGTGTGGTGGGGGAAGGTGAGGGTAAGTTGTGCCAGTTCGAAAGAAGTGTGGGTGAAAGGGAAGGAGGATTTGGTGGAGAGGAAAGGGGAGAGTGGATCAGCAACAACAAAAGCAATGCCACCACCACGGGACTGGCGGGGGAAGGAGAGGGTGTGGTGGCCAGGGGGAGCGATGTCACGGCACTTAGCCTCGTCACCTTCAGCACGAAACCAAGTTTCCACCACAGCAAAGACATCGACGTTGTTGTCGTGGATGAAGTAGGACAGAGCAGAGCGTTTTTCTGTGCCAGTCCCAAGCGCTTGGGCGTTGAAGACAGACAGACGAAATGAAGCAGATCGGCGGGAGAAGCAATTTACAGGAGAGCCAGTGTTGATGCGAGTGAGGTTGGCAGTGTAATGGTAGACGGTAGAACTTCGTTGTTTTTGATCATTTCTTCTGTTAGATACGATCACGGTAATGTTGTGTTGTTTACGTCTGCCGCCACGACGTGAGCGCCTGCGTGGTAACGAGTAACCAATGCCAAGTTGGCGAAGTCGAGAGGTCAGGTCAGGGGTCAAGGGCACTGCACCGATAGATACCAGCTGTTGGCGTGTGTAGCAAAGCGACTCACACTGACCCGATAACACTGCTTCACGTTGTCTGCCACTCACAAAGCATGCCGGCTGCACGTGCGTATTGGCGAGAGGGAGGGGATATGGCGGTTGATTCAACTGTAAAACTGCCAGTCTTATCGAAAAGAAAATGTAAAATACAGTCAATCTCACAAACATAGCAGCACCACAGCACCACGGAAACATCGTCCAGTCCATCACGAACCACCACAACAAAAACTAACAGCAAACACCGTACACAGACAAAGAATCCAACAAAAAACGCAGGAGCAGAATGCACTCAGCCTGCAAGGCGTGTGACCCTGTGACATAGCACTGTTGCTGCACAGTCTGCATACTCTGGTGTGTAAGCATGTTGGGTATTTTCATGTTTTCATAAACCACGGAACACCAGCATGACTTACAGGATCTCTAACGGGCATCTGTGACGTTCTGCATGCGTATACACATGAAAGAGGTTCAGGCATTAGCAGGTCTGCACACATGTTGGTCTGGGAGGTCAGAAAAATCTCCGTCCTTTACACACCAGGCTGGAGATACCCAGGCATGATCAAACCCAGATCTTCTGACTGGAAGTCTGTGGCATATATCCCACTTGACTATTGTGCTCCTCAAGCAAATATCATTCCATCTTAACCAGTTCAGTGCCTATAAGCCGTCAGCTGACGTTGCACAAAAGGTGTTGCTATATTGCCTAAGAGCCGTCCGCTGACGTTACAGGAGTTTTCCGATTTTTCGTTCACAACTGTGTGAGCCAGTAAGCACACAGGAACGCTGCACACTGAGCTATATGTGTCTACAATATAAAAATAGGATGTAAATTAGGATACGTCATAGGGAAGACACTTTTATTGTCGCTAATGATTTGGTAACTGGACCACGTGAAGTGGAGCACAATGGCGACGCAACCTTCGACAAGCCGAACGGTGGCTCACGTCAGCGGACTTTCACCACTCTAGAGGCCGTTCAAATGATTTTACAGCATGATGACGATTGAGAGAATTTGTTATCTGATGATTCGCTTCAACATGAGGGTGGAGAAAGTAACAGTGACCACGCCGACATTCAACGCTTGCTGGCTGAATCGATGCAAGCAGACGAAAACAAGCACGAGTCAGACTGCGACTGCCGTGGTCAGTGCGAGTGGCGAGCGCGGCAGGCCGTGACACTTCGGACTTTGGACCCAACAACAGTGAACGTGATGGTACATGGCGAGATGGGTCACGCACGTGTTCGTGGTGTGGGAAGGGGGGAAGATGAGAAGGGGGAGAGGGACAGGAGAGGTGCAGAGGAGCTGTGCCCCAGTTAGACGGCATGGCAGGGGGCGTGGCGATCAGCGAAGTGTTTCGCTCACTGAAAATCTGTTGGCCTCCAAATGGACAACAGTCAGACAGTCCTCAATTTTTATGAAATCCAGGGTTGAAAGTGGGAACTGGTGACGTGTGCTATGCTTTTTCAAGCTGTTTCTGACTGATGAGCATGAGCTGATTGACTTATTTGAATAAGGATTCTGATTCTGGGCTTATTTTCTCTTGTTTTGATTGCAGAACCTGAAGAACAGAGAGAACCAATTCATGAGTGTCATGTAGTTTGACTGTTCAGTGTCTGAGTACACTGACTGTCATGTAGTTTGACTGTTCAGTGTCTAGTACAATCACTTTTATGTTTACCGAAACCAGGTCTATCATTGATGGGATGGTTACTTACTTATTTGTCTGCATGGGTTTAGTATCGTTTCATGAACATTTTATGATGTCATATGTTTTGTTTTCATTTATGTATGTAAACTGACAACAAACAAGTCATTTTCAGCTGTTTTTTTGTTTGTGAGTGTGTTGGGTATCAATCTGTAGAGATGGAAACTTACTTTTTAGACAACACAAAAAAATTATTTCCACTTTTGAATGCCTGGACAGGTCTTTGCAATCAAGCTAAGAGAAAAATAAGCCCAGATTCAGAATCCTCGTTCATTTTCCTTCAAAAAACACTTATGCTTCTTTGTTGTATCTCTTATAGTTTTTGCACTAGAATTTTTTGTTAATTATTACCCTCGAATCCTCAAAATTCCCCGGCAATGGGGAAGCACATGTTTATATTTTTCTCTGGCACTGAAAGGGTTAAATTACACACTCTAAGTTTCAGATTCAATTTCAGTTTCTCAAGATAGTAAACATGCTCAAAGGACAAGAGTTACTTACTGTCCAAAAGTTAATGAAGTATTTGAGAGATGATATAGCTACGTAGAAACAGTACAGTAGAGCGTATCCCAGGAACAGGACAAAGAACTTGTAGTTGCTAAAGCCCACACAGTTATTTACCCTGCAACACAGCAAAATTAAATTAAAAGCGCAGTAGAAGATACTTAACCAATAAAGTCCGCTTCAATCATCTCAAGCAGATTCTTTTGACAGTGTATGTGGCAGAATCTGGTATACTATTATCATTCTACCTTTAGATTCTTTTGTTAGTATCTATGACATATTCTGATATCATTCTATATTAGTATCTGTGACAGATTCTGATATCATTCTATATTAGTATCTGTGACAGATTCTGATATCATTCTATATTAGTATCTGTGACAGATTCTGATATCATTCTATATTAGTATCTGTGACAGATTCTGATATCATTCTATCTTCTCAAAGATTATACCTTGAAGAATAAAACCTACAGTTCTTCTGATGACCTAGCTCCATGGCAGCATGCAGGAACTGGAAAAAAAAGGCCACATTCACTGCCAGGTGTCACCTGATCATGTAGATGGAAAACAAAAGATGAAGAAGGAGGACAAAATTATCCTGTTCACACACAATGCACATTATGTCAGAAAAAGTTACCTTTTACTTTGTAAATATGACCACAGCATAAACATGTTTTTATGCAAGATAAAGACTGGGAAATTTTGGCAGTTTTTGATGTGTCTGTATCTGCAATGAACAGGTCTCTGAAAGACTTAAGAACTCCGAAAGCTTACAAAAAAATCTGAAAAGAACTCCAAGAACTTACAGAAAATCCAAAGTATAACTATACTTGGGCATATGAGAGCATGACATAGTCAACATATCTTGGTGCCAGTGTCAGCGTACTATACCCGTCACATATATAGACCTATTTACCTATCTACCTGTCTCTGCTTTCAGTGTATCTATCACGAGAATATGCTGTTTTGAACATAGTTCAAGCCTATGCTCCAACATCCACTAGCTCAGAAGAAGAAATAGAAAATTTTTACAATGACCTCCAAACTATCAGAGACAAAATCCCCAAAAAGGAAATATGCATTGTGATGGGTGACTTCAACGCTAAAGTTGGAGAGGGGGCTGACACAGAATGTGGAATAGGACCATATGGTTTAGGAGAACGAAATGAGAGAGGTGACATGCTGGCTCTGTTTTGTCAGGCAAATGAGATGAACATCACAAATACTTTCTTCCAACAACCACTGCGCAGAAGATACACATGGATCTCTCCAGGAGACAGGTGTCGTAATCAGATTGATTATATTATCATTGACAGATCCTGGAAATCAACTGTCCTCAATGCAAAAACAAAGCCTGGAACAGACTGCGACACGGATCACATTCTTGTGACAACCAAATTAAGAATGAAAATATTGAAGAAGCCTAAAACCAAATCGACACCAAAGTTCGACATATCAAAATTAGAAAACCCTGAGCTGGCGTTAGAATTTAGTATAGAAACAAGTAATCGTTTCTTAAAGTTACTTGAAGTTTGGGATGAAAATGACTCATATCCTGATGAAATCTGGACAGACATAAAAAACACACTGACCAAAATCTCTGAAGAAAAACTAGGAAAAGAAAAGAAAAGGAAAAAAGCTAAGCCCTACATAAGTCAGGAAGTGATAGATCTGGCAGAAAAGAAAAGTCAAGCTCGAAAGCAGGGAGAGCGGGAAAAATACTCAGCACTGAAAAGGGAAATAAAAAGTAAAGTCAGAAGAGACAAAGCAAATTGGCTGGCACAAGAATGCAGTAAAATCAATGAACACAACGAAAACAGGAAGTCGAGGGAGCTCTTCAAACAAATAAAAAAAGTGAAAAAAACAAATTTCAAAGCAACAAACCAATGCATCAACAACAAGGATGGTCACACACTGACTGAACCAGATGATGTCTTGGATAGGTGGAACGAATATGGCACATCACTTTTTGGCAAGCCTGACAGCCATGAAAATAATTTAGAGCCAAATTTGGAATTGACCCCTGGAGATATGGAACCTGAACCTCTGCTCAGCGAAGTTGAATCTGCCATTAAAGATCTAAAATGCAGAAAGTCTCCTGGTCTTGACAATATTCCTGGAGAGTTGTTGAAACACTCAGGTGATGGTGGACTCAAAGTAATGCATCACTTATGCTGCAAGATATGGAAGACTTGTCAATGGCCTACAGACTGGAAGCTCCAAGAATTTGTCATGTTACATAAGAGTGGAAATGTCAAAGACTGCAACAATTATAGAACAATTGCACTGATCAGTCATGCCAGTAAAATACTGCTGATAATAATTTTAAACAGGTTAAAGCCAAAAGTAGAGGAAGAGCTATCCGACTGTCAGGCAGGCTACAGGAAAAACAGGGGAACAATAGATATGCTGTTTGTACTCCAGATATTGATAGAAAAGATTAGAAACACAGACCAAGAGATGTTCATCGTTTTCATTGACTACAGCAAAGCGTTTGATAGCGTGATTCACCAAAGTCTTTTCCACTTCATGATCAAAATGGGTTTTCCAAGACATCTGGTTTCCCTCATAGCTTCATTATATATGATCAAAAAGCAACAATCAGATGGAATAATCAAAACTGCAAATTTTTTAACATCACTAAAGGGGTAAGGCAAGGTTGCATCCTGTCTCCACATCTCTTCAGCATATACACTGAACATATCATGAGAGAAGAAGACATGGGAGTAAATATTGGTGGTAGAAACCTGTCAAATTTACGCTACGCAGATGACACAGGATTACTGGCAGACAACATTACAGGCTCTAGGAGGATCCTGAGCAGGGTAGACCGGGTTGGAAAGGCAGCTGGGCTGGACTTAAATTCAAAGAAGACAAAGGTTATGCATGTTGCAGGCAAATATAACACTAGACAGGACCAGATCATGCTAAACCAAGTCCCTCTAGAAAATGTCAAGGACTTTAAATATTTAGGTTCAGTCAAGACACACGATGGAACATGCTCAAAAGACATAAAGATGAGAATTGGAATGGCCAAGAACAGTATGGTTCAATTGAACAATATTTGGAAAGACCACAGCTTAACAGCAGACCTTAAGATAAAACTCTTAAAATGTCTTGTCTGGCCAGTGATGTTATACGGCTGCGAGGCATGGACAATGAAGAAAGAGGATGAAAGACGAGTGGAAGCAGCAGAGCTGTGGTTTTACCGAAGACTGCTGAGGGTCAGATGGACGGATAGGCGCTCAAATGAAAGCATACTGAATGAGTTGGGTACTACACGCAAGCTCCTAGTACTCATACAACGGAGGAAACTGAAATATGTTGGACACGCAATCCGTAATGAGAGAACAGACTTGATGTCCACTGTCCTCCAGGGTAAAGTGGAAGGAAAGAGAAACAGAGGACGGCCACCTGCATCACTTGCTAGAAACATCACAAACATCAGTGGCAAGAAACTCCAGGAGGTGGTCAGACTTAGCCAAGATCGAGAGTGCTGGAGGCAGCTTGTGAGGACATCATGTGCAGCGGACAACACTGTTCCCGGTGACGCCGACGGGTGAGACGGGTGAGATCACGAGAACATGCCATCCTATCTTGCCAACCTCCTGCAGGGTTACAAACCTTCTCGAACGCTCCGCTCTTCTGACACCTCACTGTTGACTGTTCCTCGCTTCTCTCTAGACACCTTTGGTAAAAAATCTTTCTCTGTCTTTGGCCCAAATGTATGGAACTCTCTACCACTGTCTCTCAGAAAAACTAAGTGTTTCTCAACCTTCAAACGGCACCTGAAAACCCACCTCTTTCAAACTCATCTAACCTGAAGAGCCTTAGTTTGCAAGTCTGTCATCAGACTAATCTCTCCTGCCTGTATAACAGTATTTTGTATAAGGGCCTATAGAGCAAGGTGTGTGTGTGCGTGCATGTGTGTATGTGTGTGTGTGTGTGTGTGTGTGTGTGTGTGTGTGTGTGTGTGTGTGTGTGTGTGTGTGTGTGTGTGTGTGTGTGTGTGTGTGTGTGTGTGTGTGCTTGAGTGAGCATGTGTGTGTATCACTGTATGTGTACAGCTGAGGAAGGGATAGGGGAGAAATTGAGTGGGAAAGAGACTGAAATACTTTAAGAAACTTTTTCAAATCTTTGTTTGTATGTAAATTGTGATGTATGATATGTGAATAGTTCATAATTTGTGAGAAATTTTGATTGTCAAGGTATTAATGCTGTAATACTGAAGTTGTAATGTTTTTCCTGTATATGGATTAGAATTTTTCTGTTTTTATCTTCATTCAAAATATTGATTATAATTTTATGTACAACTATTGCATGCATAAACACACACACACGCATGCAAACATAGCAAACGCACACACACACACACTCTCTCTCTCTCTCTCTCTCTCTCTCTCACACACACACACACACACACACACACACACACACACACACACACACACACACACACACACACACACACACACATTCTTACAAACACATGCGCACAGCAACGCACACGCACGCACACACACATGTACACACACACGTACGCAAGCACACACACGCAGCAATATATAAACACAGTATGCCTCTTTATTCATATGAAAAATCTGTTAATCTTTCTTCATTACATAAGTCAGTGTTTACATTTTAATATTCTGTGGTTTCTTATGTGTCTTCTTACTTGTATAGCTTTAATGTTTGTTGTTATCTTATTGTGTATGTAATTGTGAACATTTTTTATCACCTTTTGCCTTTCTTGCGAAATGTAAAGCGCTGGTGAGCATGTTTTTATATGGAATATGCGCTATACAAATAAACATTATTATTATTATTATTATTATTATTACCTATCTATTCATCTAGCTAGCTATCTACATCTATATGTGTATGTAGGCCTACAGATTTGATCAACAGATAGCTATATAGACAGACAGAGATAGATAGATAGACACATAGATAAATAGACAGATAAATAGACAGACTGATAGACAGACAGACAGGTAGATAGATAATTACACACATATACATACAGAACGGTATCCCAAATAACAAAAAGAAGAGTGTGTGTGTGTGTGTGTGTGTGTGTGTGTGATGAACATTTCATCCCTAAAAATTTATATGTATATATATGTGCAAATATGCCTGTGTTTCTCCTCTTCAAATACAAAGTACAGATTAATGGCTCCAGATACTAGCCAGCAACAGACCTAAAAGGGGCTGGAAAAGATTAGACAACAAAGAGTGTGGGAGAGAGAGATGTATTGATATAAATGTAATAAAATTTTAATTCTTCAATCTAGACATACTTCACAAAAAAAAGAAAGATGTCAAACAGTTCTGATCTCTGCACCAACAGCATTTTCATCAGCTTTCATAAAAAGCATTTACAACTCACCAGGGACAATGATGATCCATTTTCAGCACACATCTGACAACAGAAAAAAGTCATACTGAAGAGCACAATGAAGAATAACATTTGAATATGTATAACACAGTCTGAACAATTACTAAATACACTAGGTCTCAAAATTCAAAGAATTAGATTAGAATACTGGTGTATTTTCAATAACAAAATTACTGTTAATACTCACTTTTCGTTGTTATAAAATGCCATCATGACCACTGCAAACAAAACAACTAACAAGCAAAACAATAAAGCTAAACAGCTAAACAATAACCGGTATACATTCATTGTTGAAACAGCTCTAACATGTACAGCAACACAGACTGACTAAGACAAAGAAAGACGTCTACATTTCAGAGAAAACTTGAAACTAAAACAAAGAACTTACGTTGAGCACACGGAACAATGGTGGCACCTATCAGGTTTGATACACTTGCACTTCTCACAATAACGGGGAACTGTAACATATCAACTGAGATACATTAACAGAGTTCATCATCATAAAATGAAATGGTACACAAAAACATTCATATGGTATCACGATGTACAAGTTGATGGCATTCTGCATGTTACATGCTTTTTAACTGCAGGCCACAAACCACACACACTCCACTCACATGCACACACACACAAGGATAATGAGGTCTACATCAACGGTGGAAGAATAATTAAAAGTATCAACAAAAGAAGGCAAAACATACACACACAGAGGTGCAGTAGTCAAGTGGGTAAACCATCAGACTTTCAACTTAAAGGTACTGGGTTTGATTCTAGTAGACACCTCCGCCTGATCGGTAAAGGGTCGAGATCTTTCTGATTTCCCAAGTCAACATATATGTGCAGACCTGCCAGAGCCGAAATCTGATCGTGTGTATAAGAAAACAGAAGATCAAATATGCATGTTACAGATCCTGTCAATCATTTCAAAGACTGGCTTATGGAAACAGAAAAACACCCAGCATGTGTGCCTACCAAAGATGCAGACTGTGCAGCAACACAGTGGAATGTGGTCAGCTCACATAACAGCCCGAGTTCTCTGTGCACCACCAAGAAAGCCTGATTATGAAAAGCATGTTTGCAAAAAAATACATTTCGATCAAAGTAAGAACGGAGTACAAACTTTCCACAGTCTCCTTTCAATGTCTAAATCTGAATACCTGCACCATGCCAACATATATGTCAAAACTCCTCCAGCCCTAAAAACTTTCCAAATCTCTCAGGTTTCAAAAAGCTTCTCACTTAACCATAGCTCTGTTCTCTCCACTGTTTTGGCTTAACAACATGGAAATCCCTTCCAATATCTTAAAGGTGGAGTATGCAGACCATACACACCTGCACAGTGTAGGCAAAATAATGTGCGTACATATATGCAAGAAAAATCAGTACGCTTAAAAAAAAAAAAGAAAAAAATACTTGACAAGGCATAAAAATTTCTACAACAATGTAATGTTGTTTCACAACCCACTCTCAAATCAAATACAACAGAATACAGTCAAATACTCTCAAATCAAATACAACAGAATACAGTCAAATAAATGAAAGTTACTTACAGCCTGATATTGTACGAGTCTGAACTGGCAACTTTTTGGTGAGCTGTTTCAACATTTCTTTCTGCACTTCTTCATTGGTCTCTGATTCTAACCGCTCAGCTACTGCTGGAGCTAGGAAAAACTGAAAGAAAAAAAACAACAATTAAAACTCACATGACAAAAATGATAATCTTAAAACTACACCTAGTATAAATAAACCACACTGCTCTGGAAGTAGTACAAAAATGCATAATGCACACACACAAAAGACAAACGCAGAGTAACACGACAACACATATAAAATACTTTTCAAATTAAGCAGGCCTATGTCATTGAAAAAAGTTAGTAATGTCTTTAAGATCTGAAACAGAAAAACAGAAAAATAGAAAAAAACATGCATATTAATTAAATATAACAAGACAAGACACAGGCGTAGCTTTTTGAAAACACAGCAAAACTTCCCTATGTTTCATAACTTTTCTTGAAGATATATCAGGGAAGTCTTACATCTCTGCTCAACAAAACATCAGAGAAGTTTTGCTGTTTTTCCCTTTTGTGTATTTGTTCTTTCTTGTCTTTTGTGTACACTTTGACATAGGCTAACTGGCTGAAAATTTGCCCTGTATTGTCTTGTTACATCAAATACATGATCTGATTCTATTTATATGTTTTCCTGATTTCCATTTGCTTAAACGCTGGTAATCAGCTCCGTTTTGATCAACATCTATTTAAAATTACACATACATAAGCTTGAAACACGACATGTATAAGAAGCCAGAAAAACATGAAAACAGAATGAAATAAACATTTAACTCATTAAAAAAAAAAGACAGGCGCAAATCTTTGACCAACTGGCCTTTGTGAAACATACACAAATGACATCAAAGAAACAAATACAGAAAACACTGAAAGAAAACAAGAACAAAATTTCTGTGATGTTTTGTTGCGAAAGACAGACACATACTGACAAGTCTCAAAATATGCATATAATCGAAGAAATGAAATGCAAAGTCACCTCATGTCCTTCACAATCAAAGAATCATACTCACATCTCTAGGTACCCTGCCCGTTTTGGTGAAAATGGTCTGCCAATATGACCAGGCAAACATGAACAAGATAGGGTGATACAGCAGCAGAAGCACCACTGCAAAACCAAAACATAACCATTGTGACAGTTTTAAACATTTTCAACTTTGATCCCATTTCCCACCCAAAGTTCATTGTTCAAAAGAAATGTCAAAAGTTCATAATATTCAAAGACCCTACAGCTGTAGTCAACTTTAAATTCTTCTGTAACATATAATATTACATAGTCACCCCAATCTTACTATTCCAAATGCAGCATAACAAAATAGCAATATTTCTCAGCTGTGAACACAGCTGTCTGCTTTGTATTTCCATTCTGATCAGCTAACATCTGACATACTACTAGTAGTACTACTGGAGATAGAATTTACATGAAACCAACCATGCATATGAATAAATTGTTTGGTATGCCCACATGATGAAGTTTACTTAAGTTTTCATAATCAAAAAAATATTTCAAATATCTTCAAATCACAGTAACAGGAGTCAACCACAGACTGCCGATTGTGGCAGTCCTGTCCACACAATGGGACATGAACAGCAAAATGGGAGAAAGTGGTAATGAGGCCATGGCACATTTCTCTTGTGTGTATGCGTGTGTGTGTGTGTGTGTGGTGCTCGTGCACGTGCTGTGCATTCATGTGTGTCTTTGTGCATGTATGCACATGCATAAGTATGTACACATCTGTGTGTACGTAGTGCATGTGTGTGTACATGTGTTTATTGTGCATGTGTGCACAAGCGATGCATTTGGTTACATGAATATACTGACCTCAGTATGAGTATATAATACTAAATATAGTGGCTCAGTGTAACCCTGCATAAAATAGTACCTAGTCTGAATCAATGTAATAATTGACAATGTCACTGACACAGTGACTGGCAATTTTTTCCTAAAAAGTAAATACACCAAAAAATTTGAAATAAGTCAAACCTTATACCCAGGTTTGTAAAAAAAAAATTTTTAAAAAGCAATATAAAATTCAAGAAAATAAAAATATGAAGAAAAGGAATGTAAAGGATTAAAAAAAACAAAGAGCATTATCATTATACTAAGTCAAGGCTGACACAGACATACAGTAAACTGTAAAGACAACTTATTTTACAAATAGAGTAAATATGTCATACTTCTGCTTTATATTTTCTCAATCTACTATGCTTTATTTCAGTATCTGTGACATCAATAAATACCTACATAAATAAATTCACTGCATCATATCTTAGCTATGGTCTTACATATTTACAGGTCTAAACAACTAAAATTTCATTTAAATCCATTAACACAGTAAGGAGCAGAAAAATCTTTGATGGTAACTATTCACATTTTCTGAATCAAATCACAATCAATCACAATAACCTGTAAGTGAAAATGGCAGTACTGTACACTGAAACTTGCTATGAACATTACTTGTTTTAAGTTCCATCCATGTAAAAGTCCTTAAAGACTGAAAATTGAAATTGAAATTTTAAAAAGATATTTCAACTAATACGCAAAAAATACTACTATAGATAGAACATGTATAGATGAAAACAAACAAAGAAAGTTCTGACACCTGCCAATGTTACACAGTATTCCCAGACAAACCATCATATATCTAGCCTCTTGCTGAGAATTAACAGTTTCAATTTTTCAACAAATGCCTGAGAAAAATCTCTTTTGTTATTAACTAATACAACAAAAAACAACGACAACAACAAATGAAAGGGATCATAAAAGAAAAAAGAAAATAACAACAACAAAAAACAAAGCTGATCTAAATGCATACAAACAAATTTGAAAACAAAAATACCTTTTTCAGCGATGGAATCAACAGTTACTGAAAATGAAATAAAACAGAACTAATCAATAAAAATGAATTACAAAATACACTTTAAAATAAAACATGCTGTGATCTGCAATGGCAAACAATATATTCATGGAGCAAAAAGATAAAATGATCAATTACTTATTTATTGTGGCTTTTTCTACTTTTCATTTCCACAAATGAAGGTTAACTTTTTATTGCTTGTACTAGTCTAGAATCAATACTTCTGGTTAACTAAAACATAGAATTAAAAGAATATATGACTAAGACAAATGTTGTCTTGTTCTAGATTCATTTTGAAAGAAATAATAATCTTACTACAAATACAATATATTCATTCAATGATTCATTCTGTTAAGATACATTATGATGCAAGCAGTTGCTATGGTAAATTGTAAATGCTAACAACAAACCAAAGAAACAGTGTAAATGCCAACAACAAAACAAAGAAACAAAACACTGTTCTCTCTCTCTCTCTCTCATGGAGACACATACACATTACTCTCTCTCTCATGCACACCCACACGTGCACACACCCCACACACATCACACACACACACACACACACACACAACAACACACACACACAACACACACATGACGGCATTATATAATTCAGACATTTTTTGTTGCTCACGAGATTATTGCACTATGATCAGAGAACATGTCAATAACCAAGGACTGGAGAAAGTTCATATGAGACTGTCAATACAGATGATGTGTCTGTTTTGACTTCAACAACAAGAGGAGAGCAATACTTGATGACCTTGGAGGCATTACGGATCAAGGAAACAGAGCCAATGATAAACACAAAGGATGAACGCAGGAGCAGACAACTCACGATTAAGTTTAATCAGCATTCCCTGATCACTTTCAAGACCCATGTGTTTATCCTCGGATATGTTATTACATCATAATGATATACGACATGATATTGATATATGATATGATATATATATGATATGATATATATATATATATGATATATATGATATATGATATAATATGATATATATATATATATATATGATATGATATATGATATAATGATACGATAGATACGATAATATATATGATATGATATATATAATATATGATATATGATGATATGATATATATGAATATGAATATAATGATATATGATATGATATATGATGATATATGATATGACATGATAACAATATGATATGATAATATGATGTGATGTATGTGTGTGTGTGTGTGTGTGTGTGTGTGTGTGTGTGTGTGTGTGTGTGTGTGTGTGTGTGTGTGTGTGTGTGTAAATAATCATGTTACACAATCACATGACCTGCTCCAACAATTAAATATATGCTGTTATCCTAATTTCTAAATGAGTCAAAAACTGGGGAGGGGGGGGGGGACTACTCCTTTTGCAGTAAAGAAACCATGACAACTTCAAATTTGGTGACCAAGCCATTAAAGTATGATATACAAGAAATCACTGCTACTGATGCATTTTGTTTCTCCTACACCAAGCCTTTGACTCCTGCATCCTGTCCACCAGCTCCCTGCTTTGTCAACATGCTAGCGAAGCAAAACCTTAAGCCTTTGACTCCCTCACCCTATCCACCAGCTTCCTGGAAGCTAGTGGACAGGGTGAGGGAGTCAAAGGCTTAAGTTTTTGCAGTTGGTGGATAGAATGTGGGTTAATCAACAGAAGTAGCACATGGAGGTCCAACCTTATAAACTCATCTGTCCAAATCAATTCATATATGATTACATGTCAGGTATTACTGTCATGTCTTTCTGTCTTAGATAAAGTTGATATTATTTAATATATTAGTACATAATAGTAGAGGAATGACTACTACTCTGCTTTAAAGATTAAATCTAGTTCTGTCTAGGGTTACAGATTGGGATAAAGGGTAAAGGTAAGGTTTGCACTGAACAGAGTTAGGGTTCTCATCCCACCTCTAACCCTACTTAATGTAAGCTTAATCTAAGTCATTTTGAAATTTTATTTACTGATTTAAAGACAAAACTCAGTTTGTTATATAACTAATGCAACTATCAATTATGGTTCACAAATCTGAAAAACTCAAACTAAAACCCTAGTGTCAAAGTTATGGCTCTATTAGTTATGAACATTATTACAACTGCACAATGACACAAGGAGAGCCCTAGAGAAAGTTTCCCTTATCTGGGGAGGAGGGTGGGGGAGGGAGGGGTATTGCCTCAACCTGCATAGGTATGCTCAAACATGATGTCTGGCTCGTCTATAGCTTGTACGAGAGATGGTGCCATACAGTGATTACACTGAAAGTGCCTCCTCAAACCCCACAGAGAAAGAGGCGAGGTAGGGGTGGGGGGGGGGGGCTCAGTTGTGCAAGGCCTGTGTGTATGTTGCCTGAGTATACACCACAGAGACACAGAAACCAAGGCCTCAGGCCCCAGATAGCAAGCTGACCAGAGTTATCTCCCATGAGTTGATCACAGCAACATCTGGAGGATTGTATAATGTATGTACACAGGTGCTTATGTCTTGACTGCTCTTGGCAATCATCTAAAGATGTAATCCAGTTCCTCCAGAGATAGTGGGCACTAAGAGAATACAGTGTCATCCTCCTTTCGAGGGGACTGATTCATAGTTACAGACACAGAAGAAGCATCCCCAATTGCATGTGGCAAACTATGTGGCAAGCAGCAGTCCACACTCCAAAGACAGTTGCACTGAAGCTAGAAGCTATGATGGAGGTAGTAAAAGGAGGATAAGTCAAGTGAGTTTGTCTGAGCTAAAAAATAAAAAAGCTTGAGAAGGCAACTGACAACTGACAAGGCAGAGATTTTAAGGGAAAAATAGATTCAAGTATAGCAGCTAGCACTACAAGAACATTTGTGATGGCTCTGACCAAGGTCCCAAACATGGGCAGTAGGCGAGATTGAAACATAACTGGGAAGCACATGTCATTAAATAGATAATCTATACAAAACATGTATACACTGCAACTCGAGCATCAATTCCATAGCAGATGACACGCCCTCCTCCTAATGTATATCTTTATATAATCATGGATGGATAAACGACTATACGATGACATTTTTCCGTCTTGGTTCTGAACCTAAATTCACTCTGTAGATAAACGACTGAGCTTGACAAAAAAATTACAGCTCCAGCGTATGAGCAACGTGCAACTTGCAAGTAAACAAAACCGTCTGCTTGCAATCTAACAGTCAAGTGCAAATTGTGCAAACGATTTACGACACTCAGATTATTGTGACTGAGCTATGATCAGTACCAACTTACAGAAACACATTTGGACAACATAGGCATAATACGACCATGCCACAATGGCAGAAATAAAGACGACAGGAGCCCATTTTACAGCACTACAACAGGCTCTTATAACAACCGGAGCCATCTTCCTTGTTTTGTGACCAACAACATACGTCATAAGTTTGTGTGTTCAATGCAGCAACAATAATATAGATTAGTGTATTTTTTAATTTCATTGTTGTATTTGGGTGTTTTATTGAAGAGTATTGGCAAAATATCGTATATTTTAAAAATATATGGCATGTGTTTATTTTAGTTTGCACATGGCAACAAACTGTGTACAGATATGGCGGCACACTGAAAAGGGCACTTGCCAACAAGGGAAAGCAAGCTGTCTTGTTCAGAGGCTGCAGTGTATTCACAGGAGTGCCGCCTTTTCTGTGCCTGATTCTGTTTTTGTTTATCCCATTACTGTGTAGGTCTATCATAGGTAAAAACTCAGTCCATGTAATTTAGGGTGCTCTGTAAATTATGCACATGATCTTGTACAATTGCAAGACAGTGTCGCACTGACAGACTGCATAACCAGACTGGATGTCAGTTGGGGAATGTAGATCGCCGTAACCAATCTGGCATGTTTTAACTTTATTGTGAATTTTGCTCGACAATAAAGAGTACAGAAAGGAGCAAATATGACGTCTCTGAGTGCTGAGTTCCTGTCAGTGGACCCATATTTGAAGAATGCTTTTTCATCAGGTGAGTGTTTGTGGACTTGATCCCGTTTAGAGTAACCACTCCTTTCGTGTTCCTGGATTTGTTAATTCAATCTGCATTTACCTTTGTTTTTGACTGTGCTGCACGATATATCAGGATACATGCACTTTTGATCCTACACGTTTTTCAGATCAAGATATACATTTCATCTGAACATCGCTCAGATACTGCAATAGGTGTTATTCTTTATCAAAATCTGTGAAACCCAACCGAAATCACCCAAATTGATTGTGTTATATGATACTGAGAGTCAATGATTCTGTCAGTCATGTCACGACTAAAGCAAATGCCAGACTCTCTCTCACCACTACTACTCTTGCCCTGAAAAATATAAACAAATAACAGCAATAAAAAACAACAAACTGTGGCCTGTTTCCTACATGCTAGGTACACGAGTGTATTAGACATTTTATGAAGAAAGAAAAATTAGAGTATCTAGTCACAACAGGAAAGCTGGAGGGAAAAATAAGCACCAGGTAGACCCAGGGAGAAAATATTGGACGGACTTGCAGAGTGACTGAGGACAGAGAGGGTGGGAGATGTACTTACAGCGACAAGGGATAGGTTCGTATGGGGGGACCATGATCACCAATACCATGCGGCAAAGCACATGATGATGATATGGTAGGCGAGGTTTTGGTGAGGTACGCTAAGTAGAAGTGTTTCTTTGTTCCATCTAGCAGAAAGTGTGGCTAGGTATTCGATAGGTAAGGCTGGATAGCATCGATAGAATCTTGCTGGCAAGGTGAAAATGGCAGTTGTTTTTTATGATGACTGCATCTTCTGTTGTGAAATAATCATTGTACATTGGCTAAAATCTACTTCTGCATTGTGTCTGTTTCATCGCATACTTTTGTCTAGCCCTCACCTCTCGCTATTTCACCACTTGCACACAAGCATGCTAGCATGTAAGAAACAGGCCCCAGGCATTCAATAATCATGTAGGATATGTGTGCGCATATGCTCTCAGTTCTTCTTGACGAGGGAACTTTTTCAAACAATGGTTGCAATTTGAGGATTTTACATCATTTATTCAGATAAATGTTGACTGCAGACACATGTATCACATGACACATTTTGAAGATCAAGCTGTTTTTGCTTATGACGTCATCTTGTTCGAAAATCAGGATTGCGGATGAAAGCAAACATTGGATAGAGGAAAGTAAGATATTCCTTGATGGATGGTTGGGCTTTGCAGGTTTCGGTGGAGTTTCGCAGTTTTCGATAAGATAAGACGCCACAAAAAACATGTTCACACATGCATGCACACACACACACACATGCATGCACGCACGCACGCACCACACACACACACACACACACACACACACACACACACACACACACACACACACACACACACACACACACACACACACACACACACTCACTCACACACATATTCTCTCTCTCTCACACACACACACACACATACATGTATGTACACACTCACTCTCTCTCACTCTCTCTCTGTCTCCCTCTGTCTCTCTCTGTTCTCTCCTTCTCTCTCTCTCTCTCTCTCTCTCTCTCTCCTTCTCTCTCTCTCTCTCTCTGTCTCTCTCCTTCTCTCTCTCTCTCTCTGTCTCTCTCCTTCTCTCTCTCTCTCACTGTCTCTCTCTCTCTCTCTGTCTCTGTCTCTGTCTCTCTCTCTCTCCCTGTCTCCCTCCTTCCCTCCTTCTCTCTCTCTATGTCACATCATTACTTGCTAAGCCTGGAAATAGTTCCTTTACAACTTCATTTATCTGCAGCCAAAGTATGAGTAGGGATCATGTAGGGATAATGATTATATATTTAGATACCTATACAGCTTTATCTATAGATAAATGATATTTCTGTGCATACTATTATCATATAATAGCGCTAGAATCTGCATATATTTTTAATCGACTTGTTTATATATAACATCCAGGCATCTGGATGCTGTTTCTACTGTTAGCATTGCTGTTCAAAGTAAAACATTTGATGCATATTCAGTGTAATGAAATGAGTTAGACTTTTCTTGGATGCATGTATGCACATTGTTTTACCCACACTTTTCAGGTTACTGCACAGTCTTTTATTCCATTTTCAGTGGTTGTGCATGTTGGGTATTTTCGTATTTCCAGAAGTCAGCAGACACTGACATGACTTACAGGATTTTAAGCATATATATGTACTTACTGTTCTGCATGCCATAAGCATAGGAAGAGAATTTTAGCATTAACAGATCTGTACACATAAGGACTTGGGAGAGTCGAAACATCTCCACCATTTAATTAGGAAATACCTCCGCCCTTTAGTCACTACTTGAGCTATACCCAAACAGGAGTGAAACCCAAACTTTCTGATTAGAATTCTGGAGTCCGTCAGTCACCCAGTAAGTAACGCTTCAACTGTTTTTGAGGTCTTCGTCAGGCTGTGTGGTTAGTTAAGACCTGGCCTAGTCTGTGCTGGATGAGTACTGGTCACATGGTCTGAGAACCTGTTTATAGATGACAGAAAGTTCAAATCTTGCAATTTTTGTTCTGTTCATGTGAGTGGTATGAAGATTAAAGAGTAGAAGTTGTGTCCATATGTTGTGTACATTTTGTTTCTTTAACCTTACCTTGCACGCTTTAGGTATCACAGTCACAGTGTCTTTGTGTGTATATAGTTAAGATCACATATCAAGCTTGATTTTTACATTAAAAAATTGTTAATAGTATGAAACATTTTTTTTATTTATGACTTTTTTCCTTTTTAGATGAAGAGGAAGAAGATTGTAAGTTTTAATTTATGTGATTAGTGGCATGTACACATGTTTTCCACTAAAGTAGAGCTACAATTTGTTTTGTCGCTTTCAGAAATTGATTTTTAACATGTTTATTTCCCATCCCTATTTGCATAATAAATGAGGGTTGCAGAGTTCGAGTGTTCTGCTGCTTACTAATTATGCTAGTGCTTTAGAATTAGATGTCATCTGGTGATTTACATAATACATTAGATGCCGACTATAAATTTGTAAGATGCTGAAGTACTTTCACTGATTCAGTTTAACAAATTTAATCTGTGTGTGTGTGTGTGTGTGTGTGTGTGTGTGTGTGTGTGGTGTGTGTGTGGTGTGTGTGCGTGGTGCATGCGTGCGTGCGTGCGTGCGTGTGTGTGTATGTGTGTGTGTGACAGAGAAAGAGAGAGAGAGAATAGATGAATGAGTAAATGATCTTTATTTTCCAGTGGTAAAGACAGTGACAAAATGGGATAGAACAGTAATGCTTAGTCAGTTTTCCAGATCTGTTGTAGCTAAAATTTACAAAAGAGAGACACAGACAGACAGACAGACAGACAGACGAACAGAGAGAGAGAGGGAGGGAGCACAACATAAAGAAATTTACTGTACAAGGCCAACAGCCCCATACAATAGGGGTTACAACCATTTTACAAGCACACAAAGATTAGGTAACTACAATATATATATAGCAAATTATCAAACATGTATTGTATGGGCAAACATCGCACTGAAGCCAACATCGTTAAAGAATGGAAACATGCCATAAATCAATAATGAGTAAACACATGTAAGGGCAAACATCACACTCATACCACATTTAGCTTTCATGCCTATTCTCACATATGCAGTCTTTTTTTAAAATTTTTTTATCTGTATTATGAAACAGCAGTTTAACCAGTTAAGTCACGCTGTAACTTATGCCATTTATGTAACATGAAATCAATGAATTTACTGCAGCTTAGAGAGAGAGAGAGAGAGAGAGAGAGCCCAAAACGAACATAAAATAAATATGAAGTTTATCGTACAAGGCCAACAGCCCCTTACAATAGAGGTTACAGCCATTTTACAAACTCACAAAAATTAGATAACTACAATTATACAAATTAGTACAATATAGCAAATTATCAAACATGTATGGGGCAAGTGTCGCACTGAAGCCAACATTGTTAAAGAATGGAACATGCCTTAATCAGTAATGAGTAAACACATGTAAGGGCATACATCACATTGGTAACCACCCTTAACTTTCATGCTCATTCTCACACATGCATTCATTTTTTTCCATCTGCATTAAGAAACAACACAGCAATTTAGCCAGCTAAGTCACCTGCTAACTTATGCCTATTAATTATGTAACATTGAATAGATGAATTTACTGCAGTTAAACAAGAGAGAGAGAGAATGAGAGAGAGAGAGAATGAGAAAGAGAGAGAGATTAGGAGCACATGAGCTGACCATATTTCATTTCAGTTTGTTCTAAATGCAAAATTTGCATGTGTGTGGAAGAACAGAGGTGGGAGAGGAGAGGGAAGGTTTTTTTGTTTTTTTTCAAATAGTTCTCTCCTCTCACCTTGTCACCTCTCATTCACCTCATGCACTGCATATCTGTTACCTTGCTTTAGTTAATTGGTTGATTGGTTTATGAATGAAATGATTTAGATATATGTACATGTATATTAATTATGTTGATAATATGCTTTTCTGTTTTAGAATAGAGTAGAGTAGAGTAGATATGACAATTTAGGACAGTTTTAAATCATTTATGTGTTTCAAATACTTTGTCTACATGTGGAAAAAATCTGGATGTACTTAAGTACTTTGTGCAGGAATTGTAACATTAAGCAACTGTACATTTCATAAGTGAAATGGGGGGAAATTCTAAAGCCTTAAAAGTAAATGCCATGTGCAACAAACCCAGTGTGTAAGTACTATAGCCATTCTCACTCTCAAGGCCTATCTGTTATGTAAGGAGTAATAATTCATGAACAGCTTGGACAGACTTGATTCGAAGCACCAGATCAATAGCACAGAACTTTATGATTACACTATACATTTCAACAGAATGGGTGTCACTGTATGAACATTCTGCATTTCTTTCATGCTGTGTTCTCTTTTTGTCAGAGAGTTGCTGTTGAATTTCAAAGACTTGCAGACCCAGTTTTTTTTATTTGAAATGCTGCAAGTTTGAATAGGGTGCACACACAGGACTTGCATTCATTCATTCAGTTTTTCCATTTTGTTAGTGCTAATTTGTATAACAAAGCCTGGTGAATCACGCTTAAAGACTAGTTTGAATTTGATCTGTTTGTACTTTTGAACCAATCTGATGCTGTTTGATAGAAAAACATTGACATAGAATGGATAGATTCTTATCAGAACGCTGTGTCTGTCTATGAAATGTCTCAAGGTAATTGTCTCTCGATCTTGATGTGTTGATTTT
The DNA here is from genome assembly GCA_030674185.1 of Monoplex corrugatus. Taxonomy (NCBI): domain Eukaryota; kingdom Metazoa; phylum Mollusca; class Gastropoda; order Littorinimorpha; family Ranellidae; genus Monoplex; species Monoplex corrugatus. The sequence continues at coordinate 86,224,716 of CM060314.1, forward strand.
TATTTTGTCCTCTTTTCAAAGAAACTTTGAAGAAAACAATAATAGATTAAACAAGCTCACCCAGTGTGTGTGTGTGTGTGTGTATGTGTGTGTGTGAGAGAGAGAGAGGGGGGGGAGAGAGAGAGAGAGAGCCTTTAATTCAAATAAAATTTTAAAAAATCATCAAATGAGATTTTCTCCTCATTACATATCTGACATCTGATTTGTTACAGCACAGACTTATTCTACATTATTAATTTACTTCAGTGACCTAATTTGAATTTGTGATGTTTGTGGAATCTCCTGTAGATCTGATGGATGAGTAGGCGTGTTGGTTCATCATTACCAGGCATGGGTCTTCGTGTGGAATACAAGACTATTCCCAGAGGCATATGTTCTTCAACATGTACTGCATAGAAAGGGGTCCTGCAGCCTTGGGTTCTGCTTCTGCTGGTCGCTCTTCTGTTGAGTAGCAGCTGTTCTGCTTGTTAAAATATTACTGTGGACTGCTGGCTCTGCTGTTGCTCTGTTGTGGGCACTGTCTTCCCGGTTGGTGGTGTTGATGGCACAGCTCATGAGACTGGCCTTCAGAATATCCTTGTATCATTTCATTGGTCTTCCCTGGACTCAGTATCCTTGTGTCAGCTCTCCACATAGAAGCAACTTTGGGATGAGGTTGTATTCCATATGGACAACAGGTCTTGTCTTACAAAGCTGGCATTTTGATAAGTAGAAACTCTACTTGGTAAGGTACAGTTTTTCAGAACTTGAATGTTGGATGCCAGTCATACCACGTGGTGTGTGGATCTTGTGCAGACATCTTTGGCGGAACTATTCCAGCTGTTGAAAGAATTGTCAGTGATCATAGCCCAGTCTTGCAGCAGTACAACAAGGCACTCAAGACTATGCTCTTTACACAGCAGTCTTCATGGTGATCCTAAAGCCATGTTCTTGCCACAGTCTCTTTGTCAACATTGCAAAGGCAAAAGAGATCCTTTACTGCTCACTGTTCTTTTTCTTGATTACAGGTGGAGGAGGTAAAGTGCCAGTTCATACATTACTGAAAAGATCTCTCTTTTTTTAGCACATTTGTAATGTAAACATTCTCCAATGTAGATTGATCACGTGTCATGTTTATCAACCTTTTTGTGGAGAGGGGGGGGGGGGTGAGATGGTACTTTTTGCTGTTTTGTTTTTGGTTTTGTTTTTGGTTTTAATGAAAACCAGCTCTGTTGAGTCAATGAACCATTTCACCACAGTTCTTCCAGCCGGACTGCACCTGTGCACTGCCCTCAGATAAATGAAAATCCTCAGTTACAAAACTGTATTGCCATAACTTTGAAAATGCATCATCAGTCTAGCTCAGGCTTTATGCAGAAAAGAGCAACTGCAAAGTTAAATCATTAAAGTTTCTTCTTTTATTTGTTGTCTACATGGTAAAGCCACATCTGACAATGAACATGACTGGGGGGGGGGGGGGGGTTTTTCCAATTTTTTTCCAGCTTCCATGAGGCTTGGTGATGAGACAAGCCACAGTAGCCTGTAGCTTTCCTGTTGTGTCCTCTGACATGATAAGACAGATGAAATGGACCTCCACTTGCTAAGGGTGGGTCCTGAGGTTTGGGATCCAACATTGCTCCATCTTGGAGGGATCTCAGTGGACAAGCTCCATTCTTGTCTGATGTAGCTGATCATGTAAACATTTGAGTTATACTGCGTGGTACCATGGTTTGTTAGAAGGGCCTGCAGGCCTGGTACCTCTGACTTAGTACATTAAAGCTGTCTTGAATCACCTGACAATTTAATTGTCCAGAGGCTGTGGATTGGAATCCCTATAGTTATGAACTCCTATGGTCCACTCAAATTTGCAAACGTGGTTAAAGGATGAAAGCTTTGATTCTTGCTTTTATTTGATATAAAGTCATCTATACCTGAGAAACAAGAAAGAAAGAAAGAAAGAAAACAAAAACATACAACCAGCTTATGGAATAACTCTCCTTCAAAAACAAGACGAACAAGAAATACCGAAACTGTCAGAAACAGGCAGCCAGCATATTGAATATGTTAATACTGTTATTATCCTTTGGACGGATAGTCACAGTACAGTCTGGTTCTTCCACAAAAAACAGGGATTATTGTCATAATATACCTTTGTGCAAATTATGAGCATATGCTCTCAAGTCACAAGTACTCAACAGAGCAGCCGAGCATGCAAATAGGATGACAGATTACTCTTTCCCAGCAGTGGCCCTATTC
>CM060314.1:86231950-86374450 GCA_030674185.1 Monoplex corrugatus
CATTTGTGTGAAATCTTTCATTTATTTTTTTATTTATTTATTTATTTATTTCATTTTTTAAATACATGCATGATAGCAGCCTGAATAGGTTTTCTTCACATTAATTTTTCTATTGTTTATTATTTGATATGAGTAATTTTTAGAACAGTTTGTTAATTTGCCTTTTCTTGTAGTTTTATGTCTTTTTATTACTATTTGTTTAGTTATAGTTTTGTTTTAAGTTGTTCTATTTAGTTTATTTATTTATTTCTTGATTTACTTTACATATTTAGTTTATTTCTCTCTTCTTTTTTTTTTTTACAAAACTTTTATGATTGATTGTTGTTTTTCACGCATGTGAACAATTGCGCTTAGATCCACTTATAAACTCACACATGCCTTATCTCTCACTTTCACACACATGCACACATGCATGCATGTATGCATGCACATCACAACATGGCAAACACAGAACAGCGACACCCACACACACACAATGAGACACACACACACACACACACACACACACACACACACACACAACACACACACACACACACACACACACACACACACACACACACACACACACACACACACACACACACACACACACACAACACACACTCACACATGCACACTTTCACACACACACACACACAAACACATGCATGCCACTAAATAACATGATCCTATAGATGAAATAAGTTCAGCTCACAATATTTTTCTTTACGATTTGAAAATTTGAATACAACAACTCTGTAACACACATTCAAGAACAAAAATGATTATGCAAATGAAAAACTTAACATGATTTACACTATTCAAAAATGTAAGGTGCTACACCTTAAGTGTTTTATAATCATGTGCATGACTGCATCTGAAAACATACCTATGCTCAGTAAATGTTTGAAATAGAAGGTAATTTTTGTTTGATTTGAAAGCTGTCAACTCTACAATCAGTATTTTATTGGAGTATACACTGTCAGTTTTTTTGTATTTGTTTGGTTGGGGGTTTTTTTCCTGTCCTACTATCTATGCCACTTCAGTGACCAAAAAAGTCTGGGACAATTTTTAACAATGTTATGACAATACATGAGAATGTGGATGTTGATTACGATGCTACAGCGTTCCATTCTGGATTGAGACTGCATGATGGGGCTGTACTTCTACGCTTATTTTCATGATGTATCCTGGTGTCAATCAGGCCCAAGAGATACAAGCACCTGGAGCGCTGATCAGGAAATTTGAGCAACACTTTATAATGCATCTGTGTAGTGAATGAGGCTTGATCATGTGGTCCCAGTTTTCCCAGTAAACCTGTAGGAGCTGGTCAGGATGAAAAAAAAAGGCTCGCAAAGAGGTTGACAGGACAGATGGGATTTGAACACAAACCTGTCAGTTGTAAAACCATTCTTCTACCTACCACCACAGTTACTGGTCATGCACAGTATTTTAAAAGTTTGTTTTCATACAGGATGAAAAAAAAAGGCTCCAAAGAGTTGACAGAGAGATGGGATTTGAACACAAACCTGTCAGTTGTAAAACCATTCTTCCTACCACAGCACACAGTTACTGGTCATGCACAGTATTTAAAAGTTTTTTCATACAGTGAAAAAAGGCTCGCAAAGAGATTGACAGGAGAGATGGGATTTGAACACAAACCTGTCAGTTGTAAAACCATTCTTCCTACCACTGCACCACAGTTACTGGCATCATGCACAGTATTTTAAAATGTTTTGTTTTTCATACAGTATGACAATACAAGATTTGCAAAGAGATTACAGAATGTTAACTAACCTTCAGTTGTAAAACATTTTCTCACTGCACACGTTACGGTATGCAAGTATTTAAAAGTTTCTTGCATACAGTTTACATGATCACAACTTTTGTATCTTTTGTACCTAGTGACACAGGTGACAGAAGTGACATTAAATTTCTTGTCATGCTCTACATTCAAGAATTTTGTACTATACATTAATCATTGTAATCATCAGCATTTTCAGTGCATCTACAAGCTTTAACAGAATATGAATAAATGGTACATTCTAGTAATACTGAACCACTTAAGTTTTTGAACAAAAAAGAAGCAAATCGAACCAGAAATCCATTAAACCATATGAACCACAATGAAATTTGTTATGGGCGTATTATTGATTTCATCTGTTCATTGTCATACTCACTATGCGTATCCATCAGCACTCTCCGTGATTCTATTGTTATTCCTCATCTGCACTTAGTGCAAATGCATGCACACACATGCATGGCTTCATGGACCACACACTGAATCAGCTTCTCCGGGAGCTGTCAACAAAGGATGGGACCGAAACTGTCAGGAAATCATAAATCACTACACCCTACCCCCTACCCCCCCCCCCCCCTCTTGATTTGTTTTGTTGTTTTTTTCCCCTCCTCACTTTATTGCATTTTTTGGTTGGGATTTCTCTTACAAAGCCCCATTGCAGAGGTTACTGTGTTAGAACGCACACACAACGAATGTTCATATTGCACCTAGAGAAGGTGTACATACTTTTCATGATTCAGGAGAGTGTGAAATAAAGACTGAAACGGCCTCAAAGTTTGAAAATTGAAGCAACGACAGCAACAGTGTTGGATAAAAATATTTTGCTGTCAGAGACTCTTTTCAATCATGAAGCTATGCATAATTGATTACGAAGCAACTAAGCCATTTTCTGTAACTAAAAAGAGTAAGTTGAATTGTATCCATTGTTTATCCAATGTTGTTTTTTACATGTGGGTGAAAACTTAGCTGTGTCATTGCCTTTGCTTCATAAAATACATTTGACATTATCAGGGAATTTTCTGCTTTCATTTGTTATCAATAGTCTGTATCTTAGGTCATAAATATTCAAACAATTCATGCTGTTTGTTCGGAAAGGCAATAGTGATGGTCAGCAAGAAACTGTTTTCTGCTTGATCAGTACGTTTTCTGTTTCTGTAAATAAGGTTTAAAATGACAGTAAGATTGTCATGTCTGTGTGTGACTTTTTATGTATGCAGAGGAAAGATAGGAAAGTAATTCGTTAACACAAGTGACTTTTTTCAACTAAGTATTGTCATATGACATAAAACAATTTTTATTATTACTCACTTACAGTTGTCTGCAATGTATAGCTGGAACTCAGTGTTGTTCATAAATCATGGTTATAACTCAGTGTTGTTCATAATTTATGTTATAATTCAGTGTTGCTCATGTATTTACTAGTCCTCCTTTACTTCTTGTAATCCTTCTTTTACTTCTCTTTCATTCTCAGAAAAACAGTGAAATTGTGCTGATTTATTTGACCCTGCCTTCATTCATTGCAGTATTCAGTCTCTAATATAGCTTGTGATGGAGTGTGTATGTGTGTGTGTGTGTGTGTGTGAGAGAGAGAGAGAGAGAGAGAGAGAGAGAGAAAGAGAGAGTGTTCCGTCCTTTGCAGCCACTTGAATATTGAGTGTTCAGTTCCACCTCATGCTTGTAGCACATTCGTCAACAGAACAATACACAAGCATAACATATGTATGTGTAAATATAGTCTTAGTTTCTGGTGTAGTCCCTATTAGGATGTTGACCAGATGGAGGGAAACTATTCAATATGCTTATCTGTTTTCCCTGAAAATAAAGATTGATCTTTATTCTCAACAAATGTGATGTATAACATAAACTCTTTCATACATTGACAAGGACTGTTTGTGTTATGCAAAATATTTATTCATTTCATCTGTTAATTATGCACAACAGCAGTCAAATTTGACATCAGCCACAAAAGCGGTCAATCCAACGCACTGCAGAGTGGGCGGGTGAAGGATGTGGGGGAGGCAGAAGAGATCAATGTGCAGACCTCACCTCCCAAGGAATGGGAAGTGGACGTTCGGCCCCAAGTGTCCACTCAGAAATGGCTGCAGAACTATGGTCTGCGGAAGTACCGGCTGAAGATGGAGCAGATCCTTCCCTCCATTGGCTTCAAACTTCAAGATGGTATGTGAAGGGGAGAGACAGAGAGATTTTAATTTGGGTTGACTGGTAAGAGAAAGGACGGATGAGAGGGTGAGGAGGAGAGAAAGAGAAATAGCAATGTGTCGTGTTGATGTGTGTGAGTGTATTTGTGTGTTCTTACATGTGTGTCAAGTATGTGTGTGTATCTCTATTTGTGTGTATGTGTGTTGTGTATGTGCTTGCGATTATGTCTTTATGTGTTAGGGTGCATGTGAACTACATGTACATTGTCAGTGTTTTTTTGTGCTTATTTGATCATTACAGAGATTATTCCCTTCTGAATGCTTAATGTTCTAATGTTATATCTTGATTTTAAAAAGCAGAGAAAATCCGTTTACTCTAGTTCTGTTTGTTTTTGTCACAGATATAAATATATTTCTGAATATCTCTGGGATGATTTTTGAATAATCTCTTTAAAAAGTCAAAAATTGAAACACATGTCAAATTACCACCACCATCTTCCTCCACTCTTTCTGTGTATGGGCATCTTTTATTTTTTATCATTTTACTAAGTCTACCAATTTTTCTTGGATGCACGTATACATGTTGTTTTCCCACACTGTGCAGGCAGTATGTTGATGCACAGTCTGCATACTCTGTCTTAGTGGACATGCATGCTGGGAGTTTTTCATAATTCCATAAACTGCCAAACTGTGACGAGACTTATGGAATCTTTTGATGTGCACATTTGATACACTACTTGCATATACTGGCAGATCTGCACACATGTTGACTTGGGAGACCCCACCCTATACCTGCCAAGTGGAGCTGTCTGCCGATCAAACCCAGGACCTTCTGAATGGAAGTCTGACATTTACCCACTTGACTACCCTGTCCGTCTGCACACTTTTAACCCTTTGACTCCCGCACCCTGTCCACCAGCATCTAGTTGTCAACCATGCTAGCATAGCAAAAACTTAACCCTTTGACTTCCTCACCTTATCCACCAGCTTCCCATAGGAATCTGGTAGATAGGTTGAGGGAGTCAAAGGGTTAAGTTTTTGCAGTTGGATGATAGGGTGTAGGAGTCAAAGGGGTAATTTATAAAAATGAGCTTTCCTGCTTTATGTGAATATTTTCTGTTTGTTTATTTGTATGCTGTATTAATTTAGATATGAAAATGTTTTCTTATGTGTCCCAGATTTTGATTCTACCATGAAGCGGCCAATCAGTTCTCGTTATGGTAAAGGATTGTTCCAACAGGTCTATGGGGCTGATGGCAAGACATTCAATGTGAGTCACTCTTTGCTGGCTGCTGTGTTTTGATTGGTTAGTTGGATGGTTGGTTGGTTGGCTGATTTTGATTGATCTTTTTCAGTCTCTTGTTTTAAATTGTTTTATATCATCCAGAGAAAGGTGTGTGTGTGTGTGTGTGTGTGTGTGTGTGTGTGTGTGTGTGTGTGTGTGTGTGTGTGCGCGCACGTGTGTGTGTGTATGTGCGCGCGCACGTGTGTGTGTGTGCGCGCGCGCACGTGTGTGTGTGTGTGTGTATGTGTGAGCAAGATTTTGTCAGCTGTTTTTGGATGGATCTTCACAAGATTTTAGTTAATGGTGTAGACTGTGAAGGGAGAGAATTTATAAGTTGGAAGTCATGCTGCCAAGATCAAAGCGACACATGCCAAAAAAAAAGTACCAGAAATCACAACACTTTTTGAGAGAACTTCGGGCAATATTCACATTCTGTCCTCACTGTTGTGACAGTCTACCATTATCCTAGCTCTCTGACAACTACAAGAGTTGGATTTTATGCAATAATTTTGTTTAAAAAGGAGATGGTTAGAATGGCTTCACCATTTTGGGATGGGTGGGTGGGTGGATGGATGGGTATCATTTGTTTTGATATTGTTTGATGGTAAGACCATCATAGTGAGACATTGTATGTTGTTTAATATATGTCTTGTATATCTTTCCTTCTACTAATTATACATTGTATGTTGTTTAATATATGTCTTGTATATCTTTCCTTCTACTAATTATTTCCATGAATTTCTGTTTTTACTCTCTCTTTCATGCTGTTTTGTGATTGTTGTTTTTTTAATTCATTGTCAGCAATTCCCATATGTGCTTGAATGTACAAATGGGTTCTTACATATATGGCTTTTTTTTCCCCATGATTATGGCAGTCATATTACGTTTTGGGAGGTATGCGTGCTGAGTGTTTTTTGTGTTTCCACCGAACACTGATATGGCTTACAGGATTGTTATTTGTGTGTGTCAGAGGTGTGACCATGTCACTCCCTTGCTTCACTTTCTACACTGGCCGCCTGTTGCTGAAAAAATTGTACACAAAATGAGTACATTATGCAAAAATTGTATACAAAATGAGTACATTATGCTACAAGTGTATTAATGGCATTGCACCTACTTATCTTTGTGACCACCACCAAGTGTACATCCTTACCTGACCACTCTATTCCACTTGCTTCTGATACTGATCATCATCATCAAGTGCCTTGCCACATGGTGTTGGCGATCATGGCCCTCCATATGCATTTGTCCCTTGTTGCCACAAGCACATCTTCCACCCTCTCTGTCCTCAGCCACTCTGCAAGTCCGTCCAGTATTTTTTTTCCTTGGGTCTGCCTGGTGCTCTCTTTCCCTCCAGCTTTCCTGTTGTGACCAGATGCTCCAATTCCCCTTTCCTCATAAAATGGCCTATAAATGTTGCCTGTCTTTTCCTAATCTTCCTTCTGAATGATTTTCTTGTGTCTGCCTCCATCAAGACTGTCTCGTTTGTTTTCTTTGCTGTCCATGGAACTCAACATTCTTCTTAGAAACCACATCTTGGCTGCCTCAATCTTGTTCTGGCTTTGCTTGTTGACTGTCCACGCCTCACAACCGTATAACATTATCGGTTCTATATAACATTCAAGAACTCTCTTCCTGATATCAGTTGATAGGCATTTGTTGATAAGAATGCTTTTCATCTTCTTGAATGCTGTTTTGGCTTGGCCGATTCTGCTGGCTGTTTCTGATGTGCATCTGCCATCTGGTGAAATGATCATTCCCAGATATTCAGACTTATCAGCCTGTCTCAAGGTTGTGCCGTTTGCTGTTATTTTGCTTGAGGGGATTTCATGTCTTTAATGATTACCATGATTTCAGTCTTCTTGCTGTTTAGCTCCAACCCCTTACCTTTGCTTTCTATTTCTATTTCTGACACTGCTTGTTTACAAATTCCTTGATACAGATGTTCCACAGTTGGTTACTATTCATTTTCTATGTCTGGTCCATACAACTGGAATAAGCTTCCTCTGTCTCTTAGACAGTCACATGCTCTGTCTTCCTTCATGTCTAACTTGGAGGCATGCCTTTTTCATCCAGCAGTTCTCCCCCTCTATGCGACCACCTTGTCATACCATTCTCCTCCTGTCCTACTCATCCCAGTGTGCGTGTGTTTTTGTGCTGTCAAGTTATTGTCATTGTGGGTGAATGTTTTAGTGATTGATGAGAGTGTGCACTTTGATTTTATTTGTATATCAAGGTTTGGCACTTTATAAATATCATTATTAGTGTTGTTGTTGTTGTTGTGTTGGTAGCAGTAGTAGTAGTTGTTGTAGTAGTTGTAGTAGTAGTAATAGTAGTAGTCTATTATTATCTTCATCATCATCATCATCATCATCATCATAATTATTATTATTATTTGTTGTTGTAGTTGTTGTTGTTGTTGTTGTTATTTTGATGTTCTGCATACATATACACAAGGAGATGGTAACAGGCACCAACAGGTCTGCACTTATGTTGACTTGTAATGTCAGAAAAAAAATCTCCTGCTCTTTACCCATTAGGTGGTGGTACCCATGCGGGTTCAAACCCAGACATCCCAGGAGGGAGACCAGTTCTGCCATGCCTGTCATCACTTGCTTTCACTTCTTTTGTTATTGTTCTTGTTGTTGTTGTTGTTATTATTGATGAATGTCAGCAGTGCGTTTTATGTATCATTGGTATCTAGAAAAAGTACAGACATTTGAAAAATTGTTTACTTGGTGATGTATATAAGAACAGGGCTAACTGAGTGATGAAGATGAATTATAGAAAAGTTCATGTCAGAATACATTTTTCTACTAGTATATACAGCTGGTTTTTACATTAATAGCTTAAGACTACAATTGATATACTGATTCATTCAATAGATGTAATGGCTTTTATTCATTTTTGTTTTTCCTGTATTCATTTATCTTTTCTTTTTACATGTAACAATGCACATGATGGTAAAATCTTTTTAGTTATGCTTAATACTTATTGCTGATGTTTGCAAAAGTAAATCAATAGTATGTGTACACTTGGTTTATCATTCATTTTACTTAATTTTACTAATATCAGAGTGCTGTTTTCATTTCACGGCAGCAATAATGAAGTGAATCTGAATTTGAAATGCTTGAAATTCTGGTCCAGCTGTCTCTCAATAAATAACAATATAGTTTTCTCTCACCAGTTGCCACAGTGCAATGGTTAGCATAGCGGACTAACAACTGGAAGTTTGTGGTTTGAGTCTCATCTGTCCAGTCAAGATCACTGTGGGGATTTGTGGCCCTAACTGACTTGTACTCAGAGTTGAGTGCACTGTAGACTCAACAATTTAAGAAGATTGGGGCCACACAGTCAGATCTCATCCACTTAACAGATGTGATGTTGAGGATGTTGCTCAAATCTTCTGACCAAACCTGCATGTATCTCTCAGGCCTGGTTTGTGCCTGAATATACTAAGAAAGTAAGCATAGAGTACATCCCTGTCAGCAGTCTCTATCCGGAATGAAACATCATAACATCACGATTACCATCTCCATTTTCATCTTCTTCATAGCATTGTGGAAAATTGTCGCTGATTTTGTAGTCAGTAATGTGGTATAGGAAATGAGACAACCAAAAGAAAAATATAAATGAATGACAAATACAATTTTCTCTTTTAGGTGACATGCAGCCGAGAAAAACTTGTGCAGCTGAAGAAGCGACTGGAACAGGCCACGGCACTTTATCGTCGTCGACTTGAATGGCTGACATCAGAAAGTCGTCGAATTTTTGGTGTTGTAGAAGAGAAGGCTGTTACCATTGTGATGGACATTCGCAACATGTCCCCAGAACAATTCAGCCAGTATTGTTCAGCTTTGCAGAGAGTTTTGAGGGAACAGTTTCAATTTGTCACCAAGTTTAACATCATTAGGTATGTCTTTATTTATTTTTATCTATATATATGTAGGGGTAGGTGGAGATGGAGGAGGTGGTGTGTGTGTGTGTGTGTGTGTGTGTGTGTGTTTGTGTGTGTGTGTATTCATCACGCATTTGTTTTTGAAAGAATCTTACTGCAAAATTGGAAATGTGGGTAGATGTATTACAGGTAGAATAATTCGTTGTACAAAGCTTCAGCACAAACGCTGCAACATCAAAGGAAAATGTGTTCATTTTGAGTCCTTTTTTTGTTGTTGTTGTTGTTGTTGTTTCGGTTGGGGTGGTTTTTGTTTTGTTTTTTTTCTTTGCTTGTTTTTACTTCATTGTCTTCTCCTTGATCCATATCTGATATTTTTTTATTTCATTATCAGTCATGATTTAAGAGAGATTAATATTTGATATTGATAGTTTTTCTCACACTTTTAATGTGTAATTTCCATTTGGGAAATAGATAAACAATGATTCTAAAATAATTGCAAGTAAAATGCTAACATTTGTTCAAGGTGGTAAATGCTTTCTCAAGAAACATTAAATCTGCAATCTGCGCAATTGATAAATAACGATTCTAAAATCATTGCAAAGAAAATGCTGACATTTGTTAAATGCTTTGCAAGAACATAATTACAATCTGCAATAGATATATAACGATTCTAAAATCATTGCAAAGAAAATGCTGACATTTGTTAAATGCTTTGCAAGAACATAACTGCAATCTGCAATAGATATATAACGATTCTAAAATCATTGCAAAGAAAATGCTGACATTTGTTCAAGGTGGTATAGATGCTTTGCAGAACATAACTTCAATCTGTACATTCCAATTGTGCGAGAAATCTTTTTTTTTTTTTTAATTTTGACTGATTTCAAAATTATTGTGAAGGAAATTGTGATGTTTGTTCAGGGCGGCTGAAGACATGCAGCTGTACAGTCCAGAGTGCATTCCCCTGTCTCATGACACACTGGAGAACGCCATCCAGTGGTTGGGGGCTTTGGATCGTCTGGCTCCTGTCTCTAACACAGCTTGTGCTGAGGCTGTGCTAAAGCCATGATGGATCCCCATGTAACTTGTGTGCATGTGATATGTATTAAATTATGCACATGTTTACACGTGTGTGTTGTAGTGTTTGTATGTATGTGTGTGTGTGTGCTGTGTGTGTGTGTGTGTGTGTGTGTATTGTGTGTTGTGTGTGTGTGTGTGTGTGTGTGTGTGTGTGTGTGTGTGTGTGTGTGTGTGTGTGTGTGTTGTACTGCATCATTCAGGTGTGAGTGCACACTGACATCTATGTAGTCACAAGTGTGCCTGTATGTGCATGTGTGTGTGTTTGCATAGTTGTGTGTGTGCATTCATATGTGTATGCTGACAGGTGTGTGTATGTATGTATGTGCACATGCACCCACATTTTTATGTGCATTTGCACTTGTAGTATGTGTGTGTGTGTGTGTGTGTGTGTGTGTTGTGTGAGAGAGAGAGAGAGAGAGAAGGGAGAGAGAGACAGAGAGAGAGAATGTGAGTTGATGGGTTTGAGTGCACAATCTGTGTTTAAAAAAATTACAGCAGTTTTCAACTATGATTAACACTTTCAATAATGATATTAATTAATGTATGAGTATGTTAAACATGATAGATTCATTATGTAGACCATTCCTTGTTTGGTTACAGACTGAAGCTGTGTACCTCTTTTCTGAAGGAACATCAGTTGACTGCTGTAGAGAGCTTCTTCAGGAAAAGGTTTGTAGCAGTATGAATTATTGATATGATTTATGAATTTAGTTTTAGCATCATGTGTGTAGGCCTCCCTCGGTCATGGCTGACCATGGACAAAGTACATCCATTCTAATGTCTAGATGGGCTGTCTGCTTGGTCCAAGCATCGTCGCTTGTGACTGTAGAGACCAATGGAGAGAGGCAGTCTCTGTCGCAGCGGTCGCATGTGTATGCTGATGCTGGTCTGTTGGCTGTCATCCCTTTTCTGCGAACTCGCTTTTCTGCTGCAGCAGCTGACAGTTTGTCCTCACCAGTCCGCAGCTGTTTCTCTAGCATCATACACTCTACCATATCCAACTAATGTTTCCAGGAACAAAAAAAAAGAAAGATCAATCATGTGCCACTCTACATTAGTTTGATATGATAAGTGTACTAGCTAAACAGGCATATACTTAAAAAATTGCTTTTGCCTTGGGCTCGATGGGGAGACTGGGACCACACAGCTGAGTCTCATCTGCTTTATTGATGCATCTTTGAGGATGTTGTTCAGATCTCCTTATCATTGTCTCAAGTGTCAGTGTTTATTAGGTGTGGTTGATGCCAGGAGATATTTGAAAGTAAGCATAGAGAGACACAAGCCCTTCATGCAGTCTCAGTCAGAAATGGAAATATATTTCTTCGATCATATGATCCCATTCTCACCATCACAGCATTGTGAAATTTGTTAGATTCTGTGGCCTTTCATGCCCTGCTGTCATGACCTGAGTTTGGGTGGGGTTGGAGATGTGTTGGAGAGCTGAAATGAATAGCATGGGGTAGGGGCAGTGCAAAAGATGAGGTAGCCAAGATGAAAAAACCCTGAAAAAAAAAGATTCTGCATCTGTAATAGTGATCATTTGATTAATGGCAGATGATCCAGTTAGTCTTAATGAACTTATATGAGATAGAATGGTTTGTTCACATTGGATACCTGTGACTGGCTATCATATGACTTGAGCATTTGTCTGTAGATGGCAGGAGGCTGTCTGTAGATGGCAGGAGGCTGTCTGTAGATGGCAGGAGGCTGTCTGTAGATGGCAGGAGGCTGTCTGTTGATGGCAGGAGCTGTGTAGATGGCAGGAGGCTGTGTGTAGATGGCAGGAGGTTACTGTAGATGACAGAGACTGTAGATGGCAGGAAGGTGTCTGTAGATGACAGGAGGCTGTCTGTAGATGGCAGGAGCTGTGTGTAGATGGCAGGAGGCTGTCTGTAGATGGCAGGAGGCTGTCTGTAGATGGCAGGAGGCTGTCTGTAGATGGCAGGAGGCTGTCTGTAGATGACAGGAGGCTGTCTGTAGATGGCAGGAGGCTGTCTGTAGATGACAGGAGGCTGTCTGTAGATGACAGGAGCTGTCTGTAGATGGCAGGAGGCTGTCTGTAGATGGCAGGAGGCTGTCTGTAGATGGCAGGAGGCTACCTGTAGATGACAGGAGGCTGTCTGTAGATGGCAGGAAGCTGTCTGTAGATGGCAGGAGGCTGTGTGTAGATGGCAGGAGGTTACCTGTAGATGACAGAGACTGTAGATGCAGGAGCTGTCTAGAGTGACAGGAGGCTGTCTGTCGTAGATGGCAGGAGGCTGTCTGTAGATGGCAGGAGGCTGTCTGTAGATGGCAGGAGGCTGTCTGTAGATGGCAGGAGGCTTCTGTAGATGACAGGAGGCTGTCTGTAGATGCAGGAGCTCTTAGATGACAGGAGGCTGTCTGTAGATGGCAGGAGGCTGTCTGTAGATGGCAGGAGGTTGTCTGTAGATGGCAGGAAGCTGTCTGTAGATGGCAGGAGGCTACTGTAGATGGCAGGAGGCTGTCTGTAGATGGCAGGAGGCTGTCTGTAGATGACAGGAGCTGTCTGTAGATGGCAGGAGGCTGTCTGTAGATGACAGGAGGCTGTCTGTAGATGGCAGGAGGCTGTCTGTAGATGGCAGGAGTTGTCTGAGATGGCAGGAAGCTGTCTGTAGATGGCAGGAAACTGTCTGTAGATGGCAAGACTTTATGTTATTGTTTTTCGAATTTAGTTTTTCAGTTTTTAAAAGCAGTGACAATATAAACAGCTATACAATAAATCACATGGAATGCATTACCAGGGTTTAGGATGAAGGTATTCGAGAGGTGAAAATGTTCATCTGCTTAGTGATCAGTGAACCCCATGAAGGAATCCCCTTTATTTATAATTTATCCCCTTTATTTATAAACTGTGGTGGAGTTGAGGATAGATATGCATTCACAAGTATCATCATCATTGTTTATGTGGACAAACAGGTGAGCAGTGCAAAGCGCAAGACACCAGTCCATGTGACTTCCTTCAACTGTGACAGCTCTGACACCATCAAGTTTCTCCGCAACTTTGCATTGTCCACTGGGGGAAGGTGAGTTGATGGACAGGTGTTTCAGATGCCTGGTCAAGTGATTGATGATTGAATGATTCTTTTGTGTGTGTGTGTGTGTTGTGTGTGTGTGTGTGTTGTGTGTGTGTGTGTTGTGTGTGTGTTGTGTGTGTGTCCAAATGAAACTGACTGTCAGGATGTGCATTTGATATTCTATTTCTATCAGTAAAGGATCATAGACCATCTTGTGTGATCAGACAGCAAGTTGATGGTACATACGAAGATGGTGGTGGACAGCTTCTGTGTCTTCAGCACCTCGTGTATGGCAGTGAAACATGGGCTCTCTGCTCCAGACAAGAAAGAAAATTCAATATCAATACTTCTTTTATGCACACACTCAGATGCATCTTTAGCATCAGTTTCAGTTTCAGTTTCTCAAGATGACGTCTCCGCCCTGGGAACGAATTCCATATGCACTAACATCACAGGTGTCATGTGTATGGTGATCATGGCGCAAGCCTTAAGCCTGCACATAAACCCATGAGCTGGCCAGGTCGTGAGGTCTGGATGGACTAAATAACAAATGAGGGATCTCACTCTTGCCCAGATCCCCAGCCTGCTGCAACAACAGCACATGGTGGATAGAGGGATCACCGAGAACCTTTTCTACAGTGAGATGGCTGATGGCAAAGATATTAGACCCAAGGCAAAGATCATTAGACACCCCCACCTTTTCTTTAAGGATATGTGCAAACAAGATATGAAGTCCATGAGCACCAATGTCAGCTAGCGGGATGAGTGCACCAGTGATCACGCTTGTTAGAGACAAGAGGTGAGAAGTGGAGTGAGCAGGAATGAGGCTGAAAGGCATCAGGCAGCAACAAAGTAGAGGGCACCAAAATCAGTATCTGTACCTCCAGTCCACCTCAGCACACAGTTCCATGATATCTTGCGGTCAGTGGAGTTTTGTTTTGAATGAAGACCAACATCCAAAACAGTTGAAGAGCTGAATGCACATTATAATTGTGTTACTTTTCAGCATGCTGTTGTGTAACTGTCAATTTAGGAATTTACTAGTACTTTGCTTTTGGATTCTGTATGAACAATTTTATGGTAGTATCACTGTGCACATGATATCTTTATAATAGATATAATAGTCAATGTATTGTATAACAGCAGCATGTATTCTTGGGATTGGTTGTTATGGATTACCTGCACTAACTCCATTAAGATCATTCATTGATTTTGCCATTTTTCATTACACCACAGTGCACAAAGAACACTTTGTGATGAAGTCCAAGGCTTGTCATATGAGAATAAATTTAATTGTTCTTATTTAGTAAATAAAATTAAACAATTGTTTTATTAGCACTTTGCTGCTAATACTTTTGGCTACAGTGTATGCTGAGAAAACATCCAGGAAATTGAAAAATTATACATACAAGTGTTGTTCCCTCACATCTCCAAAACTGTTGCAGAAAGCACCATGAAAGTATGTATCAAAGGAAACACAAATAAACAAAGATTCTTTTTCTAATTATATTATTTGCAAACATTGAATCAGGCTTTCACACAAGCATGTGTCAAAAGCTGATAGCCGTCATCAGAATCATCATTCAGCTTTCTTTTTACAAATGTTTTTAGCTGAGTGCAGCATTTCAAATGAGTTAAATTCCAGATGTTTCATCAACAGCGTCAAAATCTGTATCATTGGCATCCAATTACAAAGTTCAATTTTATCAGGATCAAACAGCATCATGAAGAATTTTTACAATACTTCCTGAGGTGTAAATGGTCATTTTTGCTCTAGCCATTGCTGCAAAACAGAACAGCTGAGTTCATGAAAAGTTCTCTTGGTTTTTCAAACTGTACCAGAAATGATGAAAAAAATTTGAGCTTGCCATATGCTAAAAGAAAAAGCTTTCAGGGTAGTTACATCTTATAATTTGGAGATGGTATTTCTACACAGTGTTGAGCAAAACATTAACACCACTCAAATTGATTAAACTGTGTATGTGAACATGTCACTCACGATGGTTTCATCATGACGTATATCACACAACAACAGAGTAGTGAGGGTTGACATGAGTACAAATTGAACTATTACCACAATTACATGTCACATATGTTTTGATGCATTTTCATTATGTTGCAGATTTCATGCCTATGCAGTTGTCATGGAGTTGGATGCATATGAAGCTCTGCCCACTGACCCTCTCACCAGTAAAGCCAACATCTTGTTGAAGAGGAAAACATTTGGTGGTATTCCACCAGGGGCAGGTGTTCGGGAGGATGTGGTGCTGCTGTTCGAAGAAATGGAGGAAGCCAGGAACAACTTGCAGCAAATAGACATTTTGATTGAACGTACCCCTGAACCCAGCCGCATTCTGCCAGGTTAGCATTTGTGTTTTCTTTTCTCTTCTTTTCTTTTCTTTTTTTCTTTTGAAAGTTTAGAATCGATAAGTTAGACGTTGGTGTAAAAGACAGATATGAGGGCTATGAGAAATAGGAAATACTTTTTCATGTTGGTTTCATTTCGTCTGTCTGTTTGTGTGTGTCTGTTTGTCTGTCTGTCTGTACTTTGGTCTGTGTCTCTTTGCATATGTGCATGTGTGCATATTTATATGTGTGTGTATGTGCCTCTGTTTGTGTGTTTGTGATTCCTGCATGTTATCAGTTATACGCAATAGGAGATGCTCTGTATAAAGCACCCAATGATCAGTTGGAGATAGTACTGTTATATAACTTATAATTGTCATGTTGCCCTATATTTCTTACCACTGTGAGTAAAATCATCATGACTAATGATGGACAAGATACACAAGTATGAAAACATAACATGGGACTTTCAGTGTTATGGTCATTCTGCCGAGACACCTCGACTTGGTTGGTAAAGGGTAAAGATTTTTCTGATCTTCCAGGTCAACATGTGTGTAGACCTCTCAGCAGCTAAACCCTCTTCATGTGTTTGCACATGCAGAGTATCGAGTATGTTCATTAAAAATCCTGAAAGCACCAAAAATACAAACTGTACAGCAACAACATAAAGGAATGTGATCAGCTCGTCTAATAGTTTGAATTCTCCATGCTCTACTAAAAAGTCCGACTATATATAATGCGCAGTGAGTGTCACAGGTAAAGGGTGTAGGTGACTGGCAGTGTCTTGCAGTTTATGCAGGTTCGTGAAGATGTAGCAGTTGATCGTTCTTCTCAGAGACAAAATACACCAGTCCAGGTTAAACAAAAATGATCCTTTATTTGAAGAACGAAGAAAACACAACAGGAACTGGGTAAATACTACACACATCCAATGCACCACTCCTAGTTTGCAGAATTATTATTCTTCAGCCTTCAAATCTACACGCTAGCAACTCCACAAATCTACAACAACTTCTCTATCTCTGACAGCAGACTTACACTTCAACTCTTCCGATCGCTCTCTCTCTCTCTCTCTCTCTCTCTCTCTCTCTCTCTCTCTCTCTCTCTCTCTCTCTCTCTCTCTCTCTCTCTCTCTCTCTCTCTCTCTCTCTCTCTCTCTCTCTCTCTCTCTCTCTCTCTCTCTCTCTCTCTCTCTCTCTCTCTCTCACAGACACGCTTTATTTATAACATCATGGAAAGTTCCTGAATATTCTCAGCCTTTCCCTAGATCTTCAGCTAATCATAACCACGTTCTCGAACCTTCCCTTTCTAGAATATTCTGTAGTTCTAGCCAATCACTGTACAGATTACATTTGTTTACAATTTCGGAACATTCTCGAAAGATCTAAGGTATTCTACATTTTTCTTGTCATTTCTAGATCATTCCAAAGGATTCTACAAATTTCCACACAACGAAATGAAACTCAAACATATATTTTCAGCGTTAGCATAAACCAAAACAAATATTCTCGATTCATTATCAAGTGAATCACAAACTAATCTTCAAGAGCGAATATCGGAGAATAGCTGACTTGACAGACACATTTTGACGTCACGTTTCTCTTATCGGTATTCACACTTTCACGTTTAGTTTCTGTTTTCTCTCTTTTTTTTTAATGCAACAGTGAGTTAAGCAAGTTTGGAGAATAGTGCTATACAAGAACAATTTATGATTTAGAATAATTAAGACTGTCATGAATATGATTTTCTTTGATCAGAAACTTACTAAGGAGATACATATAGGATTTCTGTTGGAAATATCATGCTGAATAGATGGCAAACTTCACTTACACATTAACTGCATCAAAATCACTGCATCAAAATTATTACTGATTATTATGAAAATTTAAAATAAAGAATGAGCAAAAACAAGAAATACTGTATGATGTTGGGTGGTAGGAAAAACAAATAAATATCAAAAACCACCAATACTGCCTTAGAATGTATGAAGAGCTTCTTGAATTTGCTGGAAATTTATCATGTTTGTAAAACTGCACTCTTGAGAAAGATTTTAAGCTCCTCAAAACCAGGGTATATGAAACATTTGCTCTCATATGATGATTATGAAATCAATGTCTTTTCTCATAGCCCTTTCACTCCCTCACCTCATCCACTAACCTTCACTCATATGCTAGGTAGGACCTCAAAGACCTTGCCAATGCATAGTGCTTAGGTGCAGGCTTATGGCTTATGTCATGATTATTCTGCATCTTCTCCATCACATGGCATCAGTGGTTTCAGTACATATGGAATATATTTCAAGCACATAGATGCTGTCTTGAGGAACTAAACTTCTGAGAATGACCTAACTCCTAATCTTGTATTATCCAGAATCAACAAAAGGAGAGAAGACAGAGAAGGCGGAGAAAGACGAGCAGTACATGAGCTCCAAGCAGTGGCTGGAGCTCTATGGCATTGAGTCCAGGAAGCTGAACCTGTATGACATCCTGTCTGGAGTGGCCTTCAAACATCAAGATGGTGTGGTGGAAATCATGGAGAGACCCACTTGTGAACAGACAGATGCTGTGAGTGTATTTTCAGCATTTATTAAGTGTATGTTATGTTTCGGGCATATCAGATTGCAGCTCTTAGGTTTTGTTTTAAATTGTCCAATTTTTCTTGGTTGCGTATATGCACTTTATTTTTTTTACTCACACTGCACAGGTAGTATTTGTACGTGCATTGTTTGTGTTTTCATGTTTCCATTAGCCATAGGAATCTGACATAACTTACATAACTGATGTAATTTTTAACATGCACAATGTAATGAGCAGTTGCCCTTGGTGTGGTGTGTGCGCATATGTGCTTGTGCTTGCACATGTGTGCACATTTGTATGTATGTATCTGTCTGTTTTTCAACCTTTTATCACTGGTGTTGGCAGGTTGGTCGAGAGAAGTTGATCAATGCCCAGTACTGTGAGAGGTTTCCAGTAGTGCGCTGGAAGGACGGTCGGGTGGTGCATGTACAGGTCACCCCTGAGGTTCACAGAAACTATGAACAACGTATGCAGGTGGCCTCAGCAGCTTTCAGCAAAGGTTCACATCTGTTTGACTTTCCTTCTGTTTCTCTAGCTACTGTCTGCCTGTCTGTCTGTATCTCTCTTTCTCTGTCTTTGTCTCCATCACCATCTGCCTGCCTGTCTGTCGTCTGTATCTCTCTCCGTGTCTTTGTCACTCTGTCATTGTCTGATTGTCTCTCTTTCTAGCTACTGTCTGCCTGTCTGTCTGTATCTCTCTTTCTCTGTCTTTGTCTCCATCACCATCTGCCTGCCTGCCTGTCCGTCTGTATCTCTCTCTCTGTCTTTGTCACTGTGTCATTGTCTGTCTGTCTTTGTGTCTAGTCACCTTTTGTCTACCTGTCTTTGTCTCTCTGTCTAGTCACTGTCTGTTTCTCTTTCTGTCTCTTGTCACTGCATCTCCCTCTTTCCATCTCTCTGTCTTTAGTCATTGTCTCTGCCTCTGTGTCTGTCTCTTTCTCTCTGTGTTTCTTCCGTTGATACGGCTCATAGCCTAATCAATAAACCATTCAGTGTTCAGTTCAGTGTTCAGTGTTCTCTGTCTCTGTCTTTGTCAGTCTTTGTCTGTCTGTCTGTCTGTCTTTGTATGTCTGTCTATCTGTCTGTCTGTCTGCCTCTCTCTCTCTCTCTCTCTCTCTCTCTCTCTCTCTCTCTCTCTCTCTCTCCTCTCTCTCTCTCTCTCTCTCTCTCTCTCTCTCCCCTCTCTTTGTCTTTGTCTTTGTCTGTCTGTTTGTCTGCCTGCCTGCTTACCTGCCTGTTGGCCTGTCTGTCTGTCTCTCTCTTTCTCTCTCTGTCTCTCTCTCTCTCTCTCTCTCTCTTTCTCTCTCTCAACAAATTAACTCCTGCATACACACATCTAGGAAAACATTACCCGGGATGTTAAAAACAAACACACAAACAAACAAGTATACACACAAAATAAACAAATGAATAAAATGATATTTAAAAAAACCCAGAAG
Source organism: Monoplex corrugatus (assembly GCA_030674185.1). Taxonomy (NCBI): domain Eukaryota; kingdom Metazoa; phylum Mollusca; class Gastropoda; order Littorinimorpha; family Ranellidae; genus Monoplex; species Monoplex corrugatus. The sequence goes on from CM060314.1 coordinate 86,251,552, forward strand.
AAACAAGCAGCAAGCAATGTAAACATTTTGAGTGAATCACCTTTATGTGTATGCGTATGTATGATTGTTTTGAAAATGTGTTCATTATGTGCAGTACATACAGCGCAGTCAAGGGTCATAAGGATTGATTTGAGGACAATAGCAAGAATAACAATCCTATCATTATAGTGTGAATCCCTTCTGCAAACTGTCTTTGAGAACGTCTGCGGTTGTGTCCAGCCACTGACTTGACTCTGAGACATTTTTGTCATAATGACATTTTCAGCACTGTTTTTTTGTCAAACACAGGTACAAGACAGTCATTTAGCCATTATTTTAATTAATTCCATATCATAAATGGATAGTAAAATATTGGACAGACTTGTGGAGTGGATGAAGACAGAGAGGGTGAGAGGTGTACCTGCAGTAACAAAGTGCAGATTCGTATGGAGGGCCATGATTGACCAACGCCATGCAGCAGGCTACATGATGATGAAACCAACAGTTTGTAGTCATTCCATTTGGTCATTATTGTGAGTAATTCCCTATTGTAAATAGACAATTTGTAGTCACACAACTTCAACACATCAGTCGTCTTGCAGTTATTGATCAGTGAGTCAGAACCAGAAACTTATTTGCTGTTTACTTTGGAAAAGCAACGTACATTGTACACTCTGAATTACAGTGTGCTGATTGTTGGTATTGCACTGAACATTGTATTCCTTTCTCCTTGAATGAGACATGTAAATGTACTGTGACATTTCAAAACAGGGACAGGAGAAACTGACAGTGCTAGATGTATGATGGTTGTGAGACAGCTCACAAGTTGTCAGATAATTATGTTGCTGTGTGATAAAGACTATCTACATAGTAGTGGAAATCATTTGTGTTTCCTGTCTACGATCCATGTCACCAAGGAAGCTTATCATGGAGGGACACCTTGGACATTTCCCAAGTATTCACTTTAGTTCTTACTGTGTACCTGGCACTAACATATACAGGTTTGACTGTATACCTGACAGTAAAACTAACATCCAACAATTTGTTTGTGCTCAGGATTGACTGGTTGAAGCAAGGAAGTCGGGCATTGTTTGGAACAGTGGTGGAGGAAGAGATCTACATACTGATTGACACATCTGCCTCCATGCAACACAGTATACAGTTTGTTAAAGAGAGGCTCTTTGTCCTCATGCAGGTAATGTACTGAATACGTCTACAACTCCACAGAAAAATTATAGCCATACTCTCATATACAGTTCTGCGAAAATTTGTTCCTGATTCTGCTATTTGCATTATGAAAAAAATGGTCAGTCCAAGAATATGTATTTAACCTTTGCTTTACATTACAGAACATTTTTTTTAGGTGTACTTTGAACTAATATTGGTGACAAACACAAGGCTGTCAGCTGTATGATATGACAGAGCTGAAAGGTCTTAAAGAATGTAACATGCATTTCATACATGCAACAGTTGTTTTTGCTTTCTCTAGCAGAATATCTCTTTTGTCTTTATGTGACCATAGCAGTACTGAAGTGGAAAGTTAAACAAAGTTTGTTTAGAGTAAAGTTCATAAAATCGACTTGTCTGATGTATGATTGTGAGTGCATTTTGCTTTGTATTTTTCTCTGTATAGGAACAACTACGACACAAAGCCAAGTTTAACATGATCGCATTCAACACCAAAGTCACAGGGTGGCGGGATCGGCTGGTAGAGGTGACAGAGAGGGCGCTGCAGTCAGCATGGACATGGGTGCAGGGACTGACATGTTGGGGCTCCACCAACACCTACTCTGCCATCCAGACAGCTCTGTCAGACTCACATGCCCAGGCTGTGTATCTCTTGACTGATGGACGACCTGACCAGGTGACTGAATACTTTTGTCGTTCTTTTAGTTTATTTCTTTGCTTTGCTATCTTTTTTTTTTTTCTTATTCATTTTTTCTGTGTTTATCAGATTTACTGTTTTTATCTCTGATGGTGTGTTTCTTTGTTGCGTAAATCTGTTCAGATATTTTGCAATACATATTGATGCAAAAATTATCATGGTTTTAATAAGACTTTGTATGTACGTCATACAGTGTAAACATGTTTTGATGCAACTTTGAATTCTGTTCATATTTGGTTCATATTGCTTATAGCCCAGCCAGCTACTAGAGCCATATCAGGGCCAACCCCATGTCAAAAAAAAACAAACAAAAAAAAAAACGTTAAGATAAAAGACAACAGTTAAAACCATGCTCACCATTAACAAATTTTAATTCTACCCCCAGTCAGGATTAATTAATTGTTCATTGAATCTCCACATATTTACGACCAAAACTGAAACATTCAGGGTTTAAAAAGATTTTGTATGTACCTCATACAATGTAAACATGTTTCGATACAACTTTGAATAATGCCTTAGAATCAAGATAATTTAGCCACTAGCTAAATCCTTATGTAGTATATTTACAACTGTTCTCTGGATACAGCATCAAAACATCATGATCTTTTTATGTTCTGTTTAAGCCTCCAGGATTCATCAATCTCTTCTGTGTACAGTACCTAAACATTATCCCTGTATCTCACTGTATAAACTTAGTATTTTGTCCTTAGTTTCTCCATATGCATCTATTGAATATCTTATTCTATTCTTTATGTTCACCTTTACCTGTGACCTCTTCATTGTCTTTATACAGCCCCCAAAGTCCATCATTGCCCAGGTGCAGATGCAGAAGCGAGTACCCATCCACACCATCTCCTTCAACTGCAATGACACTGAAGCCAACGAGTTCCTGTATGACCTGGCCCAGGCTACAGAGGGGCGCTACCACTACTTCTGTGAGCGTGGAAGCCCTGTGGAACAGCCTGAAGCTTGGCAGGTAGTGTTTAGTGCTGCTGTGCTGGACAGTTATATTTGTCCTTAATTGAAAGTGAAAAGTAGCTTAAACCACTAAGGTGTGGTAACGCTAGTACTCTGAAGTTGGACATTCAGTCACTCTCTCTTTAACCTTTGACTCCCGCACCCTATCCACCAACTACAGAAACTTAACCTTTTGACTCCCTCATCCTATCCACCAGCTTCCAGCAGAAAGCTGGTGGATAGGATGAGGGAGTCAAGGGTTAAGTTTTTGCTTTGTTAGCATGGTTGACAATGCAGGATGCTGGTGGACAGTGCGCGGGAGTCAAAGGGTTTTAAATATTTTTTACTCAATCTTCTGCTCACTTGGACCTGACCGTCTCACTGTTCATTCCATCCCCCAAAGACCCCACCTTCATGGTTATTTTGTCATGGTCCTAGTGCCAGAGACTCTGCAAGAGATTTCAGTGTCAAGTGTCCATTAACCATTTCATTCCTTTACCATATCCACCAGCTTCCTCAGATGGATAGGGTATGGGAATTAAAGAGTTAAGCTTACAAGGAGGCTGTACTGCTGCTCGTATGTTACTTTGGTAACAGTAGTCACTCGGTCACAGTGCCAGATTGAACTCATCTGATAGCAATCACTCAATTACAGAATAAAGAATAAATATCATTTCCTTGGTATGGAATCCATTACCACATTCTGTCAGTGATGGGTGTGGTAGTCTGGGGTTCAGTCCTGCTTGGTACCTCCTGCCTGTGTATAAAGGTTGTAGATTTTTCCAATCTCTCAGATAAGCATATATGCAGACCTTCTATTGCCTACCCCCCCCCCCCCCACCCATCCCATCATGTGTGTGTATACACATGCAACACATCAGATATGCATGGTAAAATCCTGTGAGTCGTGTCATTTTCTATGGACTTATGGAAACATGAAAACACCCAACATGCTAGCTCACTGAAGACAGGACATGCAGACTTTGCAGCAACATACCGCCTACACAGTGTGGATGAAACAGTGTGTATACACGCATCTGAGAAATACTGGATGCTAAAACACATTTTTAAAAGTCTCTCAACATCAAATCATGTAGGTCACTGGCAGTCAACACTGTGGCAAAGAAAACCAAAAATGTGTGCATTTTGAGACAAAGAAAGGGATGATAATTGAGACTGGTTTCATCATCTTTGGTGAATTGAAAAGATTAGCAAGAGTGATTGCAAGAATTACTTTATAAGTAGGTTGTATTTCAGCTGCTATTCTATTCTGGTATCAACCAGTCTATAAGATCCAACTACTTTTGACAATGATAAGAAAATTTCAGCAAACTCAGACACATCTCTCAGTCTCAGTCTTGCCAGCTGAAATTGTAGCATATTCAACACTGGATTGGGCTGGTTGAAGCTAAGATATCGCATATTGATGAATTTGGTTTGAAATGGATTCAGATCTACCTTTCTATCATCTCCCTGTAGACACCACAAAAACATGATGACTGTAAACATTGACCCATTGAAAACTTGGCTCTTACATTTATCCAGAAGAGTGGTGTTCAAATTTGTGACAGATAATCAATATGATTTTTATCATTTGTTCTTTATAGCACTGTTCTCCAAACTCACTTGGACTTGCTTGCATTTACACATAATCAGACTTTTCAGTGGAGCACAGAGAACTCAAGCTGTTAAGTAAGCTGTCCATATTCCATTATGATGTTGAACAGTCTGCATCTTTGGTAGATGTGCGTGTTGGGTGATTTCATGTTTCCATAAGCCAGTTACTGACATGACGTACATGAGCTTTAATGTTTATAGTCTATATTCTGCATATGTATATACATGAAGTGGGTTTAGGCCTTGGCAGATCTAGGAGGTTGGAGATCTCCACTTCTACTGCCAGATGAAGGTATCAAGGTTCATCAAACCTAGAACCATCCAACTGAAGTCCAACTTTTGCCCACTTGACTACAATGCCCAGTAAATGCAAACTGAATACAGAATAAATTTCTAATCTATTGAATTGAATTTAATAACTCTCCTCACCTCATACACAGTAAATTGGTTATGAAGTCATGGTAACTATGACCAAGGGAGTTTCCAGTTTGTGGTTTTGTTCAGTTTTTACATCAGCACCCACATCAGGTGATACGACTGATGGGGATAACCGTCACAGGGAAGCGAGGGAAGGGGGACTTATCTCATCCTATACCAACAGCCCCTGAACAACAATGATGTTAAGATGGGACAGTAAGAAGGCCAGTTTTAATGTAGCACACCCCAGGATTCGAACCACAACCATTAGAATGTGAATCTAACGCTCAACCGAGCTACTGAGGCAGGCATTCCAGTTTGTGGTTTTTATGATTACTATTTAAATGAATGCAATGTGACCCAGTTCACTTCAGAAGCAGTAGAATACCTGATTTCATTGTTTCTCAGAGTCAAGACATCAAATTACTGAAGGATGAGATGGCTCGGGGATTTGAGTACCTGGACCAGCTTGCAGAGCTACGTGACCAGTGTGCTTCCCTGGGCTGGAAGAAGGAAGTGGATGCCATGAAAAAGTGCAGCAAGTAAGTGTCTTTTGAAAAATGCAGATATTATGATTGGCTAAAAAGTACTATCCAAAAAGCATAAATGAAACAGTAGTAAACTAAAAGAATGTGGCTTATTCCCAAACAATACACATCTGAAAAGCACACATTAACTAAACTCTGATATTAGACTTTTTGTCAGAAAAACAAATTTCATCAAAAGAATCTTGCAGTCACCAAAAGACATTCAAGCAAAATGAATTTTTTTCAGCCAAAAAACAAAATTGGTCACACACACACGCAAAAATTGATGTACTCTAAAATAAAGTAATGCAGTAGAAAGTCTGTGATTCTAAAAACCAGCAGTGTAATACTAACAGATAATGCCTTATGACAAATATGATTGATTCAGCAAAAAGAAAAATGTCATATCCTTGTTAACTACTGGGGGAAGCAGTACTGCTTTTGCCATCTTCGGACTCCCTGGTTTTTGTTTGTATCCTAGGGAAACAGACTTTGTTGGTGCTTGAGTGTCTGAAATGTGGAGGTGTGGTTCTGTTTCCACAGAATGTCTGTAGGTGTTCTTTTTGAGGTAATTCGGGCAGTTGCTAGTTAAAGTGCTGTCCTCGTATAACAGATTATACACAGACCATCTGTCCATGTAGTCATCAAAGCTGGCCCTAGGAGCTGAAGCATACTGTTTATTTTGCTCTTTGACTACTGTTTTGAGATCCTGACCCAGGGCAGAAGAGCTGACACATGCTGCATTTCCACACCCCACTGACACAGCTTTGGAAGATGCTGACTGATATGTGGCTGTATGCAACTTCTGTGTTCTTTTTGGTGCCTCTTCATCTTCAGTGTGTCCTGTTGTAGCTCTGTCACATGAACAGTTCCTCATGTGGTCTTTGATAACACAGAAGAACCTCAGTAATTCAAACCTTGATTGTTTTTTTGGTGGCTTCAGATTCCTTGCTAGTGGAAGGAGCATTAGGCACATTATCTTCATAAAACTATTCTGTCCAGTCATGATGTTTGGAAGTGCTGCAGAGATGACTCAGATCCATCATCACAAGAAGTTCTCCATTTTTTTTAAGGAACACAGATGCAGTGTGTAAGTTGGAAGCTTCATTAGGAGACACCTAAACCTCATGCAAATCTCCCCTCAAGTTGCCCAAACTTTATTATTGCTGGTTTTCACCACTTGTTTGTCAGTGTTGATCAAGACTTGTTGAATCCTTGTTTTCTGTTGCTAACATTGTCATTTCTTTTCCACAAATCACCAGATATTTTCCTGATCTTTTTGTTGTTGTTGTTGATTCATTTATTTTTAGGTTTATGAATTTCTTTTTTCTTGTATTGGTCTGAACACTACCTGTTTGTGTGTGATAAAATTTGCCTTTAATCAGTGTCCTCAGCAATTGACTTTTTTTGGTGGGGGAGGGGGGGGGGGGGGTCATACTGTGAATTTTTTCACTCAGAGAATTTTTTTTAGCAATAAGTGGCAGCCATGATAAAGTCTGTTGCATCTGGTGTCATTTCTTTCAAATTACTTCACATTACTAACAGTGTGTCTGCTTGTGTTTTATATGGGAAGTGGAGCATGTTGTTTGACTGTTCACTGAGTTACTGGCTTATTTGTTAATATTGGAAAGATTGTATCTACAAATGTCATGTTAAAATGGATGTAGGTGCCTTTCATCGAGAATTTCATTTGATTTCCATCTGTTAATTTCTTTCAGTTCTGTTGTCTTTTTTTCAATTAACATTAGATTTTTTGATTATTTTTCTTTTTTCTTAAACAACTGTTTGTGCACATGTGTGCATGTATTATTTACTGATTTTTTCTCAGTTTTAGTGTCACTGAAAGTGTTACTTGTGTGTACAGTGTATAGTGCAATACTGGATTGTAGTTCTGAAGTTTAATCAGTATATATCACATTCACACCTTTTCCTTCACACTTGAATCTGAGCAAGTAGAATGTGTCTGACCAGGGGCCATGCTCTGCCAGACGCACCAGGCCGCATTTCAGCTGTACCTGTCCTGGAACCCAGAGAAATATTCCGACCAAACTCTCCCCGCCCATCCTCAGCCCCTCCTCAGTCCCCTCGCCTCTCTCCCTCTCCTCCTCCTCGACCCTCATCAGCTTAGGACAGCGACCACCCAAATCACTGGGTTCCCCAAGGGCTACTCGGAGACCACAGTCAGCAAAATTGTCTCAGCAGTCGCTGAGGTGTTCTCATCGTGGACGGAAACTTGTCGCAGGTGAGGATCTGTTGTTTTGATACTGGTGACTGCATCTCTGAAATCTGATAGTGAATAAAATTGACAAATGAGTGCTTAGTGTGTATAGAGAATGCATATATAAAAAGATGTACGCATGCTGACAATCTTATACAGGTGCACCTGTCTCTGTGTCTGATGTCTGTGTCTTAATTCCTCTGACCACTAAGCTCCATGGCAGCTTTCAGGAGTTGGAAAAGATGGCCATATTCATTGTCTGGCCATGTAGACAGTGAACAAAAGAAAAAGAAGAAGTCTCTGTGTCATGCTGTCTGTCTGTCTCTTTCTCACTATGTCTCTATGCTTCTGTCATTGTCTTTGCTTGGAACTGCCTTCTTTGAAGACTTTGTCAGTCAGTATTTGGGGATTTTAAATGGAGACACACTTTAGTGACAAAAACATTGAATGATAACAGAAATACTGCAGCTGTATTATATATATATTTTTTTTTTTTAAAGAAATATTTGTCGTGTTTACTGAAATTTAAAAATAATCGTATTATATTTCTGCACGTTGTAGCTTATTTTTCCTCACTGTATGTTTGGATCTGCATAAAATATGAATTCTGTCATATGATTACAGTTGTTCTGAGATATGTTGTTCAGCAATCCACTTTTAAAAACTATTCTCAGTGTGTGTAGTACTATATAAACTGCAAAGATATCTATTCATTTTGGTGTGTGCTTTGTATTAATTATTTCCTCTCTGAGTATATTGGTGTTTTAGTTTCTTGGTAGAAAGTAGTCGTTTTGCATTAGAAAAAAATGCTTAATGATGGTATACATATGTATATATACTTATATAATCTTTTGTGTGACATATGCTTGTGACAGTTGATGTGACTTTTTTCCATTAATTACAAAGGAAACACACAAATTCCACAAATTGGACCTTCTCACCCCGCGTGGAAAGGTATTTTATTTCATAGTATATAGAGCAAGAAACTTTTATTTGCCTGTACAGTTTGCTTGCCCATACAGCTGCTGAATCTGTATCATGTATGACTCAGTTACAAAAATTGTTATTGTTATTATTGCTTATATCTTAAAGTACGCACATAACATATTCATTTTGAAGCCTTTTCAGTTTGCTAGAACAACTGTGTTTGAATGTGCTTGCTCAGAAGCTTCTTTGTAAGACTTTTTTTGTTTATGATTTAATTGGATATGTTTTAGTGTGAAATGCTAAAGTTTTTATTTTCTTTTTAAGCACAAAAGCACTAACATTCTCTCTCAAGTGTTTATTGATAAAAGTATTCATTCAGTTATTACAAAAAACATAGTTTCAGAGAAGGATGAAGAATGTAGGGTTTAAAGAAAGGTGAAAAAGAAAGTCACTGAGTTAGCTTGATTAATTTTTGATTAGCTTGATTAATTTTTATAGAAATGTATGACACACCATGCATCTGGATGAACATGTTCAGGTCCCATCCTGAATTGTCTTACAACCTTCCTTACTAAAAGAAAAGTCACAGTGGTACTCGAAGATGAAACCTCATTTGAAATACATGTAAATTCTTGAGTTGCCAGTGGTACCCAGGATCACATTTTTCCTGTGCCACTTAAATGACTTCCCAACATCATTGAGATACTATGTTCACCTATTTGCAGGTGACTGTCTCTTTGATCTAAGAAAAGCTTTACCAAAAAACCAGGCCCTTGTATGGGGGATGAAACTCAGTGCCCAAAAATGTTACATCTCTAGTACAAAAGATAAAATCATCCCATGTAAATGTACTGATTTGTACTGAATGGGGCCAACACAGGCTTATCACATGCTGTGGTCAACATTACTATTACAGAACTAGTGAATATTAATATTGTTAGTTAGTTATTGCTGGATACAGTAAGATAAAAGTTTTCAGCAGAAAATTGCCATTACTGATGTAAAATTGAATCTGAATGTTCAAGGGAAACACAGATGGATTGGAAGAAGAGTGAGAGATATATATAACTGTCATAAGGTAAATGTTTGTTTTTGAGCAAACAGATAAATATGTTTAATACTTTTCTTTCCATAGGAGAGAGTGAGCGATTAAAACAACCTGTATTTTGAGTGTATATTCATTGTGATACGAGGTAACTCTTGTCCGTCTTGTATAATGTAGCTATTGCACAATGTCGATTCAGAATGCTTCTAACGGTAGAAATGTTTGTGTGAGTATCTGATGCTTTGTATGTTTGTATTGAGTTAGATCCATTAAAAGAACCCTTTGTGGCAGAAAAAGGAAAAAGTGCTATTAACAGATGGCATTCCCAAGGCTTTTGTTCATCGTTAACTGATTACTGTCAGAGGTTGTCCTAAAAGGAGTCAAGTCTGAATGTGCTCAGTAGATCACTATCACACTGAATTACTTAACCCTTTGACTGCCGCAGCCTGTCTACCAGCGTCCTGCATTGTCTGCTATGCTAGCAAAGCAAAACCTTAGCCCTTTGACTGCCTCACCCTATCCACCAGCTTCCTGCAGGAAGCTGGTGGATAGGGTGAGGCAGTCAAAGGGTTAAGTTTTTGCAGTTGATGGATAGGGTGCAGGAATCAAAGGGTTAAGAAAAGTAAACACAGGAATGTACCCAAAGCACAAAAACAGGGAAAGCAGGGTTGTGTGCCTTGTGGTGGTAAGGACAAACAGACATAGAAAAACAAACAAAAAGGATTTTTACTTGACAGAATTACTGCCTGGTCTGTAAACTTGAAAAACAAACCAAAAACCTTTAAAGCAGATACTGCTGGAAAAAAATAACTGTAGAGGAACAGGAAAAAAGAATAGTTCTAAGTGACCCTTCTGTACTGCTCTGCCAGTCTTTAGTCCTACACAAGGGAGATGAATTAACGTTTTCAATCCACTGTAATGCTAGTAATGATCTACTGTCTAAGTAGAGGCATATATATAAGCTTTGATTAGTTTAAACACACATAGGGGCAGTGTAATCAAGTGGGTAAAAGTTGGACTTCCAGTCAGAAGGTCCTGGTTTCAATCCCCTTAGACATCACCTGTTGGGTAAAGGATGGAGATTTTTCCAATCTCCCAGGTCAACATCTGTGCAGGCCTGCCAATGTTTAAACCAAATTTCATATGTGTAAATGCACGCAGAATATCAAACATGCACATTAGAGATCCCATAAGTCCTTTCAATGGCTGGCCTATAGAACCATGAAAACACACCAGCATGCACATCCAGCAAAGACTGAGTGTGCAGACTATGCAGCAATATAACACCTGCACAGTGTGGGCAAAAACAACATGCATGTATGCATCCAAGAAAAATCAAAATGTTTAGGAAAAAGTGTTTTTTTCTGTATTACACATGGGCCATATAAGGCTTTGACAGTGTATTACTTTACACTTGTCTCTATGTCCATTATCAACATAACACTTACCCAGTCTGCATGTATGTATCCTCCATACAAGTATTATGTTCATTTTTCTCTGTTTGTAGGTGTGGTGTATCTGAGTTTGCATGTGCTATACATATCTGGTGTTTGTTCATATACAAACATGGTGATGCAGTTGAGTGTGCATGTGTTTGATGCATGCATATGTGTGTTTGGCCTACATGAGCAATGTGTATCCCCCATCCTCCATCCAAGTATATGTACATCTCTCAGTTTGTTTGCTGTGATTTATCTGAGTTTGCTGTATATAGTATCTACAGTTTGCATACGAACTTGGTCATGCACCTGTGTGTGCATGTATGTTTGTATGTTTGTTGGATGTATGCGTGTATATGTGTGCACACCTTTGTGAGCGACTGAGTCTGAAATTATTGTTTTATAGTGTACGTAATAATTGTTTTTTGACTGGTGTACTTTTGCAGTTATATAATGTGTATGATAATTGTTTTTCTTTAAATTGCTTATTAAAAAGGATTCATATGGTTATAAATATTTTGTTGTGCTGCCTCTCTTCCACACTGCTTCTGTATCACTGCCCCCACCCTGCTCATTCCAGTTCTCCAAAACACCCCCAAACCAACAAAACTGAAGTCACCAAGAGAGCAAGGCACGAAGGGCCACAGAATCTGGAACAGTTTTTCACAGTACTAAGATAATGAGAACGGGGGATGATAGTGATGGTAGCTTGGAATTTGATTTCAGACTGATTTTATGTGACAAGACTGAATTTTGAGCTTACTTTAGTGGTAAAAAACTGGGGAGAGCCAGATCCCGTCAAGCAAGTGTTTCGACCCTTAACTCCTGACACTCTAAGGGTGCCAGGGCCGCATCCAGGTCATGACACCTGGATGCCCTTCTGCTGTCACCATTTTTTCTACCTTTCATAATATATCCTGGCATCAACCAGGCAGAGAGATACAGACATCTGCAAGTTTGGTCAGTAAATTTAAGCAGCACTTTTAATAACACATCCATAAAGTAGATGAGACCAAGACTTGATTGTGTGGTCTCTGTTTTCCCATGAGTCTACAGCACATTTAACTCTGGTAGGAGCCAATTAGGGCCCAAAAAATTCCACAGTAATTTTGAATGGATGGGATTGGAATGCACAACTTCCCAACCAATGGTCCATTCCACTATTTTACCACACTCAAATATGGTATGAATATTGGTTGTCTTTGGATCCATTCGCTAACCATTTCACTACATTCAAAGTATGGTACGGTTATTGTAATGTCTTTAGTATGGCACCATAGTGGTTAGGTGTAACAGTGCATTTTACATGTTGTAGTTTAGCTATGTTTCTCCCTCCACCGCATGTTTTATTTAGTGAATGTACTAACACATTCATTATATCTGCTTTAGTATGCAGAAACAAAGAAAAATGATATGCACCCTGATTTTGAAATTTTGTTTATGTTCATTTACATTTCACCATTTAATTCATAATAATTTCATGAATAATTTGCTGTTGTTGTGTTGTTGTTGTTGTTGTTGTTGTTTTTTTTAAGCATTCAGTTTTTTTGTTTTTGTGGGGTTTTTTTATTAAATGCATATCATGCTCATTGTTTTTGCCAACTCTTGCAGATGGTTTTTTACCACAAAGTCTGCATACTCCATCTTCGGTGGGCGTTCATGTGGGTGCTTTCTTGTTTTCATAAACTATCGAAACACAGACATGACTTCATGATATTTAACGTGCATGTTTGATATTCTGCATGTGTATACAAACTGAAGGGGTCTAGACATTTAACATATCTGCACACTTGTTGACCCAGGAGAATGGAAAGTTATCCATTCTATACCTACCAGGTGGAAAGTGCCGAATATATTGTGATCGAACCTCAAACCTTCCAACTGGAAGTGTAATGTCTTACCCTCTTGACGACATTGTCCATCATTGTCTGCTGAATGTTCAAGATTTTCTTATTGCTTCTCCATGAAATGCCCATGATGGCCTGTGTTATATTACATTTGATGGCTATGCAACTGAATTAAGCTGTGCATACTGCATCTTTTGTATGTCTGAAGTGAAATAAATTCATAAACATTTGACAAGAATTAATTCAAGTTACCAAGATATTGCATTTTAATACAAAGATAGGTGTTTGACATGAATTATTCAAAAGTTTTGAAAGGATCTTGTATATCATATAAAGGCTGTGAAAGGAACACTGTTCAGACGCATCATGATTGTACAAGTATATGAATTAGCAGTTTGCATTTTGGTACATATTTTCTGTGATGTTAACCTTGATGACCTTTACTTTAGTTCAAGGTCACCAGATGGGTGCAGCTTTTGTTTAGTAAATCTATTGGATATAATGACATTGTTTTTAAGCTGGACCAACCATAAAATTGAACATTTTATGATTCACTTGAAACTGTTGTTGGCCATTAGGATATAAAAAATCTCAAGTCATGCCCAGTGACTTGAGTAACCAGAAAAACACAAAAACAGGATCAGAATGCATACTTAATATAACGAGACAAGACAGGTGCAAAATTTCGGCCAGCTGGCCTTTGCAAGTGTAGGGCAAGACAGTAAGTAAGAAATAACAAACACATACAAAAAGTACAAAAATTTGTGGAGAAACACCAAACTTCCCTGTTCATTTCATCAAGCAGGAGAAAATGATTGATGTAACTTGTTGTTTTAATGGATGAAGGCACAGAGTAAATTAATGAAAAAAAAATCATGAAGATGGACTTGTTGGGCTTCGTTTTTTTCACTGTTAAGTTTCTTTCTATTGTTGAATAATATGTTATTTCAGACAGGCAGTTTGATCTTAGTACATTGAATAAGGAGACTGTTTGTGACACCCAGGTCTGTTTATAGTTTTGTTTGAATTGTTTAAGTAATAGAAAGATATTTCCTAAGAGGCATAACATAGCAGGGAAAATATTGGGAGAATTTTATTTGAATGAGTGTTTTCATTTTTTACTGTATTTTGGGATAATTTGATCCTGATCCGTTTGAGGTGGGGGTTTTTTTCATTCAATCTTGTGACAGGTCTTTGTTTGTGTTTTAATGGATATGAGAATTATATACATACAACACAATAATAAGAATACATAGATAAATAGATATAGATAGTAGATAGATAGATAGATAGATAGATAGATAGACAGATGAAGAAGACAGAAGACAGACAGATAGAAAGAATAGATAGATAGATAGAATTATGTATAGATATATGTATGTATGTGTGTGGTACAAGTTCATTGTGTGCACATTCTGATGTCCAAATGTTGATTAATAAATGGGTATTGAATTGAAGAACTACAGGAAAAAGAAAAGAAAATGTTATGATAACACTAAGTTTTGCAAGAATTTTTCTCCTTTTTTCTTCTTCTTCTTGCTTTTGATCTCCAAACCAATTTACAGTTCTTCTTCTGCAGTTGAATGATAACAAGGGAAAAAAGACACACACAAAAGAAGAAGAAGAAGAAAAAAGAACAAAACACACACACAAAATCAATTAAAATTGATTTCTAAAAAAATCATGAATATATGTAAATGTTGTTTGTCTTCACTTTCAGTAATTACATGCTTACAAAAGCGGTAAAGGGGAAAGGGATCAGAAGTGATTTTTCAAATAATCATTGTTATCAGTTATATCACAATTTGTGTTCATTTTTCTTGGTAACATAGTTATGTGGGGGGAAAAAAGAAGAAGAAAAAAAAAAGCAATAGCAGAATCAAGAATGAGTTTCCTAAGGGTTATGATTGTTTATTGTGGGTTTTTTTCAGGCCATACACGTACCAGCTTGTTGAGAACCATGAATTCCAGTGGTCGATTTTCTCCCAGTGAGTGGCTGCTGCCAGAGTCAGCCAAGCTGTTTGAACAACAGTCTAACAGACAGAGACAGCTGGCTGAGAGTGAGTGAAAATTATTAATTCATGTGCAGACTGTGTAGCAACTTAACACCTGCAACATCTGAGACGTATTGCTCCAAATGAAACGAGAATAATAATAAGATTAACAACAACAATCAACAACAAAAAACGGAAAAAAAACAACAAAAAAAAAGAAAAAACTGTTCAGTTTTAGGTTCTTGTCTTATCATATTGTTTTTGTGTGTGTGTGTTTTTTATTTCTCTGTGTGTGTGTGTGTGTGTGTGTGTGTGTGTGTGTGTGTGTGTGTGTGTGTGTGTGTGTGTGTTTCTTTCTTTGTGGTATGTCTGTGTATATGTGTGGGTGTATCTGTATGTGTTTGTGTGTGTATTCTTTTCTTTCCTTTGTTTCTGTTGTTGATGGTGAATTGTGTGTGTTTTTGCGTGTTTACTCACCAGTATTTTCAATGTGTGTGCATGTTTGTATAATTGTACATGTCTTTTTTAATGAAACTAGCACAATATTCTGTTAAACAGATGCTGGCTTTTTTTTTTTTTTTTTTTTTTTTTTTTTTTTTGCCATTTCTTCATTAATTTGTTGTTGTTGGTTTTTTTGTTGTTGTTTTTTTTTTATCTGGGATTGCTGTGTAAAGATAGTTGGTGTTATCTGCCTACATATATACAGTTGTCAAGTGGGTAAATGTCTGACGTCCAATTGAAAGGTCCTGGATTTGATCCTCCCAGACACTTCCAGTTGGTGGATAAGGGATAGAGATTTTTCCTATCTGCCAAATCAGCATGTTTGCAGACCTGCCAGTGTTAAACCTCTTTCATTTATATATGCAAAGTATCAGATTTGCATGTTTAACCTTTTGAATCCTGCACCCTGTCTGTCAGTATCCTGCACTGTCAACCATGCTAGCAAAGCAAAAACTGAACCTTTTGACTCCTTCACCCTATCCACCAGCTTCCTGCAGGAAGCTGGTGGATAGGGTAAAGGAGTCAAAAGGTTAAGTTTTTGTGCTTGGTGGATAGGGTGCAGGAGTCAAAGGGTTAAGATCATGTAAATCATATCAAAGGCTGCTTTATGGACACATGGAAACACCCAGCATATACACTCACTGAAAAGGGAACACAGACTGTGCAGCAACATATATTATTGCATAGTGTGAGCAGAACAACAGGCATACATGCATAAAAAAAATTGTAATGTTTAGGAAGAAGCAAAAGTTGTTCCATTCTGCAGTCAGCAGTTCAGAACAACAGAATTCTCATTTCTACTGTATAGATTGTTTCTTTGCTGTCTAAATTAGTTTTCAAAGGATCCTTCAAAATCCAGATTTGTGGATTTTTGACTTCTTACTTTTTTTGAATAATGCCTCTTTTTTCTGTCTTTTGAATCGTGCTTTTCTTCTCTCTTACACATTTTTTTTTTTCTTATGTCTTTTTCTCTCTGTGTCTCTCTTATTTCACCCATTTGTAAGCATTTCATGTGGACATTGCCAGTGACTTATATGTGTATGTATTTGTGCATATTCATGTGTATCTCTGTGTGTGCATGTGAATACATGACTGTGTGTGTGTGTGTGTATATGTATGCACTATGTATGAGTGCATGACTGTGTGTGTGTGTATGTATGTATGCACTATGTATGAGTGTATGACTGTGTTTGTGTATGTATGCACTATGTATGAGTGCATGACTGTGTGTATGTATGTATGCACTATGTATGAGTGCATGACTGTGTGTGTATGTATGTATGCACTATGTATGAGTGCATGACTGTGTGTGTGTGTATGTATGCACTGTGTGTGAGTGCATGACTGTGTGTGTGTGTATATATGCACTATGTATGAGTGCATGACTCTGTGTGTGTGTATGTATGCACTATGTATGAGTGCATGACTGTGTGTGTGTATGTATACACTATGTATTAGTGCACGATTGTGTGTGTGTATGTATGCACTATGTATGAGTGCATGACTGTGTGTGTGTATGTATGCACTATGTATGAGTGCATGACTGTGTGTATATATGCACTATGTATGAGTGCATGACTGTGTATGTATGCACTATGTATGTATGAGTGCATGACTGTGTGTGTATGTATGCACTATGTATGAGTGCATGACTCTGTGTGTATGTATGCACTATGTATGAGTGCATGACTGTGTGTGTATGTATACACTATGTATGAGTGCATGACTCTGTGTGTGTATGTATACACTATGTATGAGTGCATGACTGTGTGTGTATGTATGCACTATGTATGAGTGCATGACTCTGTGTGTGTATGTATGCACTATGTATGAGTGCATGACTGTGTGTGTATGTATGCACTATGTATGAGTGCATGACTCTGTGTGTGTATGTATGCACTATGTATGAGTGCATGACTGTGTGTGTATGTATACACTATGTATGAGTGCATGACTGTGTGTGTGTATGTATACACTATGTATGAGTGCATGACTGTGTGTGTATGTATACACTATGTATGAGTGCATGACTCTGTGTGTATGTATGCACTATGTATGAGTGCATGACTGTGTGTGTATGTATGCACTATGTATGAGTGCATGACTGTGTGTGTGTGTGTATGTATGTATACACTATGTATGAGTGCATGACTGTGTGTGTGTATGTATACACTATGTATGAGTGCATGACTGTGTGTATGTATGTATATACTATGTATGAGTGCATGACTGTGTGTGTGTATGTATACACTGCATGAGTGCATGACTGTGTGTGTATGTATGTATACACTATGTATGAGTGCATGACTGTGTGTGTATGTATGTATACACTATGTATGAGTGCATGACTGTGTGTGTGTATGTACAGTATGCACTATGTATGAGTGCATGACTGTGTGTGTATGTATACACTATGTATGAGTGCATGACTGTGTGTGTATGTATACACTATGTATGAGTGCATGACTGTGTGTGTATGTATACACTATATATGAGTGCATGACTGTGTGTGTATGTATACACTATGTATGAGTGCATGACTGTGTGTGTGTGTATGTACTATGTATGAGTGCATGACTGTGTGTGTGTGTATGCACTATGTATGAGTGCATGACTGTGTGTGTATGTATACACTATGTATGAGTGCATGACTGTGTGTGTATGTATACACTATGTATGAGTGCATGACTGTGTGTGTATGTATACACTATGTATGAGTGCATGACTGTGTGTGTGTGTATGTACTATGTATGAGTGCATGACTGTGTGTGTGGAAGAAAAATTGTGTATCATATTGTAAGTAGATCTTTCTATAATTTTGATTTAGTCCCTTTGAGTATCTTTCAATCTTTTTTGTACATTATAAATCATATAGACCTACATGTTTTCATGCTTGACATTGTGGGGTTAATAAATTCCATTAAACATTTATCTTCTCATACTACAGTTGCTTTATCACATGCACACCTGCTCCATCCCCCGTTCACAGTTTGCATGGGTTTGTCTTGTACGGTGTATCATTTATTTGCATTTTGATATATCCATCTAACAGTAGTGATACCAGGTAGTTCTTTTCTGAGATTACCACAAATCACTGTCCCTTAAGTTACATCTATCCCTGTATGAAGGACAGAAAGTTAATAAGAAAGTAGTCACTAGGTGGAAAAGTGATTTTTTTTTTAGAAATTGTGCTTTAAAATAAAAATGACATTATCATCTAGCTTTGACAGCTTTGAGCTGGCCCATGTGATCACCTAGGCTACAAGCATAAAGTGGAATTAAAACTGATGTGTCTGATTTTTGGTTATGGATTAATTGGACTTATAACTGACTTGTCTGAATCTTGGTTACCTTTTCAGTGTTGGAAGAGCTTGACCTAGCCCCAGTGGTTAAACGTTCCACAGAGGGTATATCATTCTTGTATACCTGTAATTCATTGCTGTAATAATACAGGGATTTTGTTTTGTGTATGTCAGTAGTTTGCCAGCAGGATTTGTGTAAATGTGAGTGCTAGATTATTTGTGCTGATTAACATAATTATTGTTGTCTTATCAGTGTACTTTGTACATGTAAGATATAGGTACTTTTTTTCTGTCACAAACCAATCCAGAGTCCCAACCACAGGGCAGTTTTGGTTATGAAAGCAGATTATACCTGGTTTGTAAACAAAAGGACAGATTTCTTTCTTTTTTTAAATTTTTTATTTCTGTTAAAAAGTAGTCTTCAAAATTTCAGTTTCAGAGAGATTTAGAAATGCTAACAACATTAATTGTGAAGAAGACTCCTGTATGTAACATATCACAAGTAGTTTTGTTTTTTGTTTTTTTCATCAGCGGAATTAATTCTTTAATGCTGATACGAACATTCATGGAAACAACAGCTCTGTCTCTGAATATGATACATTTGCACATACTTTGTTTACTGGAAATTCCTTAGGCTGTTGTTAAAAATTTAGAAAAATAACATGTAAAATGAATGTTTTATTAATGAGACAGGACAGGCTTTTATCATTAATTGAAAGAACCACTTTATTTGAGTTTCTTGTGTTCTGAGTTGTGATTTTTGTGAATGCAGGAAATGCTGAATGTTTGGCTGTTTATGCTGAATGCATAGTCAGCTAGGAAAATCTTAAATGAGGGACATTTAAATAATTCACTTATGTTACTGAATCACTAGGACTTTCATAGTCTTATGGACTGGAAATACTACTTTGAGTAAAATGTAAAAAGTAAAGCATTAACATTGTGGACTTAATTATGCCTTGGTTACGGTGTATAGATTCTAATAAAATAGCTCAAGGTGCTTGGAATAAGTACAAATAAAATTACAAGCAAAAACACTGAATTAGGGACTGTGTTTGCTTTGCATGTGACGTTGAGGTGGTTTTTACCTATGATTTGGTATTATGGCATCTTTCAGATAGTTTTTAGATTTTGAAAGCTATGTTTAGTATCTTAGTTATTAAGTGTACTTCACCTGACAGCGGCATGCTGACAAGTGGAAACACATCGTAGGATAATGTGTCGAATTTAAGGGAACAGTGATGACATTGCATTTCTTGCCATCTTGAGGGACATTCACTCCTCTGGTCTTTGACATTTTTATCATGCGCAGTGTGATAATTGGTTTTGAGTAAGACGCACCAGATAAGGTAAACAAAAAGCTGAGATATGTTGGCAAGTTTGATGCAGAACATAGACATCGATTGGCTTCTTGTCTTTTAATCTAACAATAGCCAAATATGAAACAATCTGTTGTATTAAGTTAATGTGATGTCATATTCTCAAATTCTTTTGGCAGATGGCCTCTTGTCTTTTGATCTGATCACAGCCAAATATAAAACAATCTATAGTAATCAGTAAATGCTTTTCAGACAACGCGAGTATATTACCTGCACAGGTGTTCAATTTTTAACGCTAGAGTTTGTCATGTAAGATATATTGTGGTCAGTTGGTGCGGTCAGAAGATCATCTTTGTTTTATTGGAGACATCAGTGTCTCATGCTGTGTGCTGGGAGAGGTCATAAATCATTTGGTGTGTTTGTGTCAGGAGATGGTACCCATTTAACTTGGTGAGAAGAAAAACATTGAATGTGTGAATTAGCGAGTGGTGGCGTGATTGTGTATTGATAATGATTTTTTTTTGTTCATCTCTCATGTAAATTTTTCATCTCATAACCCCAATCATTTGTGTGTTGGAGTTTATTTTGGTTCGTGTCTGTACAGTCGTTTGTTGCTAGTTTATATATGCTTCTGACTTAACCATTTTTACAGCAATTGAAAGTTATTCATAAACATTGTATTCATGTATTCTTGTATGCATGTTCATAGTATGAACACACACTGGTACATCTTATAGTTCCTTCAAGATCATTTTGTGTGACTATGCAATGTTGATCTAGGCATTTAAATTACAAAGTTAGTACCATTGCTACAAACTCTGTGTGCAAGATGCACACCTGGTTTCATCTTTTTGACAGCTTTTATGCTTAAATTTCTTTTAGAACTAGTGTTTGATATCATATGATACATTGTTTTTTATTCAATCTGCCCACTGTAGCGCTCCCCCTCCCCTGTTTTAATGAAGTTCCCAGGAGCTCAAAACACAACTGCCAGTTTTCCATGGACAAACAATGAACCAACTACCAAGCAGAGACAGGTCATTCATGCATTGAGAAATAAGTAGACACATACTGTCAAGAGGTCTTTTTGTCGGCTGCCTTCATTGTTCTCCAGGCCACAGAGAATGACAAGCTCACCCACTTGACCAAAACCTTCCAGCAAGTCAGAAGAACAGAAGAGTGATCCTCCTGTGGATCCCCAAACACTGTGGGTGCCAGGAAACAAGATAACAGATGAAGTTGTCATGGTGTAGTGATTAGCGCAAAAGACTACCGACTGGAAGGTTGTGGGTTTGATTCCCCATCAGTCCCATCAAAAATCGTTGTGGGATTTTTTAGCTCTAACCGGCTCCTACACTGAGTTGGGCGTGCTATGGGCTCATTGAGAAGACTGGGACCACACAGTCAAGTCTCATCCACTTCACAGATGTTTCATTGAGGGTGTTGCTCAAATCTTCTGACCAGCACCACAGTTGTCTGTATCTCTTGAGCCTGGTTGACACCAGGATATAATATGATAGTAAGTGTAGAGTACAGCCCTGTCACACAGTCTCAATCCTAGATGGAACTCCATAGCATCGTGGTTATCATCATCATCAACATCATCATCATCACATTGTAAAAAGACTGTGCCAGCTTCTGTGGCCATTAAAGTGGCACAGAAAATAGGATAGAAAAAAAAGGTGAGCACAAAGGTAACCTCCCTGAGTGCGATGATCCTTAAAAAATAACTGATGAGCTAGCAAAAGGAGGAGCTCAGGAAAACCAACCAGACAACAGCATCAGCTACAGTCGTTCCTCACATTATGCTATTGACAGAAAGGGATGACTGCCACCTTCTGTCCAGAGAGCACAAGTGATTCTGATGAGGCCCCAAACTGGCCCCAACGGGCTCAACACACATATGAACTGCAAATTTCAACGGACGACATCACCAACTTGCCTCTTCATTCAAAAGGACCAAACAGCTGAACTTATTTTGCATCTGTGTCAAATGAAGCGATAGGAGACATGGCCGACTACAACTATTCTGACCACCAAGCTCTAAGTTCTATGGCATCCAGCAGATACTGGAAAAAAAAAACGCATTCATGGCTAGATGTGACCTGACCATGTGATAGGAAACTCAAAAAGAACTTAAACAAGTTTCTGTCTTGTTAACCCTCATATGCAGTTCTGTCTGTTTGTCTTTCTTGCTTCATCTCTTGTTCTTATCTGTCTCTGTCTTTGATACAAGTCTTAACTTCTTAAATTCTGTGACATTTGTGGGTTTTTTATTTTGATTTTGAGATAATGATTAGATCTTAATATCGAGTAGTGTATTTTATCTTACAAATTTAATGTGTTACTGTAAGGTGACACGCACACACTCACACACACACACACATACATACACACACATACACACACACACACACACACACACACACACACACACACACACACACACTCTCTCTCTCTCTCCCTGTCTCTCTCTCTCCTCTCACACACACACACACACACACACACACACACACACACACACACACACACCACACACACACACACACACACACACACACCACCACACACCACACACACACACACACCACACACACACACACACTCACACACACACACACACACACACACACACACACACATCACACACACACACACACACACACACACACACACACACAACACACCACACACACACACACAACACACACACACCACACACACACACATCACAGACAGAGTCATGTCTCCATTTAAATATAGAAGAGCAACAGTGAGCAGTCCAACAAAGAATGGAAAATAAATGATTCCCACCCTAATAATACACAGACACATGGATTTATTGTATTTGTCTTGCATTTTCATGATGCTGTCTTCTTTCATCTTGCTTTGATCTTTAGGAATAGCTATTTTTGATTATTGTGATTTTTCACTCTTCTTAAAATCTTTTCATGTTTATTTGTTTTAATATTTAACTTGATTTTTCAGATACAGATGTGATGGCATTGCATAGAAAAAGGAGACAACGCCTTGTCAAGTAAGAATTTTTTTAATTGGCTGCATGGGTTTTTTTTTCTGCTCCATTCATCCTGCTTCATTACTGAATGTTTTTATTTATTCCTTCCTGTTTTCAATTTTATTTCCTTTTTTTTTTCATGTCAATGGATTCACCTTGTGATATTCAGAATGCTGTCCCCTGGAGGAGCATGTCAGTGCTGTGCAGCGCCATCTTTTCTTTTATTAAATTTTTGTTTGTGTTACTCTACATATTCTATGCAGTTGGATTGCCAGAGATAATTCATTTGTTGCCTTGGGATCCTTAACATATGCTGAGTGTGTGCAGCACAAGATCTTGGTTTATTTATTATATCATTTGAAATACTAGTACCTAAATCACCATTCAGGAGCTAGTGAAGAGTGATGGGGGAAGGGGAAGAAAAATTCTTGTCTGCTTCATGATTCTTAGGTTGGCACTATACCCACTAGGCCGCACACTCCACTTTCCTCCTGCTTTGCACATTTCACCTGTCTGCACACGCAACAAAGACAAAGTACACAGACTGTGCAGCAACAAACCATCTGCACAGCATGAGCAAAAAACATTGTGCATGCAATCATCTGAGAAATTTTGAAACACACACAAAACGGTTCAACTAACCATTTCTTCATTGATTCCTTTATTCATTTTGTTTGATCATTCATTCCATTTACTCCATTCTTTCGTTCATTTATTGATTTATTCATTTATGTCAGATGATGTATTCATTTGATGTTCATTATTTCAGATCCTACGAATCATCCTCCAAGCTATGGCTGAAGAAACATGGACTGGTGGCCAACAGACTGACCATTCTGGATGCCTTGGCACCAACCCTGGTGCCCCATCGCTCCAGTTACATCCCCATCCTGGACAAACATGTCCTGTCTAGGGTGTTTGATGAGGTGTGTCTTAATCATTGGTGTGGTGGGTCTGTAACAGGTTGGTTGGTGCATTGGTGGGGAGTGATGAAAAAGTCCAAATTTGAATCACTGTAATGAAAGAAAGTGAGTCATTGAACATTTTACGGATATTTCATGAAATTCTGTACCACATTTGTCACAAACATCAGGCTGGGCAAAGAGAGATGGTCAGTTTATTATGTTTTCCCATTTAAGGGGCTGCAACCCCAGTGTACACTGAAATACGAATATGTAAGTTATGTGGCTGGGATTTTTTCACCATTAGGGCAGTCATACACCATTTTCAGTGTGTGTGCATGCTGAGTGAATGCACAGACATGGCTTATGGGATCTTTAACAAGCATACTCAATGTTCTGTGAGCATATACACACAGAGAGGGTTCAGTAAATAGCAGCTCTACACATATGTTGACTTGGGAGAATGAAAAAATCGTTGGCTTTTACCACCAAGTGATACTTGAGCACATTTAAATATTTAAACATTTAGACCTTCCAGTTTGAAGACCAGTGTCCTAACCGCTTGACTATTTTGCTTGTTGACATGAAAATAATAAAGATAAGCTTCCATGAAAAATCTTAGGAGAATATTGAACTTTGCACAAGCTTAGGAGCAAAAACTTTTACTGTAATTGTACACAATTTTGAAAGTTTTGTATGTGTCTATTGATGGTGGACGATTTGATTTCTGCTTCCAAAGAAATATTTTGAAAGCATTAAAACTGTCATCTGTAAGTTTGACAACTGGCTTTAAGCTTATAAGTTCTACTGTTTGAAAATAAAGTACCATTGTTGTTGTCATTATCTGACAGACGTTAACATAATGACACATGGTAGGTGATTTCTTGTTTATTTTGTTATGCCTTTTAATTACTGTCCCATGATAATGGGGTCCCTAGTGTCCTACAGCAGGACATGTTGGCTGCTCTAATCTCTGGTGACACTTGCCTTCAGATTGTTGATATCTGCAGCCTCTTCAGAGTGTTTTGGTTGATTGATAAGTTGATTTTGTGTGTGTGTGTGTGTGTGTGTGTGGGTGGGTGGGTGTGTGAACACATGAATTCTACTGTTAGGCCATATCTGAGAGAAAGAAAGTAGAATTGTCATAATTAAACCTTTATTGTTTGTGTGTGTGTGTGTTGTGGTGTGTGTGTGTGTGTGTGTGTGTGTGTGTGTGTATTTTACACATGTAAGTCAGGACAACGTTAATGTTAACCTGACAACAAAATGGTTATGATATACGAGTATGAGATCAGGAGAAGATTCACAAAAAATTGTTTTTGATGAATCATTGCTTGGGCTGTTTCATTTGTGCTCTTTTTTTCAGTACCTCTTTTTTTTTATGCCACATTTGTTACCACAGAAGCTGGGACGCTTTTTCAAAACACTATGGTGGTGAAGATAATGGGGATGATAATCATGGTTTTCTGGAGTTTCATCTTGGACAGAGACTAGACATGACACTCTATGCTTACACTCATGACATTAAGCCTGAGAGGTACAGACACCTGCAGTGCTGGTCAGGAAATTTTAGCAGTACTCTGAATGGTGCATCCTTAAAGGGAATGTGTGGTCCCAGACTTCCCAATGAAACCATAGCGCACTCAACTCTGCATAGGAGCCTGTAGGGGCTGAAAGATCCTACAATGGTTTTAACAAGCTTCCAGTCATTTAGTCTGTTGCAGTAATCATTGCACCATGGTGACAGGTCTCATCATGCATGTGTGCTGTTTTGACCCAGATCATGCCAATAGCCCATGTGTCTGGGAGCCAGAAGAACAGGGTGCACCTGGTCAACCCCAGTGGCGTCAACCTGAAGGAGTATGAAGAGAAACTGGAGAAAGCACTAACCAAGTACAGACAGTGAGTTATGCTTTCATCTCTCTCAGTGTATGAAAGAAGACTGACAGTCATTGAAAATAAGGAAATTATCCTCCTGTAGGACAGGACCTTAAGCACGCACACACAAACACATACATTCGTACATACATACCATCTCATACACACTGACACACCATTGCGCATTTATTCAGTCACACACACACCACACTAAAACATACACAAGCTACATACAACACATATAACACACACACACACACAACACACCACACAGTACACCATACACACACACACACACACACACACACACACACACACACACACACACACACACACACACACACACACACACACACACACACACACACACTCACACACTCACACACACACTATATAATAAGAAGAATTCTAGCTGATGAAATAAAAGGTTTAAAAAAATGCTTTGGTAGTAATCTTACATCATTGCATATTTCAAGGAAATCTCAGAAATTAGAGAATAGGGTCAGTGTTGAAGAACAGAATGAAAAATAAACATATGAACATCCCAAACCCCTCACTAATCTGAGACCTACCCAAAACTAATGAATTCACCTACCAAGACAGCACTCTTAGACACGACAGAGTAGCAGTAAATGTCATCAGAAATACCTTTAGAATGCTAAACAACATGCGAAGGTCCCCCTAATATTGCACCAGTCCGAAGCTAAGATTGTACCAGACAGACCTGTGCCCTTTTGACCGTACATTACATCTCGAAATGCTGGAGGATGACAGAAAGCAACCTTACCAAACCGTCCACCTTCCATAAATAAAGCCTTCACAAATCTTTTGAATCGTCTGGCCCAACACCCTATCCAACTAAGAAGTGCTCCTCCCATGCAAAACAAGACAGTATGAGCACTATTATCATGATTATATTATGGAGATGGACTGGGCACATCATCCCAAGAGAGCAGGATAACATTACTTTGACTGCCCTTCATTGGACACGAGAAGGAAGACTCAAGAGAGGAAGACCCAAGAGCACCTGGCAACAAACAACAGAAAAGGACCTTAAGGCCTTGAAGCACACTTGGGGTTCTATACAAAGGCTGGCCCGGAACACACAGAAGTGGAGAACCTTCATTTCTGCCCTACATGCCAGTGGTATAATAGCTAATAATTACATGTAAAATGCAGAGGAAGAATAGCTTATATGGAAAACTATAGTCATATGTAGAAGATTTGCCAAGTATGAAATAAATAAATGCTGAAAATAGAAAGGTAGCTATGGAAGACGGTAGTTAAAAGTAATGAAATGTGGAGGAATGTGTTTCAAAGATTGATTTCAGATTTCTTTGTGTTTAGGATGAATGACCTGCATTCTCTTTCAGAAGAACAGTTGTATATAAATAATGTAAAACCTGTTGAAATGTTCTGAATGATATGCAGTGGGCGTCACACTGAAATGTTTAAAAGTTTTAAACAGTATTCATGTGTCTTAGTTTTGCTGTGACTGTTTCAGGCGACTGGACAGCATTGTGTGGAAGGCTCTGCCAGACAGTGTAAAACAAGAGTAAGTATTCTTTCTTACTATTTAACCCTTTGACTCCTGCACCCTGTTCCACCAGCATCCTGCATTGTCAGCCATGCTAGCAAAACAAAACCTTTTTATCTATACTGAGAAATTATTGGGGAGGAGATTTCCAGATAGCTCAGTATGTCGGGGAGGTAATTGGCATATTGGCATGTCTGCTTTGCTGTTTTATTTTCCCTTCTAAGTCCTTAAAGACAAACACACAACGCCACACACACACACACACACACACACACACACAGAGACACACACAGACACACAGAACACAGACAGACAGACACACAACACACACACACACACACACACACACACACACACACACACACACAACACACACACACACCACACACACACACACACACACACACAAAACACACAACACACACACACACACACACACACACACACACACACACACACACACACACACACACACACACACACACACACTACTTAACACTGTTTTAGTTTCAGTTTCAGTTTTTCAAGATGACTTCTCTGCATTAGGAATGAGATCCATACGCACTAACATCACAGGTGCCATGTGATGGAGAAGATCCAGAATGATTACGGCACAAGCCTTAAGCCTGCACACAAACCTATCTGTTGTTTTTGACTGTGACCATTAATCAAGGTACTTGTAATTCTTCACAATTTCTATTTTCCCACAGGTTTGACACAGAAGAGCCAGTCCCATTCTCTGACCACCGGGCAAATTCCTGCAGGCACTGAG
Organism: Monoplex corrugatus; assembly: GCA_030674185.1. Taxonomy (NCBI): domain Eukaryota; kingdom Metazoa; phylum Mollusca; class Gastropoda; order Littorinimorpha; family Ranellidae; genus Monoplex; species Monoplex corrugatus. The sequence goes on from CM060314.1 coordinate 86,279,631, forward strand.
CAAAGAAGGATGGCCAGTAGCTGAAGTAGACATTGCCACTTTGGAACAGGAGATCGAGAGAGGAGAGAAGTTCTTGCAGCAGTCGAAAGATCTTCGCCGTGCTGCAACTGAGTCAACTTCAGAGGCTCTATCGGACGCCGGCGTGCATCAGTCGCTGAACAATAGTGCTGCTGCTAGTCAGGTCAGTCTTGCTTAGTCCTGCATGCATTGTGTGTTAGTGGTCAGCGTGTGCACATTTATTGTTGTACACACACTATTGTGTACCAGCAAAAAGCAGAAGATGGAGAACAAAAATGAAGCCACCATCCTAATGAAACTATCTATTTTGGTGATTTGTGGCTTTCTGTGAATAAAACTTGATTTTGCTGTCAAAATGTGTGTATGTAGAAAATCAAAATGTCTCTTTCTGTAGGATGTGTACAAATGCATTCTTCCATGTCCCACAAACGTTGATCTTTCTTGGAGTTGTTGCGGTTCATATGCTCAGCTGCTGATTGGCTGCCCTTCTGGAATTTTCTCCACTTTTTGGGTTTGTCAGGATCCAAAGATTTTTTGACACAATTTTTTTATGTAAGTCTGTGCATGCAGGTATTTGCGCCAGTCAAATGTTTAACCTGTTTCCAGTTAACACAGGATCATTTACTTGTCTCTCAGAGAACATCAGGCCTTGTTCTGAAATGTTGATAATTTCATTGATATCTTTTGACAGACTCGGCATTTTTCATTTCTGATATTCAGCCATGGTTGTTATTTTCCATGTGTCCAGATGATGAATGGGACACGATCGTTTTCCTCTCTCCGTCAGAGCCTTACTCAGCCTGATACCATCAGAAACGATTTGAGCGAACCAGACCTAGTCAGGAATGACCTGCCTTCATCTGATGAGGCTAAAAACACTCAGTCACAGAGTGAACTCAGTGTACCAAGACCAGATTCTGAGTCTGAGCCACCAACGACTCAGTAACTGGTTTGCATTTCTTTTCGTGGAGTTTGAGGGACATTTTCATGAGCATGCTTCACTGATGATTTGCTGCTGCGCCCAAGTGCTAAATGTTTTCTGGTTTGGGGTACTAATGAGCTTTAAATTCCTACAGTTCCTTTCAGACTGTTATGTCAGGCTGCTGCAGAGGGATTGCTGGTTTGGGTACTAACATCTGTGAATCAGTTCAGTTCTGAGTAGCTGCTTGTGATGCATTTCATTCAACGAACAACAGACACTAAGAGGTCTGGAGTCAATCCCATAGTTTAACAAAGACTAACAACCTTTGTGATAATGGTTAGTGTGCATTCATCATGCTCAAATTGCATAAAATGTGTCGGTTTGAAAATTTGAAGATTCAAATCACATAAAATGTTCGGGGAAAAAAATTAGTCCCTATCACTTTTTATTTTATTTCTTAAGGAAGAATCTGAATCAAAATGACTGTCAGTGTCAAAGAAATACAGACCAGAAAAACGCAAAAAATAAATTAGAACGCGTATTTAATATATTTTGTTTTCCTATATTCAATATGCGTTCTGATTCTATTTTTGTGTTTTGCAGGTTCATGTTTGCTTCAGCTAGCATTTTGACATGATTATTTGCTCAAATTATATTGTTTGTAGCTGCTGTTTTGCACAAGAACAGCTTGAAAACACATAGCTATTGCCTTAGCATAATCATCAGTATCACTACATACATATATATCATATATGTAAACCAAGATATCTGTGATGGACTACCGCAATGGAGCACTGCATGTTGGACAATTAATTAAGCAAGACTGGCTGGAACAGATGTATAGTGTGTGAATGGTTGACAGAACAGTGTGTGATGTTGTTTTCAAGCACATTTTGCACGCAAAGGAATGTTTTGGCTGAAAGATTTGCTTTGGTGTGTTTATTGTCTGGTTGTACCTAGCCTGGTTTTTCTTTGTTCTTTTTACTTTTGTTTTCTTTTTCATTTTTGTTTATTGAATATTTGTTGACGGTTTTTCTCTTGCTTTTCCAGTGAGAGGATGACAAAAATCAAAGATGACAATAATCAAAGTAAGCATAACAAAATAAGAGAGTGAGAAGGAGAGAAAGAAATTATGATGACAACGGGTGTGAGCACTGATAAAAGGATCTGTTCTTGGTGTTGGCTGCATTGTTAACGTTTCTTCAAAGTTTGTCATTTGCAGGACATTTCTATTGTAGAAAAAAATGCTGTCTGTTTTCCATGTGGATTGATGTATGCTGTTTCCCTTCTGCTTATGCAGAAACCATGTTTATTACAGCTTGCATATTTGCTATTTTGGTGTTGGTTAATCCCATGTTTTTGTTGTTGGCTGTTTGTTTTGATGAGTCTTGCAGATCATGAACAGCAGTTTGATTTTTCATGACTAAACTATTTATTGGGTTTGTGGTGTAGCTGTCTTAGACTGGAGATAATATTAAGCAGATGTGATATAATGACCTAGCCAAGTAATCCGTCCAGCCATACTTTTCAATGATCTGCATCATTTTCTGTGTTGGTATTAATCTTCATCGTTTGTGATTTTAATTTCAAAATGTTGTGATGTACTGACTTTACCATAAACATGTAACCTGCCAGGTTTATTGTTTTTTTGTGGTTTGTTTGTTTTTTTGGAAAAGAAAGCTACATGTTAGTTAAACCAATAAAATATGATTTTGAGATTGAACTTGTTTCTTTAGCTGTTTGTGAGCTTGATTTTGCGCATATTTGTGTGCTGACTTTATTAACTTTTCAGATTTAGATTTAGATTACACTGTTGCAGTATATTCCTCCTGTGACAAGTTACAAGGTGTTGGTTTCTTAATTTGTATATTTTCTGGTTGTAGCTAATTGCATTAATACCATTGTCTGATATATGCTGTTCTTTGTTTTAACATAGGCTGCCTGGCCCTTTTGATAGAATTGTGGACTCAGCGTCTCATGTCTTGGGTTCAATCCCCAGCCCACAGCATAAAAGTTGGCTTTCTTGCTGTCCATCTTACTGCTCCAGTCATGCTGGTAATGTTGGTGTTTCATAGGTCCCATCCACCTCCCCATTTGTAGAACTTGCAAGTGCATAGAGTTTTTACGCAGGCTCGAGGAGTTTGCAAGGTAACTGTTGGTAGATTTGGATGGGGCACACATAGAATTGTCTATTTCAGTATTTGCAGTAAGTCCCTTTCGAACAAACTGTAAATTCTTTTTTGTTTTGTTTTGTTTTGTTTTGTTTTGTTTTGTAAAGAATCATTGCACTTAGGGAGATTTCCTTTGTGCTTAACCCTGGTATCTTTGTTTTCTCCATTTTCTGTGCCACCTTGATGGCCATAGAAGCTGGCAGCTTTTACAACGTAGGAGGAGGAGGAGAAGGAGGATAATCATGTTATAGAGTTCCATCTAGGATTGAGACTACATGACAGTGTTGTACTCTACGCTTATTGTCATGATATATCCTGGAATCAAGAGATACAGACACCTGCGGTGTTGGTCAGAAGATTTGAGTAACACCTTCAGTGACACATCCATGAAGTGAGTGAGACTCGACTGTGTAGTCCCAGTTTTCCCAATGAGCCCTTAGGCACTTACTGTGGGTAGAAGCAGCTGGAACTGAAAAAGCCCCGGAAAATGTTTTGAAAGGACTGATGGGGATTTGAACCCACAACCTTCCAGTTGGTAGTCCATTGCACTAATCACTACATAACAGCAACCGATCTCCTTTGGTGTGTTTGTTTTTGTGTCATAGTTGTTCTGTTTCTCTTATTCAGAAGTAAGATACTTGAAAAAAACGTTTTTTTGAAGAGTGAAGAATATTTGTATACTTTCACTAAATTGTTTGAATCACACACACACACACACACACACACACACACACACACACACACACACACACACACACACACACACACACACACACACACACACACACACACACACACACACACACACACACACCACACACCACACACACACACACACACACACACACACACAACACACACAACACACACACAACACACACACACACACACACACACAAAAACACACACACACACACATACACACGCACACACAACAACACACACACACACACACACAACACACACACACACACACACACACACACACACACCACACACACACACACACACACACACACACACATACAACACACACACACACACACACACACACACACACACACCACACACACACCACACACACACACACACACACACACACACACGAAACAATCTGAAAAAAATGATTCTCAAATTCTTATAATGTAAATTTTTGCCAAGGCTGTTTGATTTTTGTATGTTTGTCTGTCCTTACATTCCAGTCTTTTTCTATGTTGCTTTATGTTTTGATTCATGATCTCATGTTTTGATTATCTTCACATTTTACATATATGAAAATTTATTTTTTAAAAATCAAAGTTTTGCATACATCTCATATAGTGAAAAGTAAAGGAATATTACAAACTGCCGAAGAGTGTTTAGGTTGATGTTGCTGTCGTTTTTGTTATGATTTTTGGCTCGTAAGTCAGCTTTAAGATTTGCTCTGTATCATGCAAATTCATGGATATCTGTTCAGAGATGCTGGCTAGTTGTATTATTTTGATGTCCTGGTTAAATTGATGTAAACAGAAAGTTTTTAGACGAGGCTGGGTTTTCTGAGTGATGTTAGGTCATGAATAAAAAAGATGATCTTTTTTTTTTTTTTTACCATTGCCTTATGTACCATATGAAAGAGAACAAGCTGCTGTTTCTATCATTTGTTAGTTCCATAAATGGCAGCAAGTGTTTGTCCTCTACTGGGTTTTTGAAATTGTAGTTAAGAACTTTTACAGTTGTGATACTGTTAAAAGGTAGCCATCTGATTGCACTTTAATAATCACAATGAAAAGAATGAAAAAAAATATATTAAATAGAAGAAGTGCGCTGTTTGCCAGACTATTGCACGTGTTTGTCTCACAGATTGATTTCTCTTCAGTCCATATATAAACTAAAACTTCACATATAGCATTAAATGAAGCGCTGAAAGTATTGTAAAAGGTGTAATTATTTTTCCTTTTCATCTTTGCTCAAGCTTTTGTTGGTCAAGAGAAAATTACAGCAAATTACCAAACAGTATTTGTTTTTCATGTTCTTTATCACTGAAAGGTGAATAATTTGTCTGTGATAAAACTGCAAGTACTCTTCATTGTCTGAAATGTAATTATTTCTGTGCTTATTGAATGGAGTCAAAGTTATGTTATGCCACTACATATACATATTTCATATGTGAAACCTTTCTGAATGGTATGGCATACTTCATTTATTTTCTGTTAGTGTGATGTGTGGTTAAGGTGATAAGCTTTTTGTGATATTTTTTTTTTTTTTTTTCAAATAGGCCTATTTTATAATGAAACTGTTATTTCTTATGGTCAGAGTGAAGTGACTTTTTCTTCATCCACCCATTCCCATCCCCATTATTTGAGAGCTGATGGTAGACAGTGATGTTGAGATTTAGTATCATTTCAAAGAAATGGAACTAAATGAAGATAAAATACCAAGAGTTGATTTAACATTAGCCTATTTCTTAAAAAAAAGGAAGAAAAGTCACCCTTTTCGGCTTTTCCCACTTGAAATTGATAATTCAAACAAACATCTGCCAGTTTAAAATGACAACAAAATCTCTTCATGTTATTTTTTTTCAACTGACAGTAAATAAATGGTCCAAAATTTAAACAGATTTGTGTGGATTTTCTTTTCATTTCATTGATTTCTGTATTTATTTATTTACTTTTGTACTGACTTTATTTTTACATGATTTTAAACCAGCATTGCCACAAGTTTTATGAATTATTTCGGGAAGGTGTGTAATTGGTGTCTTTTAATAAAATTAGGTCAGATTTTCACTTGGATTTTGTTTTGTTTGTTTTTTGTTTTAGAGAGTAATTTTGTATTACAAATGGAACAAATTTGATGTACATGATATTGATGATTATATATGTGCCAGTTAGTGAATGATTTTAACAGTGGATGTGGCATTTCTGTCTCATTTTTACTTTAAATTGAGTATGCGTTACTGATATTTTATGAACATATAGGCCCTAATAAAAAACATCTGAAGATTAATGATTACATATGCCTTTACTTGTCCACCTGCTTCTTTCTGTTCTGTCTTTCTCTCATTCACACATGCATGCAATGCATGCAAGCACACAACTCTTCTGATGTCCATCTTTACATTTCCAGGGTACTTTACATTGGAAAAAAGCATATAGGCCTACTGGCTTATTTTAAACATTTATGCTGATCTTCGTTTGCATCCAAAATTATGAATGCATACATTATTGCATGGAGCTCAAATAGATTATGAACAAGAGATGTAACTTTCTTTTGTTGTTATTGCTGTTGTCATTCTTTATTCCACTGTGAACATATGTAAATGCTTATCATAGTGTCAAGCTGACTTGCTGGTTGTTTTTTTTTCTTTTATGTAACATGATTCTGATCAGTCTGGTTATGGTGGTAGCTGTGATGCTTTTCGTTGTAGTTTTTACACCATTGTGTACCATTCACAATAAACAGTTTTATCTGGAGGAGCATTATTATTTTGTGGTATTTATATGAGTGTGCACGCATGCATGCCTGTGTGTTTGAATGTGTTATTGTGTGCATTATTTTGTTCCAAGCTCAAGCCAGGATGAAACCTAAGACTTTACAAACAAAAACCTCTTCGGTTGAAACAAAGAAGTGTTTCTTTTGGACTATCATATCTTCCATGTCGCTTTAATAACATCAGAATATGGAAGCTCTTTTTTTAATGCCATGAATGAAACATGAAAATAGAGGTGATATTGTCAACGCCTTGGTGTTCCATCTTGAATTGAGACTGCACAGTATGCAGGGCTATAGGCCTATTCTTATGCTTCATTTCGTAACATATCCTGGCATCAGGTAGGTCCTGCGGTATTTATTTTTAAATTTGAATAATACCCACAGTGACATATCCATAAGTAGTTAAAATTTGAATCACTTTATTTTTAAATTTGAATAATACCCAGATGATCATAACTTTCTGTAATACATTTAGTGCAAACGTATTTGTACATCTGCTAATACAACACGAGTCATGTAATCTATGTGTAAATGTAGTCATAAACTGATCACATAGGCCTACATGGTTATCGTAATCTTAATTTGAATATGTGATCCGGGTCTTCCCTATGAGCCCATAGCACGCTCGACTTTGAGCAGGAGTGCCTGGCGCCATAAAATCCCCAAAAGATTTTGACAACACTGATGGTATTTGCACACACAATCTTCCATTCTTGCCACAATTTTTTTTACTGGCTGTGTAGACTAACATGAGTGGTTAGCATGAGCTTCTTCAGATTATTCTGTAGTCACACATATGGTAGAGTTATGGATACCTGAATCAATCATAGGACAGTTTTCTTTCTTCATTACATTTTTAAAAAATTAAGATTACGATAACCATGTAGGCCTATGTGATCAGTTTATGACTACATTTACACATAGATTACATGACTCGTGTTGTATTAGTAGATGTACAAATACTTTTGCACTAAATGTATCATAGAAAGTTATGATCATCTGTTGTCATAGGTCAAGTTAATCCCATCAACCAATCGCCATGGTACCGTGGTTAGCGCAACAGACTACAGACTGGAATGTTGTGGGTTCAGATCCCATCAACCACGTCAGAATCATTGTTTGTTTGTTTGTTTGATCCCCACTGGCAGCTTCCTGGAGTTGAGTGTGATGTGGGCTCACTAGGAAAACTGGAACCACTGCCAAGTTTTATTTGCCCCACGGATATGTAATTGAGAGTGTCACTCAAATCTTCTGACAAACACTGCAGGTGTCTGTAGCTCTTGGGCCTGTTGACATGAAGATGTAATATGATAGTAAGAGTAGAGTATAGTCTTGTCATGCAGACTTAATCCTAGATAGAGCATGGCATCAAATTATTATCACCCATCATCATCATCACAACATTGTAAAATTGTCTCAACTTCTGTGGTCATCAAAGTGGCATAGAAAATATGACAGAAAAATAATCATGGTTCATAAAAGACAATATGGCCAATTTACTGCCCATCTGTAATGTTTCAATTATTCTATTGTTAACAGCTTTGTGTTTGTATGCCACTGAGGTCCATCTCCCACTCACTTCCAGATCTTTTGATCACGTTTTGATGTGTGTAAGAGTGTATGTGTGTGCATGCATGTGTAACCATGTGTGTGTGCAGGCTCACACTATTGACAGGTATGAATGAAGCACATGTGAGACTATCTGAGCATAATGAATCCCTCCTGGGTTCATCCAAAATTCTTGCTGCTACAAATGATCTGTGGTGAACCAAGTGGACAGTTGATTGTTGTTGATCTTGATGGACAACAGATGTGGTAGCCAAGTGGGTAAACATCAGACTCCCAATCGGAACATCCAGCATGCAAGTGGATTCGGTCCACCTGGGCTCTCGCCTGGTGGTTAAAGAGTGACTCGCCAATGTGAAAGTTTACTCACCGTTGCAATATATCTGTGAGTCTGTACCATCTTAGTAATGTTGAGACATGCTGTCTTACACTCTTTATCAGTCAAAACATCAACGATTTGGGTTACGATTGAGGAAGGGTCTGGTCCTGCTGATGACACCATGTTGGATGCAGCTGCTTCGTCCTTCTGATACTGAATCATTTGGTGGGGGTGGGCCCCGGTTGTTTTAATGCTGAATTGGTTGTGGGAGGAGCCCTGTCTTTCTGATGCTGACTTGGTTGCAGAGACCTCTGTCTGTTCAATTCTGGACTGATCGAGGAGGGACTCTTTACAGTTAATAGTTGGCCACTTGTGGCAAATGGAACGGGCTCTTGGGCCTTATCATGTTTTGCTCCTTCTGAGACTCTTTGAGGCATTTTCACTTTGCAGCTTCTCTAAATGTAACCTGTTTCTTAAACTGAGCAACAGGCTGTAGAGAGATGAAACAACAGAAAACACTCAGATTCTATATTAAAGGAAACAGAACTTGCCAATTAGATAAGCAATTATTTGTAAGGTAACATATTTTAAAACAAATGTACTTGCCAGTTTCATGGGCAATCTATCCACAAGCCAAACTATTTTGTTTTTTCTACGACTATTTTGTTTTTTGCTTGTTCTACAACACTTGTGTGACTGCTGCACACATTAAGTGCATGTAACACATGTATGTAGTCAGTTCTCTTCTTGGATCTTCAATTTCTATATATATCTCAAAACTTGTGTAAGGGTTTCATACCAAGATTTGAAAAAAGTCATTGTGTAGTGTAAGGTTTTCATTACCAAGAATTGAAAAAAGTCATATGGGTTTTAACAAATCGTACATTCCTTGCAAGTCTTTGCCAGCAGTTAGGGCTTACGCCATATCATTTTGGATCTCATCCATTGGACAGCATCTGTGGCGTCATTGCTTATGGAATTTAAAATGTGTGCAGGGATGCCATCTTGAGAAACTGAAATTGAAATATTATTTAATTTCATTTATTTTATTTTATTTTATTTATTTAATTTTATTTATTTTATTTCATTTTATTTTATTTTATTTTTTATTTTATTTATTTATTTTATTTTATTTTATATTTATTTTATTTTATTTTTTTTATTTATTTTATTTCATTTTATTTTATTTTATTTATTTTATTTTATTTTATTTTATTTTACTTTATTTTATTTTACTTTATTTCATTTTATTTTATTATTTATTTCATTTCATTTTATTTTATTTTATTTTGTTTTGTTTTGTTTTATTTTATTTTGTTTTATTTATCTTATTTTATGTTGTTTAATTTTATTGTTCACATTTTCAGATTAGCAAAAGGCGATGTAATTTTTCAGTACAGAATTTCACATTTATAACCAGTCATCATGGCAAAGTGGTCAGCATAATCGACTAATGACTGTAAAGATAAAGTTCAAAAGCCCATCAATGCAAACTGTCTCCCCTCCCCCCAGAGTTGACCTTGCTAAGAACTCACTAGGAAGGCTGGGACCACACAGTCAAGTCTCATCCGTTTTATGGTTGTGTCGCTGAGTTGTTGCTTACATTTTCTGATCAACACTACAAGTGTCTGTATCTCCCAAGTCTCATTGTCACTACGGTATACACGCAATCTCAGCCCAAAATGGAACTCCACATCATGATGACGATGATGATAATAATAATAATAATAGTAACAGTAATAATAATAATAACAATTATTGTAGTATTTATATGGCGCCAAATCTTGACAATTTAAATTAAACCGCATCCATGCACCAGATATGCGCATGCAGACCACCTTACAGCACGCAGAAAAAAAGTATCCAGCACATTCTGCTCCAAAACAAAAAAATATCCAGCACATTCTGCTCCAAAACAAAACAAAAATATCCAGCACATTCTGCTCCAAAACAGAAAAAAAAAAATCCAGCACATTCTGCTCCAAAACAAAACAAAAATATCCAGCACATTCTGCTCCAAAACAAACAAAAATATCCAGCACATTCTGCTCCAAAACAAACAAAGAATATTCAGCACATTCTGCTCCAAAACAGAAAAAAAGTATTCAGCATATTCTGCTCAAAACAGAAAAATATATCCACACGTTCTGCTCAAAACAAAACAAAATCCACACATTATGCTCAAACAGAAAATATATCACACGTTCTGCTCAAAACAAACAAAATCCACACATTCTGCTCAAAACAGAAAAATATATCCACACATTCTGCTCAAAACAAAACAGCACATTCTGCTCAAAACAGAAAAAAAAATATCCAGCACATTCTGCTCAAAACAGAAAACAAAATTATCCAGCACATTCTGCTCAAAACAAACAAATATCCAGCACATTCTGCTCAAAACATAAAAAAATATCCAGCACATTCTGCTCAAAACAGAAAAAAATTATCCAGCACATTCTGCTCAAAACAGAAAAAAATATCCAGCACATTCTGCTCAAAACAAAAAAAATATCCAGCACATTCTGCTCAAAACAAAAACAAAATTATCCAGCACATTCTGCTCAAAACAGAACAAAATTATCCAGCACATTCTGCTCAAAACATCTATCAAGCGAAGTCAAGTCTCAATCTTCATTAAAATGATGGATTTGAAGAGTTCCCAGCAAAAGACTGGACACAAGAATAGCGCAGTGTGTGGGGAGATAACAGGGATAATGACAATGAAGATGATTTCTCCAAAAAGCTCAGGGCTAAATGAGAAAAACGGGGAAACTATCCTGATGGTAATGAGCCATGAAATCTTACTGGTCTTACTATAATCATCAGCTTCATTCTTTTCATCTTTGTCGTAGTCAGTTTTATCCTTTTTCATCTCATTATCATCAACTTCATTCTTTTCAACTCTTGGTTACCATCATCTTCACCCTTTTCATCTCCTTGTCATTATCAACGACTACAGATTACTTTCAGGCGGCACTGTGCTCTATTTCTGCATTTATGCAATAAGTATACGGGAATCCATATTGATTCACAGGAGCTTGAGGGCCTTACTGTCAACAGGATGAACACCATAAACCTCTGGTACGCTGACGTTACAGCATTACTAACAGACAACAATGAAAAACTGCAGAAAACTGTCACCAGGAAAATCTGAACGTGAATGCGAAGAAACCCAAAACAATGATGTTAAGCAGTACTGAAAACAAGAAAGCAAACATACATGGCCAAGAATTGGAGAAGTCCAAAAATTCAATTACTTAGGTTAGATGATAAGCCAGGATGGCCAATGTAAACAAGAAGTTACTCAACGTTTGAACCAAGCAAAAGTGACATTTTTTAAGATGAAGAAAATCTTCACTGTTCAAAACAATATCATTATAAATAGAATTGAGATTAGTAAACTGTTATGTAAAATCTATAATAGTTTACGGAACTGAGACATGGACAATGTATAAAGCTAATGAAAATAAAACAAGCATTCAAAATATGGATATGCAGACGACTAGGTAGAATGAAGTGGTCTGATAGAATTACAAATGTCGACTTGCGTCAACAACTTGGCGTGCGAAAAGAACTTCTTCCAAAAATGATGGGAAAAAAGAGCTTATATTTCGGCCATACAATGCGAAAAAAAACAAACAAACAACTATGCCTACCGCCCTAAATCTACAACTACACCTACGACTACATCTTCACCGTTCCCGGCCCCAGTGGGCAAAGTAGTCCTAATCAACAACACAGGTGCTGTTCCCTCTGCCTCTTTTATGCCTACTACTTCCACACTCACCACTCCTGTTCTGGCCGTTCAACTCAGCGATACCTCCATTGTTTCTACAGATCCCACGTACTCAGGTGCAACATATACTGGTAATGATGATTCGCTGGAAACCGCACGTCTACCTTTAACTTCTTTTCGGGACAATGCTTCTTGCAGTCCTACACCTGAAAGTTTTCCTCCCACTCCACATCCTCTGGATTTCAGTCTCTCCCTTGTTCCCTTTCTTGTCACAAAAATGGTCTGAGAATCAGCCATAGCAGCAAGATCCAACTCTATCCAGCTCCACTGTTACCTTGACGACTGGTTGATCCTGGCAGAGTCGGAAACCCTCAGCCACACTCACACCTATGTATCCCTAGCACTCTTCACAAGCCTGGGTTTTATAACCAATCTTGAGAAGCGTGACTTATCTCCAAGCCAGTCCTTCCTTAAACGTTATAGGGACAAGATTCGACACTTCCTTGTTGCTGGTTGCACCCACTCTGGCTCGCATAGAAAAATTAGATGCTCTCCTGTCTTGTCCCAACAATCCAGGACAGCCACAGAGAGTTCTATTTCCTCTCTCTTGAGTACGATAGTATCCCTTGCCCCAGTCACACCTCTAGGCAGGACCCTGAAATGTCCCCATGAACGTACCCTCAAGTAATGATGGTCCCAGTCTCACTCCTCCCGGGAGGCAACTTTCCTCCTGGGTTCTTGGTTTACGAAGGCAACAACATCCTGTACTGACCCCCCGTCCCGTCCTGACCAGTGTTTCCATCTCCACTCCTACACGCGAGATCATTCTCTACACGAACGCCTCCGCACAAGGCTGGGGAGCCTATGCAGAAATTGTCCATGCAGCGGGAACATGATCGGCCAAGGAGTCACACTCTAACATCAAACTGGGGGCTGTTTGCAAAGTTCTCCTGGCCTTCGAGTATCAACTACAGGGGAAACTAGTTTGCCGATTCACGTACACCACCACAGCAGCATTTTAACTGAACATACAAGGTGCACTCAGTAGACCTCTTCCTTCAAGCTGAAGACTTCCTTCTGTGGTGTCACAAGCGGAACATCTCCTTGTATGTGAGACACACAGCAGGCAAACTGAACATCCTGGCAGATTCCCTCAGCAGGTCACACCGCATCTTACTGTTGGAATAGATCCTGAACAAAAATGTCCTTCATGACAATATGGAACCGATGGCTTCGCCCTTCATCGATCTGTTTGCAACAAAGTTCAGCAAATGCCTCCTCTTTTATGCATTACCCGTCCTTGACCTGTAGGCCACAGCGGTAGACGCCCCCCCCCCCCCCCCCCCCCCATCCTGATTCTGTCTAAAGTGATTCAAAAGGCAGGCTGAAGAACACAAGGATAATTCTTAAAGACCCCCTCCCCGCAGCTGACCCAACCTCAATTCCCGGATTTCCAGTCTCTGTCTCATCAACCTTCATGCCAGCTTCTGGTTTGTCAATACTTGCTAAGGCAAGCACGCTTGGTGATACAGCACTTGAACCCCCATTTGCTGGATCTCCACGACTGCCTCCTGTGTGGTAGGGTCTGCCTGCACGACTGTTAAATCTTCCCTGTGACTCCAGGGGACTGCGACGACTTCATTCAGTCTACCCTCCAACAAAGGGGTGCTTCCACTGAGACCCTACGTGTTGTGACGGTGGCCAGATGCAAAGGCGTTGAACCTTTATGTGGCCACAAATGGAAAACTTGGGTTTCGTGGAGCACAAACTATTCAATGACCCAGTTCACCCCACCAAGGTTAAGATATCCATTTTTTTCATCCACCTTCTTTCTAATCGGATGTTTGCAGCTGCATTATCTACAGTTTACCGTTAAGCCATATGCACTATAATCTGGCCGCTAGGCAGCAGGGATTTCTCCGAAACCTTTCTCTTTTGGGATTTCTCTCTGCAGTCCCTTCAGCCAAATCAAATACCCGCCTGGGATTTATTCCTTGTCCTAGACTCTTGGTGGAGCCTCCTTATGAGCAGATATACAAGGCTCCCCTCGCCATGCTCTTAAAGAAGATTGCTTTCTTGCTGTCCTTAGCTATGAGGTGGTGTGCAAACGATCTGCATGGAATAAGCGGTGCTAAAGACATCATTACTTTTCATCCAGATGATTCTACCACCCTACCATCATCATCATCATCATCAGGTGCCTTGCTGCATGGCGTTGGCAATTATGGACTTCCACCTGTCTCTACCTCTTGTTGCCTCAAGCATCTCTTCCACCCTCCCTGTCTTCAGCCGCTCTACCAGTCCGTCTAGTATCTTCTCCCTGGGTCTACCCGGTGCTCTCCTTCATTCCAACTTTCCCGTTGTGACCAGGTGTTCCAATTCCCCTTTCCTCATAAAATGGCCTATGAATATAGCCTGCCTTTCCCTAATCTTCCTTATGAATGATCTACTTGTGTCTGCCTCCATCAAGACTGTCTCGTTTGTTTTCTTTGCTGTCCATGGAACTCTCAACATCCTTCTTATCCGTCCATATCCGTCCTGCAAAAGTTCAGGGTTAAGAACCAGTCTCCAAAGAATCCGTCATCCCAGTTGGTTATTCAGACATTGTCCAACACTGTAAACAAGCTAAGAATTTTGGCTTTGCCCAGTTTGATGCTTCAGTTCTACTGGAAGTGCGCTAGACGCAGGCCAGAGATGTCTCTTCATCTCTGTCAATGAGACAAACCCAAAAAACATGTCACAGCAGCAGTATCCCGCTGGATCAACCACATGATCTAACAAGCTTACAGAGAGGTAGGACAGGATATGAGCTTTTTTTTCCCCAGGGTGGCTCACAATGTCTGAGCCCTGGCCACATCCTCAGCTTTTGCATTCTCTGCCCTTCTTAAAGACATCCTGATGGCAGCATATTGACTTTCACTGAACCCTTTTACAGTCATCACCTAAAAGACATCTCCCTGAGGTGAACAGATGTTTTTTCCAGACTATCCTTTGTGGCAGTAAACACTGCTGTCTCTGTCCATGACTCCACAGCTCAAATCAGCATGGCAACACCCTCCCCCTTATTTTCACTCAGCTATGGTTTTTGACACTGTGTATACGAAGTTAAGATGAATTTTTCCCCCTGAAATCCCTGTTCAACTAGTACACTTACCGAGTGGAACACAAACACACACGCACACACACACACACATTCCCAGAAGAATGTGTGAAGAAGGTCAGAAGAATGGAGATCATGGACTCATCGATCCAGCGCCCAGTGAGAAAAAGGTGGGGGGGGGGGGGGAGGCGTGGATTAGTTGAGGCGGATCTTATGTGGATCACATGTGAGCTGGAGAGATATATGAAATTTGGGCCAATAACAGGAGTTACATTGCTCAGTTAGCTACGATTTTTCGTTGGTGAATACTAGTTAAACAATGATTTAAGGGAAAAAAAAAGAAAAAAAAAAAAGGAAAAAAAAAGGAAACAAAAAAAAAAAAAAAAAAAGAAAGAAAAAAAAAAAGAAAAAGAGAAAAAAAAAGACCACCTCGTTTTCTCACGAAGCAGGCATATGTTCTATCTAAGAATAACGTGGGCTGGTCGGTTCTTATGGTACAGCTGTGGACTCAAGATCTGATAGTTCGAGCTCAATTTTGACCCTCAACATTAAAAACTGGCCCGTTTTCAGCCCATTTTAATGTTTCCATCATTCTGGTGGTGTTAGGTTAGTGTTTCATCGGGCCCTCTTCCCCTCATTTCAAGAACCTACCAGCATATAGGGTTTTGCACAGGTTCAGGTATCTACCAGATAATTACTTGCGGAGTTGGGTGGAGCACATATGGAATTGTCCGTATGTGGGATGAATCCCTCTTGAACAAATTCCAAATCCATAGAAAAAGACATCTGCAGCATGTATGATATTGATCTACCTGTGGCCTTCTGAATCATATCTTTAACTACCCTAATTGGCTTACAGCTAGATTAACTTAACAACAGCAAAGAATCTAACTAAGAACCCCCCAGGCCACACGTCACTGATTGCTCTTGTGGCAAGTTCCTGACCTTTCAAGAAGGCTACCGTGAAGTACTGCCAAATACCAAAACTTAATCCTTTGACTCCTGCACCCTGTTCACCAGCATCCTTCATTGTCAACCATGATAGCAAAGCAAAAACAACCCTTTGATTCCCTCACCCTATCCACCAGCTTCCTGCAGGAAACTGGTGAATAGGGTTAGGAAATCAAAGACTTAAGTTGTTGCAGTTGGTGGACAGGGTGCGGGAGTGAAAGGGTTAAATAGATTTAGGGATTTTTAACTGAAACATGAACGAAAAGGATCTCAGTTTCCTTTTCACAATTGTAATTTCATACAAAAACCAGTAAGTTTTCATCTGGTTATATACCCCTTTAGGTAAATTTTATTAGCTACTTCAGATGACCAGCGCTGACTATGCCTGTGCAACCGGAAATTTCCTGGACTATTTGGCATTCATGACGTCAGGGCATTTCCGTTCTCATTCTCCGAATCATGACAAAAGGGAAAATCGACGTACTGGTACATTGGAGCTGATCGTAGTCGTAAACAAACACTGAAACAGTTGCACACGGTGATGACATCAAACCGTCACGATGCATAAACTATTCGGTGGTAAAGCGAAACCTCCATCAGCTACAAATTTACAGATCCAGAAGACGAAACAGATCGAAAGTCTTCGCAAAGTCAGGTCAGTGAGAAAGGAAATTGATTGACAAGCTGAGAGAGTCTAACATTATTAAACATAGGCTACAGCAGTCGTGATCGTGATACACAGGCCTATAAATATATATGCCTTGCTGTCGTCCAACTTTAAAGCAGAACCGCAAGAAGGCTTTGATCTTTTACTGTAATACTAGTTTTATTTATCATGACCACTCTAATACTAGCTTTGTCATGATCATTCAATAATTCATTATTTATCGCGATCACTTCACCGCGTCGCAGTTACTTGAGTTACTAGAGTTAGGCCCTATATCAGTATATGAGTATATCTGTCACATACAAGCAGTCGACACCGTGGGACTGTCACGCACGTTTCAAGTTAAAAAAAAAATCTGTATAATAATTGATTAGTCTAATGATGATGATCATACTAATTCGTTTAGTAAACCATGATAGGTTGGTTTGTTTATTTTGTTTTGCTTCAATAAGGTGTCTCCCATTCTGTGTCTGAAGAGTTTCATCAGATCATCATTCATAGACACTGATCATGCATAGCTACCATGTAGGCTTAAATAATAATTATAGGCTGTGTATACACAGTGTGTGCGTGCATGCAGCACACACACACACACACACACACACACACTCACTCCCTCGCTCACTCAGGTGCTTGCACACAAAATGTGTAAATGACATTTCATGATACAATTGAAGTAGGAAGATACACACACTATATATATATATACAATATTAAATAATTTTATTTTAATGCTCACAAAATGTAGCGCACTTAGAATAGTACACACACACACACACACACACACACACACACACACACACACACACACACACACACACACACACACCACACACACACGCACGCAGCATGCACACACACACACACAACACACACACACACACACACACACACACACACTCACCCACTCTCCTCTCTCTTCTTTCTGTCACGCACACACACATACACACACACACACACACACACACACACACACACACACACACACACACACACACACACACACACACACTGCACACACACAAGTGGTTGCACGCACAATGCGTAGGCCTTAAATGACATTTCATGATACAAGTAGAAAGATAATTATACACATAGATGATAGCTACAATATTTAACGCTTTCAAATGTTACACACACACGCACACACACACACACTTGCACACACACACACCACACACACACACACACACAACATTGACATTCGGAGAGGATAACTTGTAGTGCTACAGCAAGTGATCACTCAGTGTAGATGATTTATAACCTATATTATATCAGGTAAGAAGTCAGGCAACTAACTCGTGTCCAGTTCTCAGCCAGTAAATCATATAATATGAATTTTTTGGATTGGGGGATTCACGAGCTTACAAAGAGAAGTAATGATTTTATTGTTCAGCCAGTTTATGTTTGTGGCAATTATGTTTGTAGCAATTATCTACTACATTAACTTGATTAAGAAGACAGAAAATAGTCAGTTGATTTACAAATTATTGTGAACAGAGACGTTTACAATCAAAACTGACCAAGATTGAAAAATTCAAAACATATGAATAAAGTCATTAAAATCTCCCATTTTATTTTTAGTCAGTGATGTAAACAGGAAAGAATTGAACAAATTAATATAGTACTATGCATTAAGCAGCAATCATAGTGTAATTTGCCTCTGTATTGTTTCAAGATACAGAGGGTTTGAAGTAATCTGACAAAACAAGTAGAAATCACGGCAGATGATATCTCCAGGCCAGAAGTTGGCTTCATTGTCACTTTTTGTGAGTTTTTATATATTACTAGTTTATCTTGATGTATCGCTGAAAAGAGGCATAAATGTGATGGAAAAACATATTGCACTCAGCATGAGATTGAGAGGCAATCAGTTGAAGGGGCGGATACTGCTGCTTCAAGGTGTGGTTATGTTTTGTCATTGTTTTAGTTTTCATAAAGATTAGATTTAGTTAACTATTCAGTGTCACACTGTCAGCAAATGTTCTTGGTTGTAGTAATGTACTCTTTCGTATAAATTTCCTTGTTTCGTTTAATGTGTATGAATTCATGTGTGTGCAGTGAACTCTTTCGTATTTTCCTTATTTCGTTTAATGTTGTATGAATTCACATGCGTGCTTTCAGACAGTCAACTTTTTCTTGTTTTTATCTGCTGGTGTGAATAAGTTATGAGCACGAATAGCTTGCACTAGCTTTTGAAATTTATACACACAGTCAGGTATAGATGAGTGATTTCTCTGCCTGTCTATTATTAGATAGTATATATGCCCAGTTGAGGACTCAGCTGGATATGGAACAGCATCAGCTGTCACTGAGCAAACCAAACCTTGAGTGACAGCCTTGTCACTATTGCTGCATAGAAGAAGGCTGATGGCTGTGACTGGATGGTCGCTGTCATAACATTCCCTCCCTTTGTTGTGCCCAACAGTTGAGTTGGTTACTCCTTGCAGTGGCAATGGGTATTTGTACAGCCTGACTGGGTACTGCCATTTGTAAAGCTTTGTCTTCCTAATTGCCCATAGTGATATCAGCAGACTTCAGTCTTTTCAGATAACATTGCATATACCCTTGTATCACAGGAATGGGCTGGGATGATGCAATGATCTCTCAGTAAAGGGTACCTCTTGGGATGCAGCATCTTGCATGCAGTGGACGTAGCCAACCCAGCGTTGTCATTGCTGTGTAAAGAGGGCATACATGCTTAATTGGCATGCTGGTCTGGTTCAAGACATATTTGTGACCTCCCACCACGAAATCAGTCTTAACTCACCGTCAGTCGAACAGCACTAGGAGCTGAAAAGGTGACTGAAGGTCTACCGGGGTGTTTTGACTTTTTCTCAAAATTGATTTCTGTAGACTATAATCTATCCCCTACAGAATTTTTTTTCTTGAAAAAATATTGATCAATTTAAAATGGTATTTTAATGCACTGATCGCAGCAGAAAGAACGCAATTTCCTACCAAAAGTACCAATTTTTGTCTCTTATTATGAACTGTAACCTGTACAGTACCCCCATATGTAATATACTGACAAAAAGGTCTTTGGTGCACCTTTCAGATAATGACAGCTAAAATTAGAAACAAACTGGGTCAAAGCCACCAAATATAGAAATTTAAGAAAAGTGGGTAAGACTAAGAGAGCACACAAAAACTTTAGAGGCCGTTTTCTCAAAATGGCCATCATACAACTTAATGACTTTAAACATACATAACTTCTACATTTTTTTTTAGTACAAGCTTTATTCAACTACCAAAATAATCAGCAGAATGTACAATTTCCAGTGATATGTATATCTCAAAATGCCCAAAATGCTAGTTAAGACTGATTCCGTGCTGGCAGGTCACATTTGTTTGACATATGGTCCTTTAGGAAATGTTCAGTCTAGTGAAAGTGCTAGAGGTGGAAGCTACCGAGGTGCTCTTGGCACATGTAGATTGTCCAGTGTTTGCTGCCGAAGAGAAGGTACTCAGTACCTATGCTGAGTATGTTTCAGTCTTAAATACAATAAATGACTGTAGTGAGCTTGATGTTTTCTCACTTTCATTGACAGCTTGGCTATGGCAGCGGTGGCTATTTCTCTCAGAACCTTGGTTGAGGGAAGGGTTGCTGGAGACTGTTGATCCTAATGAGATGAATTCATATAATTTAGATCACTTACCGGATGTGATCACTGATGCTGCTGCTAGGGTCTTTGCGGATGTTTTTGTCGATGATTGGTATGTATGACTTATCTGCAGGCTGTACACAGCGCTGGCTAGCAACTCCTCTTCCACCATGTGGTGTTCGTCTGTCGTCATCGACAATGACCTTGGCTTCATGAAGTTGATTTGAGTCAGTGTGTCCGGAGGTGACTGATCAATCCAATCCGGGCACGGAAGTAACGTCCACAGGTTGGACATCTGTGATTGGTTACTGTGGTTGAAGGGTTTGCAGCCCTAGCTTTCCGTGCAGCTCGTTTTTCTTGTGCAGATTGGATACGAGACACTTCTGAAGTGGTACATCCGGTTTCGATTCTTCTACGCCAGACTGTGCGTCGAGGGCAAGGTTTTTCCAATTCTCCCAGTCTATGTTGAGGGACTTTAGCGATGCCTTCAAGCTGTCTTTAAACCATTTTCTCTGGCCTCCAACGGTTCTCTTTCCAGACGCCAGTTCCCCGTCTCTTTTGACTCTTTTGAAGTAAAGTGTGGATGGAGGGGAGATTGGCTCTCTCTAGTACTTCTGTATCAGGGATCTTCTCTTGCCATCGGATATTGAGAATCTTTCTGAGGCTTTTGGTGTGAAAATGATTCAATTTCCTTGCGTGTCTACTGTAAACAGTCTAGGTCTCACTGCCGGAGAGGAGAGTGGTGAGGACCACCGCTTTGTACACTTTGAGTTCAGTTGTAGCCGAGATACCTCTTCTGTCCCATACAGTAGGACGCAGCCTCCCAAATGCAGTACTGGCCTTTGCTATGCGTTTGTTGACTTTGTCGTCAACATGCACACAACGTGATACTGATAGGGAACTGCCGAGAATATTGTGAAGTTGTCGACTGCATGTAGTTTTGTGCCCTTGACCTCGATATTTGGTTCAGTATATGGAACACCTGGAGGAGGCTGATACATGACTTCGGTTTTCTTGGTGCTAATTGTAAGACAGAAGTTGTCGCAAGCAGTTGAAAATTTGTCCATGCATTGTTGCATCTGTTCATCACTGTAAGCATTATTTTAACGCACAATCGTCTGCATTTGGATGGTTTCAAGTGAAGATCTGTCAGTAGAGCAGTTAGTATCAAGTTGATTATACATAGAGTAGTAATTAGTATCAAGTTGATAATTATACATTTTCAGTTTGATGGATGAATAATATCTGTACTAATTGTAAGTTCAGTATCTTATGACTGATACCTGTGATATTAAGTATGATAAGGTAAACTCTTAAATTCTTTTGCTTTTGTTTTGATCTGTTTTTATTTGTTTGTTAGCATTCAATTTTTAATTGGTTGATTGATTGATTCATTTTGTTTTCTTTTCAAAATTTTCAGTGCTATTGAAATTTTACGAGATGTGGAATACAGGGTGATCAAGCGAATTGGAGCTAACGACATCACTCTCATTATGTAAGTTCAAGATTTTATTACTTAATAGTCATGCGGTAACTTTATAACATGTACTGACTCAGATGTGTGTGTGTGTCTGTGTGTGTGTGTCACTGTGTGTTCATGTTCTGTGTATTGTAGAGAGAATGTGTATTATAATTATGGCTTGTGTATGTGCATCTGGTTGTGTTTATCATATGTGTGTGTGTGTGTGTGTGTGTGTGTGTGTGTGTGTGTGTGTGTGTGTGTGTGTGTGTATGTGTGTGGTGTGCGTGAAAATAACACCAGAGAAAAGACTTAAGACATAGACTTGTTAATTATGATCTCATTGGTGTCACCCCAAAAGAACAGCTTCATGAAAAATATTAAAGAGATTCTTGTGTTCTTTGATTTGCAAACATAAATAATTACTTGGAATTGTATATATACATGTATATGTACTGATGTAGTGTGTGCTGATAACATGTCAATTAATACAGAGCTGATAACATGTCAATTAATACAGAGCTGATAACATGTCAATTAATACAGAGTGTTGTCATATAGTTTTGATTTTTATTAGAAAAAAATCTTTGACTACCTATATAAGTCTTACAGGTGTCTATCTTGTAGAAAAAACAAATGCAATGCAAAGGTGCATGACACAGATGGGATAATTGTGATTTTTATGGCCATAGGCCTTAACAGTTTGATTCAGACATAGCTCACATAGTACACATGAACAACAACAAGAAAACATTTATACTTGCATTACACAAAACACTTATAACTGATTATCTGATAAGCAATTCTGGTTTTTGAAATGATAGATACAGAAATATGGCAAAGTTCCTTGTAGTATTTTTGTTGTCTGAAGATAATTGCAGAATAACTGTACCACAGATTGTAAAGTATACAGTGTGCTGTTTGTTATTCTCTGTCATGGACATTCCTGTGTTTAGACAATAATTAGACAGCTCTCTCGTTGTTCTTCTCTCCCAGGGAATCAAGGAAATACAAAGCTTAGTTCTTCATCATCCCATCATGTTCTTTGGAAAATCTGATAAATGGTAGATTACAAGATCCAAAGCAAGTGTGACTGCCCGCGCCCAAGTAAACCGGAACCAGAAGAACAAGAAAACCAATGCAAGCGCGTATTCAACAAAACAAAATTTGTGTTGAATAGGCGCTTGCATTGGTTTTCTTGTTCTTTCTGGTTCTGATAAATGGTAGTTTCCTATGGCTATATAAACAGTAGGACTAGAAAAGAGGATTATTGATCAGGGGTTTGTGTGAAAAGTTTTTTTTTGTTTGGCTAGTTCACAGAGACTCGAGGGGAGCGTTGATTTACAATTGATGAAAACAAAAATGGTTGAGTATTTGGAAACATGTACTGAAGGTTACAGTTTTAATAGTAGTTTGTACTAATTACTGTGAAAGATTGTTCCATGTTGGATAAAGTAAGATTTGAGATATATGTGGTATAAATTTAAACTACACTTACATAATTATTTGACCAGTTTTCACAGAAGGGGGCCAAATTGGATGCCAACCTCAAGCTAAGCAACAGCCCTGAGAACATGTTGAGGGTCAGGCTGGGTGATATTGAGATTTTTGTCTTGCTGTATTGGGTAACACTATTTATCATATACTGATATAGTGAGAGTTCAGAGTAAAATTTGACGAGGAAATATATCAATGTACCATTTTAAAATGATATCCCCTTTAAATTAAACCAAACCAGTTTATGAGGCAAAAATCATAGTTTTGCATAGCAATTAGCATTTACTGTAATCAAACACAATCCTTGGCATATCATACCACAGTGTACAACAACTGCATCTGCAAGTTCTAAAAGTTTGATAAAGTTTTCGCAATGATTGAAGGAAAAACTTGGAAAGGTTAGTGCCTACCTTTAACTGCAGTCTTCTGTAAAAATCTATTTCTTCACCTACCCCATTTAAGAAGCTTTTACTTGGGCATTATAAATCATCAGAGGTTTGATCTAGACATAAATGGAAAGAGTATTTCTACTTTTCAGTGATACTGATTATATACCCTCAAAAATTGACTTTGGACCCCTTTCAAAGGTACATTTATGTATGTTTTTTTATCCATAGATTCTAAAATCTGAATTAAAGTGACTGCCAACGTTCAAGCAAATATGAACCAGAAAACCACAGAAATAGAATGCGCAGTTGATATAACAAAACAAGACATGCACAAGTTTTGGCAACTGGCCTTTGTCAAGCATAATATACAAGAGATAAAAGAAAATAAGTGCACAACACATAGCACACACACAAAAATTAGTTTCCCAGACATAGCTCCCGGCAGGAGCAAACGATAGACAACTTTCCAACGGCAGCATCCTGGCAGGAGCTCCTGCTTGGATACTACATTTGGGAAGTTGTCTACTGTTTTATTTTTGTGTGTGTGTGTATGTGTGTTAAGTGTTGTGCATTTATTTTTTGTGTGTATGTCTCTTGTACACGTTTGACAAAGGCCAGTTGGCTGAAGATTTGTGCCTGTCTTCTATTAAGATTTAAATACATGTTCTGCTTTTCTGTTTATGTGTTTTTCTGGTTCTGATCTATTCTGTTTGGATGCCAGTTATTTAACTGGTTTGATTGATCCTTTTGATAGAGCCATGGGCTCTAGATGTGGTATCAAGTTTAGTCCTAGCCTGCAGCATTAAAAAGTGGCCTGTTCACTGCCCATGTTACTGTTTTCCATCATACTGGTGGTATCAGTGTTTCATAGTTCCCTACCCCATCTTATTGTTTCATAGTTCCCTCTCTCTGTGACCCCATCTCAGTGTTTCATAGTTCCCTCTCCCAGTGACCCCATCTTAGTGTTTCATAGTTCCCTCTCCCTGTGACCCCATCTCAGTGTTTCATAGTTCCCTCTCCCTGTGACCCCATCTTAGTGTTTCATAGTTCCCTCTCCCTGTGACCCCATCTTAGTGTTTCATAGTTCCCTCTCCCTGTGACCCCATCTTAGTGTTTCATAGTTCCCTCTCCCTGTGACCCATTTCAGGACCTTGCCAGCACTTAAGGTTTTTGTGCAGGATCAGTTATTCTGCCAGATAATTGCTGGTAGATTTGGTTGGAGCACATATGGAGTTGTCTGAGGGCATTGAATTCCTCGGAACCAAACTCCAAACTTGAATATATATTACTTATTAGATGTCAGAAACATAAAATATCATCTGCACTATTTGAATGTGAAATAGTACATAATTACTCTCATTATGATGTGGCCTTCAAATTCTGTTCTCTCATTCTGATTTTGTCAAATATTTCTTCATGTGTCTCTCTGTATATCATGTTGTCTGTCTCTCTTTCTCTTTCCCGTATGGAGAGTGTATGGTTAGACGGATAATATTTTATAAGAGACTTAGTGAGATTGCATCATATTGTGATTTTTGTGTGTGTGAAGATGTGAACCTAAAGTTGCATCATTGTAATTGTTTTTATGTAATATTTGCGATAATGTATGTGTAACTGTAATATTAGTAGTGTTTACACCACTTCATAGGAGTTATGGTCTAAAGTTAACAAACTGTCCAGTGTACAGTTTCTTTTTCTTTCCATCTTCTTCCATTCTGTCTCCCGCTCCTCTCTTTTCACTCATTCAGTATTTCATTTAGTAGATAATGTTGACATAACAAATTATTTATCAACCACTTCTTATGCACATCTTACTCAGTATTTCATTTAGTAGATAATGTTGACATAACAAATTATTTATCAACCACTTCTTACGCACATCTTACTCAGTATTTCATTTAGTAGATAATGTTGACATAACAAATTATTTATCAACCACTTCTTACGCACATCTTACTCAGTATTTCATTTAGTAGATAATGTTGACATAACAAATTATTTATCAACCACTTCTTATGCACATCTTACTCAGTATTTCATTTAGTAGATAATGTTGACATAACAAATTATTTATCAACCACTTCTTACACACATCGTTTTGTCAGTGAGTGTAGCTGTTGCACAGTAACTCTTACAAGTTGCATCCTCCATGAGACATGAAACTGATTAAACCAAAGATTTGAGGGTCCTAGCAATCATACGTGTTATATATGTATATTTAAAGTAGATAAGGCACACCCCATAGCAGGTTGCACTATTTGTTGAAGGCGTCTGGTTAGATTCAACAAGCATATGTTGTGTAGTTGTTTTTTCTTGTCTTTTTTTTTAATATTCTAAATCCAAAACAAGTGTGACTGCCCGTGCTCAAGTGAACAGGAACTACAAAAAACACAAAAAAAGAATCAGAACGCGTGAAGTCTTTTTCTCACTCTGGACGAAGCTGCAGGGAAGTTTCAGTCTTTTTCTCCTAATTTGTGTATTTGGTGTTTGTGATCTTAAAGTAACAAAGGCCAGTTGACCGAAAATTTGCGCCTGCTTTGTCTGGTTGTATTAAATATGCATTCTGATTCTTTTTTCGTGTTTTTTCTGGTTCCTTTTTTTTTTCATTTTAAATTTAATTTTAAGATCATTGTGCTTATTTTCCTTTATTTGTGCTAATTTTTTTCTGTCTCATTTTTTTTGGCCACTTTAATGGCCATGGAAACTGGTGACAATTTTTCACGATGCTATGATGATAATGGGAATGATAATCTTGATGCTGTAGAGTTCTATTCTAGATTTAGACTGCATTACAGGGCTGTCCTCTAAGCTTACTGTCATAATATATCATGGCATTAGCCTGTCCTGAGAGATACAGATGCCTGAGATGTACTGACACCTGAGGTGTTGGTCAGGAAGTTTTATTGATACCCTTAGTGATGCATCTGTGAAATATATGAATCTCAGCTATGTGATCCCAATCTTCCCAATGAGCCCATAGCACACTCAGCTGTGGGCAGGAGCAAGTTAGGGCCAAAAAACCCCACAGTGATTATTGATGGGATTCAAACCCACAACCTTCCAGTTGGTAATCCTTGCACTGACTAATGCAGCAGCGAGTCGTGCTTGTGAAATAGTATATAGTGTATGCAGATACATGCCTTGACTGTTTATTCAGCAAAGGTTTTGCATTTGTGTGTTCATGTACTCATTTTATGAACCCAGAATTTCACACTTAAATCACGCAGTGTTGAAGTTTTAATAAATGATTAATTGTTACTGTGTGTGCTTCATGACAAAGTAGAGTATGTTTCATTTTGTTTTCAGTTGATCTGAACAAGGAAGTGAGGGTTAGGATGTTAAAATATTAATCACTGGATTCAAAGCCAGTTATTTTGTAAAATCGTTATTTTTTTCTTTTCAAGTGTCCTTGTGGGTTTAATTATACTGCCTGTAACAAGTAATTGATGTTCACAGTATGTGTGTGTGTGTGTGTGTGTGTGTGTGTGTGTGTGTGTGTGTGTGTGTGTGCGTGTGTGCGCGTGTGTTACTGTGCATGTTTGTGTTGTCATGTGTGTATTTGTATCTCTAGAGGGTGTGTGTGTTGTGTGTGTGTGTGTGTGTCACATTGTGTGTGTGTGTGTGGTGTGTGTGTGTGTGTGTGTGTGTGTGTGTGTCACATTGTGTGTGTTTCACATTGTGTGTGTGTGTGTGTGTGTGTTCACATTGTGTGTGTGTGTGTGTGTGTGTGTGTGTGTGTGTGTGATGTGTGTGTTTGTGTGTGTCTCACATTGTGTGTGTGTGTGTGTGTGTGTGTGTGTGTGTGCCTGCGTGGTGTGTGTGTGTGTGTGTGTGTGTGTGTGTGTGTGTGTGTGTGTGTGTGTGTGTGTGGACAGTATTACACAGACACTTGTGATGACTGATTCAGGATCAGGTGACCTTTTTTTTTTTTGACTTCCTTCCAAAGTGTCAGGTGTACATGTCTTTCCTAATACCAACTGAGGACAGTGTCCGGTGTTGGAAAATTATTAAGTGACTCAGGTTTTCACCATTCTCCTATGTCCTGTACTTTGATGTACATTTAGGTGCATGTACACTGGTAAAACTAAAGTTGCACAGATTAAGTCAGATCCCATCCAGATTACCTGAAATGAAAACAAAGAAAGAAGCGAACACCAAACAAACAAGAAGCGAACTCTGTTGTAAAAAATTATGAATGTAATTGATACTGATGTGGATGAGGCTTTGAAATTGTTTAATGATGTTTTAAGAGAAAAAAAATCTAAAAATAAATGTTTGTTGATAAAATCAGGAAAAAAAAACTGACTGGTTCTACACTGAATTTAATGAAGAAAAGAAAAATGTGAGGTTTTTTTTTTTCAGAAAAAAAAATCCATGAAATCTTAAGATAAAGACGTACCGCTTAAAAAGGAGAGAGTACTAAAACGAAAAGAAAAAGAATAATGTGTTACAGCGCAGTGCTGGAAGAAAAGTAATTACAACAAAAGGCCAGAAACATTTCTGCAGACACTTGATTAAAACCTTCACTCCTGTGGATAGTGTGAGGAGTGAAAGGGTTAAGTTTTGTTTTGCTGTCATGGCTGAGATACAGATGCTGTAGACAGGGTGAGGGAGTCAAAGGGTTAAGAACATTCATGTAAAGATCTCCAACTATCTAATAATATAACTACAGATAAGTTGTGTGAACATTTTGAGAGAATATTGGACAAAGAATCAGACTTAGACAAACAGAATGTGATGTTAGAAACAGAGATGAAAATCCAAGCTTGGATTGTCCCATATCTAAAGAGGAAGCGCTGCTGGTTATGAGTAACTAAAAACCTTAAAGGATACCAGTGACAGCATATATAGTTATGTTTGATTTAAAGTCCAGGGTAAAATCATTAAAGGCATCAAGTATTCATAGAACAAAGTTGCTTGTAAATTATACATTCTCAGATTTAGTCATGAGCAAATCAGGGTGTGGGATGTTTCAGTCAATTTGTTCATTGTTTCAAAGCAGAGATTGATTGGTTGTTGTTAGTGAGACTGGAACAGTTGAATGCATAATACATTTTTAATTATTTCTAGAGAACTTTGTATTTCGATGAAACTTAGTAAGTTAGTATGTTTATTTTGCATGCTCTTGTAACGTTTAGATGTGGTATTTCAATATATTGCAATATTGCAGTACAATCACAGAGATACAAGTACCCTGGTGAGAACAGTGCTATTTGTCACATATGTCACATTTCCATTGAAGATGAATTAACCCCCCCCCCCCGACTGACATGATTTATGTGAAGATTTAATTCCTTTTAAAAAGTTTTAGATGTTGTAAAAATCAAAGTCTGTTTCAACTGTCATTACTTTTGTTTCATCTATCCTTGCTTTTCTCATTTAAAACTGATGACACTATTAACAAACTTACAGTATATCTGTATGAATTATCAAAACAGATTTGAAGAGATTATATTACAAACTTAAGTGGGTTTCATTTACATGTAGTTTGTTTGCTTTTTGTTAATGTAAATTTATTCATGACTATATGTCAGTTTATTTGTTTTTCACACCCCTTCATAATGTTCAGAGGTTATGGCCTGTTTGAATAAAGCATCCAGTCCAGTCCAGTCCAGTCTCTCTCTCTCCTCCTCTCTTTCTCTCTCTGTCTTCTCTCTCTCTTCTCTCTCTTTCTCTCTCTGTCTTTCTCTCTCTGTCTCTCTCTTTCTCTCTCTCTTTCTCTCTCTCTGTCTCTCTCTTCTCTGTCTCTCTCTTTCTCTCTGTGTCTCTCTTCTCTCTCTCTCTCTCTCGCTCCTCCTCTCTTTCTCTCTCTATGCCCTCCCTTCTCTGTCTGTCTGTCTGTCTGTCTCTCTCTCTCTCATACACACACACACACACCCGTGTACGTACACATGCATGCACACACGCGGCGTGTGCGCTCACACACACACACACACACACACACACACACACACACACACACACACACACACACACACACACACACACACACACACACACACACACACACACACACTCCACTCTCTCTTATTTGCTGCCATACACATTGTCACTTGCTGTCTTCTCTCTCACATGAACACGCAAGCAAGTATGGAGACATGCACATGTATGTACTACACACACATGCACACACGTATGCAGGCATGCACTCACATGCACATACACACAAGCATGCACACATACACACACAGTCATTTGCTGTCGTGTTTTATTCACCTCCTGCAGTCATGTTTATCATATATGTCTTTATTTCTGTGTCTGTGGAGAGCTTTAACTGCCTCTGCTGGGGCGCTCTTTTCAGTTAATATTGTTTTGTTACCAAACCCAAGTATATGTGTGCAGGCGTGAGAGTGAAATGCCCATTATGCTTTATGTGAATTAAGAGTGTAATGTTAGCTTACCCTGTATATTTTCTGAGCCTTAACTGCACAGTTTCTGCAGGCCAATTCATAAGTGTTATACAAATATGTAAAATGTGTGTGTGTGTGTGTGTGTGTGTGTGTGTGTGTGTGTGTGTGTGTGTGTGTGTGTGTGTGTGTGTGTGTGTGTGTGAGAGAGAGAGAAAGAGAGAGAGAGTGAGTGTGTGTGTGTGTGTGTGTGTGTGTGTGTGTGTGTGTGTGTGTGTGTGTGTGTGTGTGTGTGTGAACTGCCCACTATATGCTTATTAAATATAATACTTGGTTAAAAAAAAAAATCTGGTTTCTTATATGTGCACGGATCCCTAATAGTAATCCTTTCATTCCCTTGCCCAATCCATAAGTAGGGTGAAGGAGTGACATGGTCAATAAAGCTGGCTTGTTATTATGAATCATTTTGTATATATCACAATTCTCCACAGTCACTTGGACTCACTGCACATTATGTAATCATCAGACTTTTTATTGGAGCATGAAAAAAATCAAGCTGTTTGACAAGCTGACCACAATCTGCTGTAATGCTGTATGGTCTGCAGCTTTAGTGGGCGTGAATTTTGGGCATTTTTGCAGTTCCAGTCCACAAGACAGCCACTCACATGACTTACTTTACAGGATCTTTAACATGCGTATTTGATATTCTGCATATAGGTATACACATGAATGAAGAGAATTTAAAGACTGGCAGGTCTGCATGCATGTTGACCTGGGACACTGGAAGAATCTCCACCCTTTGTCCACCAGGTGGACGTGTCTAGGTGACTCAAATCCAGAACCTTCCAGTTGAAAGTCCAACGTTTATAAATCCTCTTGACTACTGTGCCCATTGTTATTTACATTAATGGTTTTCTTACAGAGCCTTAACGGCACAGTTTCCACAAGACAAGCCCATCGTCACTGTCGCTCCGCCCGTCACACATTCATGGGTTGACCCGCAATCCTTACGGATCACAGGATGCCCCAGTATAAACAATGTAAGTGATGTTTTGACATGTACCCTGTTTTCATAAATAGCATTTTTTGTAAAGTTTAAACAGTGCAAGTGATGTTCGTTAAGTAACCTTTTTTCATACATAGGAATTTTTTTTAGTATAAACAGTGTAAGTGATGTTTTGACATGTAACCTATTTTCATACACAGGATTTTTTTAAAGTATAAACAATGTAAGTGATGTTTGACAAGTAACCTGTTTCCATACATTAGATTTTTTTTAGCATAAACAGTGTAAGTGATGTTTTGACATGTAACCTGTTTCCATGCATAGGATTTTTTAGCATAAACAGTGTAAGTGATGTTTTGATATGTAACCTGTTTCCATACATAGGTTTTTAGCATAAACAGTGTAAGTGATGTTTTGACAAGTAACCTGTTTCCATACATAGGATTTTTAGTATAAACAGTGTCAGTGATGTTTTGACAAGTAACCTGTTTCCATACATAGGGTTTTTAGCATAAACAGTGTAAGTGATGTTTTGATATGTAACCTGTTTCCATACATAGGGTTTTTAGCATAAACAGTGTAAGTGATGTTTTGATATGTAACCTGTTTCCATACATTGGGTTTTTAGCATAAACAGTGTAAGTGATGTTTTGACATGTAACCTGTTTCCATACATAGGGTTTTTAGCATAAACAGTGTAAGTGATGTTTTGATATGTAACCTGTTTCCATACATAGGGTTTTTAGCATAAACAGTGTAAATGATGTTTTGACATGTAACCTGTTTCCATACATAGGATTTTTAGTATAAACAGTGTCAGTGATGTTTTGACAAGTAACCTGTTTCCATACATAAGATTATTTTTTAGCATAAACAGTGTAAATGATGTTTTGACATGTAACCTGTTTCCATACATAGGATGTTTAGTATAAACAGTGTCAGTGATGTATAGAACTTCTCAAATCTAACACAGCTTACGCTACCCATTCAGCTAGCATAGAAGCAGATACAAAGTACAAAAACAGCAAGCTCAGAACACTCCTATAGAAGCAGATACAAAGTACAAAAACAGCAAGCTCAGAACACTCCTGCTGTTTTTGTACTTTGTATCTGCTTCTATGCTAGCTGAATGGGTAGCGTAAGCTGTGTTAGATTTGAGAAGTTCTATACAACATGGGAGATAATTCTCAAGAGTTGTGTCCTTTGATTATATTATAAAAATTCTCCCTGCTTCCCTCTTATTTCTTTAGTGTCAGTGATGTTTTGACATGTAACCTGTTTCCATACATAGGATTTTTTCTATGGTTGGAATTGATATTCCTTTTAATTACTAAAAAAGAAAAAGAAAAACAAAAACAAAACGAAAAAACAAGGGGGATTGTTGTTGGTAGAAGCTACAGTGGATACTGATTCTAATGTTTAGATGGAGGCCAGACATTTTTAGTATGCGCATGTTACATAGCTCTTGCAGGGTAAAGTTTGCTATACTTTTTTTTTTTAATCTTCTTTCAGAAAGGGGAAGTTGGGCACAGACATTGAGATTGAGTAGAAAAATGAATGACTCAGGAGTCAGGTGGATTTATTGATACAATTTAAAATGTATGGGATTTTATCAAGGGTGTCTTTGTGGAGTACACTCTGTACTTCCAATGAAACATGAATGCTGTTAATGTTACAATAAACTATTAGGATAATAATGGCTGCTTGTACAGTGCCTCATCTTACAAGAGCCCTGCGTGTTCACAAAGCATGAGAGATAATGGCAGACACACATGAAGTGATTGTGTGCTTTTAAAAACTTTTTTTTTTTTAGTTGGAACAGAGAAAGCTGAACATAGTTGAACATGGGATAGAAAGTTTTATCACATTTCACAGAGAGAGAGAGAGAGAGAGAGAGAGATGAACATACGTGTAGTTGAACATGGGATAGAAAGTTTTATCACATTTCACAGCGAGAGAGAGAGAGAGAGAGAGAGAGAGAGAGAGAGAGATGAACATATGTTTAGTTGAACATGGGATAGAAAGTTTTATCACATTTCACAGAGAGGAGAGAGAGAGAGAGAGAGAGAGAGAGAGAGAGAGAGAGAGATATGAACATACATGTAGTTGAACATGGGGTAGAAAGTTTTATCACAGCTTATTTGTAAGTTGTGACACCTTTGATTTATGATTGGGATTTTCTGTATAATTAATTAATGATATATATATTGCACTTTTGTATTGTATAATATTTATGTGTTGTATATTGTCATGCAGATTTATGGCAGTTGAGCTTCTGCCTATACAGAAGGCACATCATCATCGTGCTATTCTAATAATACCACCTTTCCTTTCTCACTATATAAGCATTAGTGATGCCTTGTTGGCATAGAGGTAGAGCTCCCACCCTGTTTGCATGGATTTTACCCTGATTCAGAATGGCAGGGGGGATTTTGTACTCCAGTCTACCCAGCTGTGAACTGGCACAGACTCTTTTAAGGTTATGGAAGGTAAAGCAGCATGGGAGAGGAGTGGTCATAATCACCCCCATGGGGGATGCCAGGGGCTCTTTCAGTATAAATAGTATTCCCACCTTCTGGAAATTCTGTGCTAAAAATTTCCTCTTTTCTGTCACTCGTTTTGTTTCTTTCTTCCTCCTTTACTTTCTGTCATTTCTTCCATCATTTTCTGCCTTGCTGGTCCATTCACCTGAGTGTGTTCGACAAAGTCTTGTGTACTTGCTCTTAGATTGATAATTGGGTACATGTATAAAGTGCATTTTGGCTCTAGGGAAGTGAGAATGCGGAAACAATTTCAGGTTATTTAGGCCTGTTTTTATGCATGTTTTGGTGTCCTTACTTATATTCCAATTTGTATTCAGGTATGTTTTTTTAATCTCTTGTGTGATTAATTGGACGGAGTGGTCAGTGCCAGGGGCATCTCCTTAGATTATGTGCGCAAATGCGTTGATATGCATACTTGATTTTCTTGTCCTTTTTTGCCTGTTGAAGTATATGTTTTAAAAAGATTATAGCCCTGATATGGCTGTACACGGTGGCTGAGCTTTAGACAAAAATAACAATAATAACCCTCATAATGCTGGTCACCAGAAAAACTGAAGTTCCAGCCATGTTACTTCCCTGTGACCTGAGGGTTTGGGGACAGTGTTTCGTGTGTTTTTTTTGCTTTGTTGTGTGTATTTTGTTTGTGAAATTAAGTCCATATTTCCTTTTCCACCTACTCTTTTGTCTCATTATTAATCCCGTATCTGTGGCATTATCCTCCACATTTGTGTCTCTTCTTTCAGTTTTCCATGCACAGCGACTTGGGTCAGGCAATGCAAACGATACTTGAGGAGTTCAAGAAGAATCCTCCAGTGCTTGTGCCACCAGCTTTGTACGTCTTGATATTTTCTATTCTGTTCTTTTTTGTTGTTGTCCTTTTTTTTTTTTCTCTCTGTATTAATATTGTATGCAGTCCTGAGTGGTATTTAGGTGATTGGGAGGTGGGGGGGGGGGGGCTGTCTAAATTGTGATGAATAACTATTATTTATTGTTGGTTTCTTTTGCCGTGGATGGTATTGTGTCAGTCATTTCACATCACATTTATAGGCAAGTCTGTGAAAGATTCAGTCTGTTTTCTGCCTGTGAACATTTCAGTTTTATTTTTTGATTGAATTCAAGTGTGCTGTTTTAACATATATTTATAAAGGAATACTGTTCTGTGTCACATATATGATTATAATTCAAGTATGTATACTTTGCAGTGAATATGCAAATTTAAGGTTTTTAGCACATCACAGAATTAGTGGTTTTATGACAGGAATGAAATGTGTCCTAGATCTTCAAGGTTTTATGTATTTGTTTCTTTGGGGTTTTTGTTTGTTCGTTTGTTTTTCTGCACATGCACAAAGAACACACACACACACACACACACACACACACACACACACACACACAGCACACACACACACACACACACACACACAACACACACAACACACACACACACACACACACACACACACACACACACACACACACACACACATCACACACAACACACACACACCACACACACACACACACACACACACACACACACACACACACACACACACACACACACACACACACACACGGAGGCATACATACTAAACAAACACATACCTCCCCCACCCCACCCCCCACACATACACAATTCACTAAGTTCAATAGTTCAGAAGAATTCAAGATACCTTACTACTCCCAAACAGTCCGCTTCTCCTCCATACCCGATGGGACCACCTCCAGGATATGCTCCACCGAATTACGTCCATCCAGGATCTGACCCTTACCCTCCAGGTGTTGGGGGTGCTGGGGGTGCACCTCCTGTGCCGCCTCGTCAGCAGTCTGGCTCGCTGCCTAATGGTAGTGTTGAGGTAATGTTGATAGTCTGTGTATGGGTGTGTTTGTGTACTTAGGTGTATGTCATATAACTGATCAATATTCTAAAGATTTTGAGGCTGGATCATTTTTAAGACAGAATAGGAATGTCAATTAAAGAAGATGAAATGTAGGGTGTGTTTAATATTGTGTGCACATATATGCATGCATGCACACATAAGAGTTACACATGCACTCACACGCATACAGACACACACACATCACACACAAAACACACACACACACACACACACACACACACACACACATACACACACACATACACATACACACACACACACACACACACACACACACACACACACACACAAATGCACACACATACACCTTGTGTGTGTACAATGCATACAGAGCATCAGGTGTTAAAGGTCTATAAGCCGTGTCCAGCGTTGATTTATGGAAAAATAAAAAGACACACAGCATGCAAGCAAGCTCACCAAGACATTGTTTTATTCCTCTTTTCTTTTTATAGAGTATGATTTTCATTGGCCAGAGTCCTGATGTTTTCCCATGGGATTCAATGTCCTATTTCTGTACAATAGTCTTCAGCTGTTATAACTGAGGCCCTTGTGGTGTTTGACTCTTGCAATATTTCTGTTCTATAACTGTGGGCAGTATGATAGAATCAAGTACCAATCTTTATAGTCTCGTGTGTAATTTTTCCATTGTCTTGTATGTAATAATTTATGTCAACAGGGTGGAGTGGAAGCTGAAGGCTTCCCTGACTTTACCATGCCCAATGTCATGAAGGCTTTCCCACAGCTGAAAGATAAAAAGTAAGTTTTGTAGATAGCTTCTTTTACAGCATTTTTCTTGGATGCATGCCATGTGTATTGTTTTGCCCACACTGTGCAGGCAGTGTTTTGCAGTATAGTCTGTATACAGTTTTCAGTGGGCGTGCATGCTGGTGGTGTTTTTATGTTTCCATAACCCAGCCTCTTACATGCCTTACAGAATCTTTAACGTGTGTGTTTGATCTTCTGCATGCGTTCTACACACACACTACCCCTTTTATGATATATGCTGCATATTTATCACTGTTAATTAAGGATGTTCAGAATTATGTTCTTGATTCTACATTAATGATAAAAGCAGAGGAGTTCAGTATGTTATCACTATTGGACCTGTGCACAGTTATTTTTTCTTTGAAGTTTATTTTTTAATTTGTATTTACAAGATACAGATACAAAAATAGAGCAATAATAGCAGAGCATGAATGCAATCAAGTGAATGATTGAATTTCTGTGCTCAATTTCGTTTGGTTTTCTTTGTGCACAATTTCCTCCGTTTTTGTTTTTTTTCTTCTTTTTAAGAGAGTAGGGATAGGGCAGTGTAGTAGTCTGTAATTTTCTTGCCTAAGCTTACTTTAAAAGACAATAATCCAGTTTCAGTAAGCCCAGTTTTAGGTGTATAATAAAGATTAAAAAAAACAAATTCATGCATGAAATTTTTGTCTAATGTTCAAAACTAAGGCCCAAGCAGCATTTGAGCTTCTTCTGTAGCATGAGTTTTCAAAAGAATAAAAAAGCTTCAGTTTCATGTGGCTTTGTTTCTATCCTTCGACTGAATCATTTACAGTTGCTCCTATGTCCCAGGAGATTTGCTTTGCCTCTTTCTACCTGCTTTCCTTTCCCCTCAGTTTTCCAGTTTTATGTCTGTACTTGTATGCATTGTATGGTACTGTTAACATGCAGTATATATGGTGAGCATTGTATGTTATCGTGCTAGTAAGTAGATCGATTTACAGTAATTTAATATATGTGGTAAACATTTGATATTCCAATGCTAGGTTGATGGAGCTTCAAGAACTGATTGAGAATGATGAACAGCTGCTGGAGATGGTGCAAGGTCTGCCTGAGCTCAAGTCTTTTGCTGAGAAACGAGAGGCCCTGTCTGAAAAATGTGTCTTTCTTGCACGTGAGTGGTGTGTGCGTGCGTGCGTGCGTGTGTGTGTGTGTATGCATTTTTAGATTTTTTTCCTTCTCCCACCATTACAGTTTGGCTTCATTGTACACATGTGTGTGTACATTGTACACATTATTTTCATGAAAGAGGTATTTTGTAAAATTAATGTACCATGTGAGAATATGTATGCTACATTTCTAAGAAAGAGAGCAAGTGTGTTTGTGGTGGGTGGATGTGGATGTGGGTGGGTATATTCCTACCTACCTGCATGTGAATGTGCACATGTGTTTGTGAATGTGCACTTACATTCATTCATGTGTCTTTATTTTTAAGCTGAAGATTGTTTTAATTCAGTTGGAAGCATGTATGTTTGTCTCGATCAGTCAGTGTGTTTGTCTCTACTATCAACCTGTACTAGGTATGATGTAGACATAACTTTTTTCCCTTCCCTGTCTTCTGCGCTGCCTTTGTTTACTATCCCCCCCCCCCCCCCCCCCCCAACTCAGTTCTGTTCTTCAATACTCGTCCAAACCTATTGAAACTGAGGTGACCCTGAGTGCAGGACATAAAGGGTCATAGATGCTGAGAAAATACATGAGAATGGGGAATTAGTGATGATGCAGCCTTGAAAATCGGTACTTTTGTCCTACTAGCCTTTGAACGATGCCTCAGATTTTTTTTACTAGCCAGACTGAAAAATTTACCAGCTAAATATAAGCCAGACACACAACAGTAAAGTTTTTTTTTTTTTACTTGCACGAAGTGATTGATTAGTACGGGGGGAGAACAAGAACAGCACTCGGTTTCTTCAAATTTTGTATCCCAGTGAGTACAGAAATACAGTGTAATAGAAAATCAGTATGAATTTAATGAAGAAAAAAAAAAAAAAAACGAAATAAAATAAAAGACATGTCCATGAATCAGGTCCAGACTATCTGGCCTATCTTGACCTGTGATGGATTTCTCGTGCAGACCGTGCATGTCATCAAATTTGACTATTCATGGTAACCAACCACATAAATTCCTTCTTCCATTTGGGAAGAAAGTTTCATTGACACAGTGATGACTTGCTTTTCTTCCCTGTCGAAGTTTCTGACCCAAGAACTGTAGCTTTTGAGCGCTTCATCACAGACACACTTGTGGTGTTACAGTGGGAAGTGCAGGATTACAGGGTGACTGAGTCGGAAAACTTGCGAAACGGCATAAGTTTAATCATGGTATCCAGACAGATTCAAAGTGTTCTTGTGTACTCATCCTTGGGAGTGAAGTTATATTTTTACTTGCCAACTATTCTTTCTGGTCGCTCTGGTGAGTGAAATACTCACCGCTCTCGGGGCTGACCTGGCCTGAAAGATACAAACGCTTTATGTTAGTCAGGAAATTTGAACAGCACCCTCAGTTATGCACTTGTGAAGTTGATGAGACTCCATCTTGTGGTCCCTGCCTTCCCAGTGTGACTATAACATGCTAATTTTGAGGTAGAGTTGGTTGAGGCCCTCCCAAACACAATAATAAGAACTGGTGAGGTTTAAACCTCTGACATCCTACTCATCAGTTTATTGCATTAACCACTTTGCCATAGTGACTAGTCATATATAGATGAAATTCATTTTGTTTCTTTGTACCATTGTATGAAATTCGTTTTGTTTCTTTGTACCATTGTATGAAATTCGTTTGTTTCTTTGTACCATTGTATGAAATTCGTTTTGTTTCTTTGTACCATTATATGAAATTCGTTTTGTTTCTTTGTTACCATTATATGAAATTCATTTTGTTTCTTTGTATCATTATATGAAATTCGTTTTGTTTCTTTGTACCATTATATGAAATTCATTTTGTTTCTTTGTATCATTATATGAAATTCGTTTTGTTTCTTTGTACCATTATATGAAATTCGTTTTGTTTCTTTGTACCATTATATGAAATTCGTTTTGTTTCTTTGTACCATTATATGAAATTCGTTTTGTTTCTTTGTATCATTATATGAAATTCATTTTGTTTCTTTGTATCATTGTTGCTTACACCTGCCATCAGAGATAACATTAATGTGTTTTATATTTTTATTCTTTGGTACATATTTCAGTGGTCTATGGTATATTGCTTTTGTGTAGTGCTATTCTCTAAATTCATTTTGACTCAGCGCACATTACACATGGTTAGACTTTACATTGGAGCCAGAGAACTGAAGCTGTTTGGCAAGTTGATCGCAATCTGTTATATTATCGGCACAGTATGTATCTTTGGTGGGTTTGCATGCTGGGTGTTCTCAAAGTTTTCATAAGCCAGCCACTGACATGACATACAGGATCTTTAATGTGCATATTTGATATTCCATATAGGCATACACAGGAAGAGGGTTTACACGCTGGCTGGTCTGAACACATGTTGACTTGGGAGATCAGAAATAGCTCCACCCTATACCAACAAGCAGAGGTGTCTGAGTGGCAGTTGGAATCGGACATTTGCCCACTTGGCTACTACACGTATTATTGTACTTGGTGGACAGAAAAGCTTACACATACATACAGTAATTGTGTGATGGTTTTATGAAAACTGGCAGGTAGCTTATGACATTATCACTGTCTTCAGTCTGTCTCTTTTTACAGGTAGTAACTTGTCTCAAAAGCCAAAGATCAAAGAAATGAAGGAGGAAATTGCTGAAAAGGTGAATCTCTCTCTCTCTCTCTCTCTCTCGCTCGCTCGCTCTCCCCTGCCTCCCTCCCTCCCCCTTCCTGCCTTCCCACTCCCTTCTCTCACTTTTTTGTGTCAGTCTTGTATATATGTACTTGGTGACATCCCTGAATTTCCTCAGTTCATATAATTTTTTAAAATATTTTATTTATGGAATTTCTTTTTTTGTCTCAGTGGATTTACCATGTAAAATTTAGGCCGTTCTCCCTGGGGAGAGTGTGTTGCCACAGTGCAGGGTCATTTTTTTTTCTCTCCATTTTTCTGTGTGTGTGTGTGCGTGAGAGAGAGAGAGAGAGAGAGAGAGAGAGAGAGAGAGAGAGAGAGAGAAAAACATTTTTCTGCAGCATTTTGCCAGGGACCTCTCCTTTGTTGCCTTGAGATCTTAAACGTGGGCTGAATGAATGCTGCATCCAGGACCTGAGTCCATTGTCTCATCTGAAAGACCACCATCTCAATCATCACCTAAGATCTAGTGGAGGGAGGAAGAAAATCTCAGTGGGATCTGTAATTTGAACCTGTGTGTCTTGCATCCTAGATAGGTGTTTTACTTTTAAGCACTGGGGCCACATTGTTTCGCTTATTTGTGTGTGCAGATTTGCTGCTTAATGTTTGGATGAAATTTGTTTTTGTGTATTACACCCAATTATAAGGGGCTTTGGCCTGAATGAATAAAGCATCTGATTTTTTTTAAAGTGTTCCAGTATTGTTGTTTTTTCTGATCTGTAATCTTTGATTACCCACACCGGGTAGACAGTATGTTGCTGCACAGTCTGCATACCCCATCTTCAGTGAAAATTATGCTGGGTGTTTGTTTGTCTTTCCATAAGTCAGCTACCGACACCTTTTGCAGGATACAAATACACATTAAGGGGGGTTAGGCACTAGTAGGTCTGCATGTGTGTTGACTAGGGGGTTGGCAATATTTCCACTCATAACTCACCAGGCAGAGGTGGATCAAACCCATGACCTTCATACTAGAAGTCCGACATTTACTACCGCACCGTTGTACATGTTGCAGATGGCAAGATACGATGAGCTGCGGGGCAATTTTGAGACCAACTGCGAACAGCACATGGTACTGTCTGAACAGTTCCGCCCATCCCACATCCAAACCAACCTCAAAGTGGCCATCCTGCAGGCGGAGGAAGAGTCAGAGAAGATCATGGAAGAGTTTCTTGGCAGTAAGTTACTCGGTTGAATTTTTTTGTATAGGATTGTACACCTGTTTCTTTTTTCCCTGTCCTATTTCCTCTACCATTGCGACAAGTTTCCAGGTTGCTGTGATGATGCATGATGATGTGAATGATAATCAGGATGCTGTGGAGCTCCATTCTGGATTGAGACAGCGTAACAAGGCTGTACTCCATGCTTACTTTTATAATATATCCTGACATCAAGTACACCTGAGGTACATAATCAGTGATTAGGGAGTTTGAGCCACACACGCTTACTTCTGTGAAGTGGGTCAGTCTCAGCTATTTTGTCCCAGTCTTCCCAATGAGCCCATAGCATGCTGGGTTGGAGCCACTTGGAGTAAAAAGAAAATTCCACTGTGATTTTGATGAGACTGAGGAGACTGGAACCCACAACCTTACAGTCTTTAGTCTTGTGCTCTAACCATTACACCGTAATGACTGGTCATTTCAGTTCATAGCCTGTATTCAGTGCATAAAGTCAATTACTCGCTAGAATTTAAAGTAGTGGCAGTATCATTATGCTAAGACGAATAGATCTTAATTTATAATAATTTAACCCTTTGACTCCTGCACCCTGTCCACCACCATCCTGTATTGTCAGTCATGCTAGCAAAGCAAAAACTTAACCCTTTCACTCCTTCACCCTATCATGCAGGAAGCTGGTGGACAGGGTAAGGGAGTCAAAGGGTTAAGTTTTTGTAGTTGGTGGATAGGGTATGGGAGTCAAAGGGATAATTACTGAAACTTAAGACAATCACAAAACTTTCATGAGTAGAAATGAAAAAAATTGATAGGTGGTAGTTTTTAAGTCAGGATTAAGTATTTGTTTGTGAATGCATATTCATGGTATCAATGATGTTGGCATGGCATTTTGTAGCAAATCAGTAGACATCACTTGTCGTGATTCAGTTGTGTATGCATCAAGAGAACAACATAATACTGATTGGTTTAATACTGTCCATAATTTGTAAAGGTTGTCCAGATCTTTAGTCATTGCATTGATTTTTGATTTTGATTTTGATTCAATTTTTCTTCAGAAAAAATGGACATTGAAGACTTCACCCAGCAGTTCCTTGAGAAGAGAAAGGTAAGCTTTAACTGTATTAGCTTCAGTATGCTAGCATCCTGCAGTCTGGTAAACATCTGCTAGCATCCTGCAGTCTGGTAAACATCTGCTAGCATCCTGCAGTCTGGTAAACATCTGCTAGCATCCTGCAGTCTGGTAAACATCTGCTAGCATCCTGCAGTCTGGTAAACATCTGCTAGCATCCTGCAGTCTGGTAAACATCTGCTAGCATCCTGCAGTCTGGTAAACATCTGCTAGCATCCTGCAGTCTGGTAAACATCTGCTAGCATCCTGCAGTCTGGTAAACATCTGCTAGCATCCTGCAGTCTGGTAAATATCTGCTAGCATCCTGCAGTCAGGTAAACATCTGCTAGCATCCTGCAGTCGGGTAAACATCTAGCATCCTGCAGTCGGGTAAACATCTGCTAGCATCCTGCAGTCAGGTAAACATCTGCTAGCATCCTGCAGTCGGGTAAACATTGCTAGCATCCTGCAGTCGGGTAAACATCTGCTAGCATCCTGCAATCGGGTAAACATCTCTTAAGGCTTCAGCCTGTTCATATGGTCTCTTTTCTTCATGTAGTGACATTGTTCTTCAGGCACTAGGAAACTGAAACTTGGGGGAATTCAGTTACCATCTGTTATTAT
The DNA here is from genome assembly GCA_030674185.1 of Monoplex corrugatus. Lineage (NCBI taxonomy): Eukaryota > Metazoa > Mollusca > Gastropoda > Littorinimorpha > Ranellidae > Monoplex > Monoplex corrugatus. The sequence goes on from CM060314.1 coordinate 86,322,785, forward strand.
AAGCATTAAGTGCTCTTGGTGAAAGTAGAACCACACACACACTCATAGACTATGTCAGTGAGTAATGATTGCAGAAGTTAGTGGGTGTTCTTTCGTTTATATCATACAGTTTGTAAAAAATGGCTACACCCATAGTTGCATGTGATTTTCTGGATTACTCAGTGAAATGACTGAATGAGTTTTATTAGTTAGTGAACTAGAAAAATATCAAACTGAAGCTTTAGTTGAGTTAGATATTCAGGTTCATGAGGGAGAAAATGATGAAAATGATGAGTCAGAGGAGGAGAGTGACTTTAAAGAAATTGTGTCACCAACCACTGTCCAGCAGGCGTGGTGATAGGCACTGAATCCATGGACAATACAGAAATTTGACCTCCCATCACACGGGGTCACACATCCTACACTCACTCGTACCTTTTGAAAAATGAAGAAGCACCATGGTGTATACCATGTGATGAACCGTTAAGCATCCGACACCTCCTCCTCGATTGCTGGGACTTATACGATGTAAGACAAAAGCACTACACGGCGGACTCCTTAAAGAAGCTCTTCCGAGACGTCCCCCCTGATGCAGTTTTCCAGTTTTTACAAGAGATCAATAGATTTCACTTGATGTGATTTTACGTGTTTTTCTTTAATAATATTTTAGATTTGCAAGGTTGACGGTGAACATAGTTTTTAACTGTTGTCTTTTATCTTAACGGGTTGTTCTTTTCTTTCTGACATGGCGTTAGCCCTGATATGGCTCTGGTAGTCGGCTGGGCTATAAGCAATATGAATTGAATTGAATTGACCTCCCATCAGCCCCAGCCATGTACTGCCGACTGATGGAAGGCCTTTGGGTTATTTCGTTTTGTTTTTGTCCCTGTTAATTTTGTTGATGAAAGGAAGGCAGAAAAAAATATTTAGTCTCATGCACAATTGCCTTTTGTAACATGAATAATAATTGCAAATTGAATACACATTTTTAAAAAATGCTCAGCTGTATGTCATTTCATGACAGTTTTGATATTTCAAATGGGAATGATGTTGGGTTTTTTTCTCTTAATGTATTTCTTTTTTATGTATTTTAATATATTTTGTATATGTTAACCAATCTGAACTCATTTTGATAAAAAACATTATTAAACAGGCTTTCATTATTGTTGTTTTCAGTGTTATTGTTGATGTTTCTTTTAGGATTGTTATTGTTGATGTTTCAGTTGTGCCACTTACGAAAGGCGAAGGAAGAGAAGCTGTCCCACATCATTCTTTCACAAGGAGATCAGTATTAACCCAACATGGGCTGCGTTCCACCTGGCTGTGTTGGCAACTCCATAGGCTGTGCTTAACCAGAGACGTGGATACAGACTCGGCCAACTAGCTCCGTGGAACACTGCCTATGTCTGTTTTGCTGCGGCCGCTGGCAGCCTGGCACTGCAGATAGCTCAGAACCGCACAAACCACTTTTTTTTTAAAAAAACAGACTTTGTGTTGCTCTGAAAAGTGTTGCAAATTGAAGACTCCTAGTTGGTATTTAGTGAATGAGACTGTGAAGCAAGACCATGATCAGTGCTGAAATCACACAGTTGCCTGTCTCTCTATCCATGTTTCTGGTGTGGCTGGTGTTGTTAATGTAGCATTCAGAACATGACAAGATTGATGATGATACTTTATTCTGTTCAGAACATTGGGTTGTGTTGCATTGTTTTGTTTTGTTTTGTCTTGTCATTTCCTCTAGTCTTGTTTCCTCTTTATGGATTAAATAAGCGTTTATCTTCAGTTTTGGTGGCTTTGTCATTTCTGAAATGTTTTCTTCCTCCCCCATCCCATCTTTAACCACCCCTCCCTCCCAGTTGAAATGCTGGCAGGGGACTAGATATTGATGATGTTAATGTCCACTTTGTCTGGCTGTGAAATGCAACATTATGAATGTTTTCCCACACATGGCTGTTAAAATAATAATAACAATAAAAAATGATAATAGAAGTAATAATCATAATATAAAATGATGACGATAATAATAATATGAAATGGTGATGATGATGATAATAATGATTATAATACTTATAATAATAAATGCTAATAATACTCCAAATGTAATACACATAATACTGATAATGGAAGGATATTAGTAGGTGCTTATATCTCAATCAGTAGAGTCAAACAGATATTGCAGACTGTTTCAAAATACATTTATGAAGAATTCACATACCCACACAATTTCTTGGTATAACAGTATGACACAGCTGTGTGGACACTAAAGCATTGTCACACTTATTTATAATCACTGAATTTAGAATCACCTTGTATTTTTACTTGCTTTTGGTGACAGTGACATGTGGGAGAAAACACCCCACCTCATCATCTTCATGCAACAGGTAGGTCTAAAGATCAACCTGATGGTGGTATATGTTGATGAAGAAAAGAGTGCAACTATCAACAGGACTGAAGACCTCACTTAAAACCAGATAACACTGCATAGTTTCATGGTCCAACAGTGACCACAACCTTCATGATTTGAACAGCTTTGCCACATGGTATTCGATGGCTTGTTCATGCAGCGTCGCACAGAGGTGATGGTGACAGGTCTGTCGCTTTCAGACAATCTCACCTTTCAGACAATCTCACCTGTCGGCGTCACTGGGTCCAGTGTTGGCCGCTGCCACCATCTCCCTCCAGGCCGCTCTGTCTTGACTTTTGTGGACAATTTCTTGAATTGATTTTGGTTATGTTCTACATGTATGAGGTTGGAGGTAGTTCAGACAATCAAGGAGTGAAAATCCAGTGACATACATACAATAACATCCTAAGATATTTTCTCTGTGTTTATTATGTGGTTTTTGTTGTATTTTAGTTATTTGGAATGCTTGTTTCTTCCCCTGTTTTATTTTGTGGTTTCACATTTTGAAAATTGCCCCTCACCCATGTGACAAGATGGGGGATTAGTATATATATTTTTTTTAATTGTTTAATGGAATTGTATTGTTTGTTTATTTTTTTTTTTTTAGATTGTTTAATGGAAGTGTATTGTTTGTATTTGTATTGTTTAAGGGATTTGTATTGTTTTTTAATTGTTTAGTGGAATTGTTTTTTGTTTTTTTTTATTGTGTATTGGATATGTTTCTTAATTGTGTAGGGGAATTATACTGTTTGTTTTTTAATGGTTTAGGAGAATTGTTTGTGTTGTTTTAATTGTTTATGGGGAATCGTTTGTTTTTTAATTGTTCATTGTATTTGATTTCATTTATTTATTTTGCATAAATAACTCAATTGTGTCCAAGGTTGCAAGCGATCTTCTTTTTTGTTTTTGGACTATTTGGCTTGGTTTGTATTATCTTCCTGTCTGTAATGTACAATGGTAGTGAAAGTGTTGGTGAAACAGTGACAGGTATGTTTGTATGTGTGAGTGTATGTACATGTGTGTGTGTGTGTGTATGTTGTGTGTGTGTGTGTGTGTGTGTGTGTGTGTGTGTGTGTGTGTGTGTGTGTGTGTGTGTGTGTGTGTGTGTGAAAGAGAGATGTAACAGTTATCAAGAGCTATCATCAGTATCTGTGAATTAAGTGTGGTGCTTCGAACCTGTTTGTGTCTGTATTCTGTGCTGGGAAACTGATGTAACCAGAAAACATTTGTGTACAGTTGTGATATCTGTGATTATTTATCAGTCCACACTTTATGTGACATTTAGTCAGATTTGCAATTCATGACAAATGTTTTAAATCTGTGCATCGTACAACATAATGATCTTTATGTCCACAATATTAGTAACCAGTGATAACACCATTTTGCGTTGTAGATAGTTTTAGCACAAGAGAGTATTTGTATTGTATATAAATGTGGGGTAAAAGCTATTGGTGAATGGGCTTAGAGAAAGAAACAATATTATTGTGGTTAAATTGCAGCACAGTTTTGATTTTGCACTTGTCAGAGCTATTTCTTGTAATTTTGAGGGGGAAATATAAAAAACAAAACAAAACCGCACTGCACTTTTGGTCTTGCAGCTGTTTAAGAATTTTTTTTTTATGTGTTTGGATTTTTAAAAAAATATGATTTAGAGTATTACACAAGTCATTGGTGGTACGTCTTACATAAATTTTGATGTAAATGTTTTAAAGTACTAAATGATCTTTATTTGAGATAATTGGTGTGTTGATTGTCAGACTGAAATTGATGGGGTTGGTAAATATTTTGGACTTTGAGTGTGATGATGATTCTGTCTGTGGAGAAAAGATGTCAGCATTATTTCTTGCTGTATATGATTAACGCTTTGGCTACTTTTTAAACAAAATTCAAATGAAGTCCTGTTTGCCTAGTTTTTCTTACTAAGAATGTTCTACTGACATTATTACAGGGTGAACTCTTATAAAGTATGTATTTTCTGAAAGGTAAATCAATAAAGAATACGAAACAGATGTTTTTTATATTTTGTAATTTTTCAAAAGTATCTGTTAGAGTGTCTGTTTTGTGCAGAAAGATTTGTTTGGTCGACATTTTTTTAATTTTTTATATGAGAACATCATCTACAAATAAAGACAAAAATCAGTATGGTCTGTGCTCTGCCCGCTGTCCTCAGTAAAATCCTGAATGACACTGAATGTCGTTTGCTGGCCTTATATAGACAATGTTGAACACGCTTTAGTCACGCCGTCTCATTCTACCCTCACGATGCCTCCTTTTTGCTCTTTGAGACTGTTGGTGCTATCCTCCTCCCCTGTCTCTGGAACTGCTTGCTCTCTGTAGGGTTAGTTGCTTTGCTACCACCATGTCCTACACCTATCACTGCCCGCCTTTGTTCTGTGGTGAACCATTCCCACTGCCTCCTTCATTGTTAGTTGCATTGTCCAATATCATTGCTGTGTACTGCTTCGGCAACGGTGTCATTGATGCTTTGATAGTTGGTCTTTTTTAATCTCTTCCTTGCTCACCTCCCTTTCGTCAAATCATCCAATAATATTTCATGAATCTTCTGCATCAAGATCATGTTCTAATGCCATACAAGTTTCTGTTACAGATGTAAGTTTGGTTGTATCGATGCCTTAGTTAACCCTTTGACTCCTGCACCTTGTCCGCCAGTGTCCTGTATTGTCAACCATGCTTAACAAAGCGAAAACTTAACCCTCTGACTCCCTCACTCTATCCACCAGCTTTCTACAGAAAGCTGGTGGATAGGGTGAGGGAGCCAGAGGGTTAAGTTTTTGCAGGTGGTGTATAGGGTGTGGGAGTCAATCTTTTAAAGTACTTGGACCTGGTGTCACCATTCTGCTGAGCATGTAAATGGATGTAGTGTGATGGTGCTCGGTTCTTTCTATAAAAATACTTGAAAATGGGAATGACATAAAAGGGGTTTCCAGCTATCAACTCGCCTTTCTAAAGCTATCATTGATTTTGTCAACAAATGGAATGTCAATCAAAGAAAAGTCTAGATACTTCGGTGACATGTTATCTTGTCAGACATGGTAGTGAAAGGTGAAGAAAAAAGGGCTTGATGGTTTGAAAAGCCGTTGTGTTATAAATACATATATGTGGGAGGAAACTTTTCAATATCAAGATTGTATCAATCAGATAAAAGCCTGAAAATCAGCAGTTTATATGTGTGTGTGTGTGTGTGAGAAAGAGAGAGAGTGCATTTTTTCCTTGAAGAGTGGAATATTCAGTTTTCGTAATGCTCTTAGTCTACATAAATGTAAACATTTTATTCTTACTGAAGCCTTCTTAAAAGCCATGGTGACCTTAGAAAGACGTGTGGTTTCTTTGCTTTCAGATTAAAAGGAAGATTGTTGGAATAGATTGGCCCTTGTTGTGTATGTGTGTTTTGTCTGTTCAGATATCACAGGGTGTGTTCTAGATGAAGATATGCATGTTTCTTTTGTTTATTCAGCTATCACAGGCAGTAGTTTAGCTTTATTTACTGCCAAATAAATTTTGTGGAGGTAATGAGAACCAGGTTAGGCAATAACCTTAGTAGTAAAGAGACACGTCTATAATGTTTTGCCTCTGATAAAATTGTAAGATTGTATACTGTTTCATATGTGATATAATTTTGATAGTCCTGATGGATATGATATTTATGTCTGTCAACATTCCATGGCTGTTTGAAAACTGTTTTCTGTCTGGACATGTGATCCTAATTCTTTCTGTATTCTTTGCTTCTAACCTCCACCCCCCTGTCTCATTCTCTCTGTCGTCCCCCCCCCCCCCCCCTCTCGTTTTCTGTCACCTTTTTTTCATGTTTTTTCTTTTTTTTTTTCCTTTGCAGTTTATTTTTTTTACTTGTCGAACTGTAAACGTATGAAATCTCTCATGAAGTGATCATTAACTGTTTGTTCTTTTTGCACACAGATTTTTTTTTTTTTTACACTATGACACATTCAACAATAAACCCTTAATCCAACTTTGTTGTTTCAGGATCTGAGATGTCCTTTAGCTTTTTTGTGTATGATCTAAAGTGAAAACCTTTGTGAATGATTTAAATGATGACTTGGAAATCGTAATGATTTGGTCATCTTGTAATGATGAGTACTTATTCCTGGATGCTAAAATACTTTTATGTGCCTGTCATCCTTAAACTGATTAAATCTAATTGTATGTGTGGCTGATTGTTTGTCAATAAGAATACTTAATGTGATTCCACATGATTGGATAAGAAGAATGCTTTGTGGACTAAATGTGTGCAAGAGTCTGTCAAAATGGAGAGATATTGCGTTAACGGCTGTTATGAAATTATTGTGAAGAAAATACTTTCTGTAGTCAGTTGCTTTCCTTTTGTGTATCTGTACTGCTGGTATGATGTTTGAATTGTCCTATGTTTAGTTCATTGTATTTTCATGTGGCTCTACCATGGTGTGCTTCTCTTCTCTCTATCTGTCTTTTCTTTCTCGTTTTACATTCTGTTGTTTTCTTTTGATTTTTTTAATGATATTTTTCCATACACCCCATGTTTTGGGGTGGGGATAAGGAAGATGGGGAGGTGCTTGTTCGGTAATCAGATTTGTGCGTATCAGTTGACAATTGACTTTCTGATTAACACCAACAACTAGAGCATGTACTTTGATGTTATTTATTTAAGTGGGTGATACCGGCAGTGGGGTACTGTGGCTGTAGAAATTTACAGCCCTTCCAGTTTTGGAACTGCAGAAGCTGTCTCGTTTGATTTTAGATAGTTAGGGGCTCATTTTTCATGCCATTGTTCTCTTTTTCTCACAAGACTTTCTTAATTTCTACCTTCGAGATTGTTCATTGTTATTTCTAAATCTTCTCCCCAGCTCCTAGCTGACGGAGTATGACTGTCTGTAAGGCAGGATAAAGAACTAAATCTTCTCCCCAGCTCCCGCTGACAGAGTATGACTGTCTGTAAGGCAGGATAAAGAACTAAATCTTCTCCCCAGCTCCCCGGCCCGCCGACAGAGTATGACTATCTATAGGCTGGGATGAAGAATGGTCATACATGCAAAAAGTCCGCACCCTCTGCCAGGAACATAGGTTTATATGAATTTATATGCTTAGAGAGTTGGCAGGAGGGTTTAGATGAATGTATATGCTTAGAGAGTTGGCAGGAGGTCTTGCCTATGTAAGAAATGGGTAATCTGTCCTTTTAATATAATGCTGTTAGCTGATGAATTTCAGGTAAGGAAGAGAAAGCACTTGACACTCCATTGTGCCAATGTAACTACAGTGGACTGATGCTTTTGAATTTGTGCTTGCTAATCTAGTCTCATGGGGGCTAAAGCTTGGCACTCTTTTATATATCTATTTTTTATTTGTTGAATTTATTTTTGCTTGGCACCATCATCGCTACATAGTGCTTGTTCTTTCAGATGGGTGTGGGCAGATTTGTTCAGTTGTTAAAACCATGGATACAAGATCTGATGTCTCAAGTTTAAAACTGCGTCAGTTAGCTGTATATCATGAAATGTGCCAGTCAATATGATTGTGTCATTTTTGTGTACTACCAGGGTGCTGTCCCACTCATACGTCAACACCACATCTGTTCACGTGTTGTGTGTAAACAGAAATCTTGCAGATAATTTCTTTGCAGATTTTTTGTTATATCAGTTTATGGTTTATGTTTATGTGTGTGTTGCTGTACCATTTCCTCTGCCATTGTGGTGACCACTGAATCTGGGACGGTTTGTCACAATGCTGTTATGATGTTGGTAATGATGGGATGATGATACGATGCTGTAGCATTCCACTCTGGATTGAAACTGTGTGACAAGGCTGCACTCTATGTTTACTTTCATAATGTATCCTGGCATCAGCCAGGCCTGAGAGGTACAGATACTTGTGGTTTTGATCAGGAAATTTGAGTGGGGTCTTAGTCTTAACAATGAGTTCTGGGTTAGAGTGGGTTGGAGCAGAAAAAATCCCACAGTGATTTTGACAGAACTGATGTGATTCGAACCCACAATCTTCCAAATGTTAGTCCGTTGAGCTAATCACTGCTCCATGGCAGCTGGTTATTTCTGGACAGTTTTTGTGTGATCATCCGATTGTGAATAAATTGTTTAGAACAAATTCCAAATCCAGTTCAGTTGTATTGCATATTCTGATTTTGCCTACACATTGACAGGTATGCTTGTGTTTAAAAGATGATTCAAAAGTCTTATGCTTTTTTTTTTTTTTTTTTTCAAGTACAAACCGTCTGTAAAAAAATCCTACTTTTATTTTTATTTTTGTCTTGAGTTTGTTGGAATGCTGACTTTTTTCTGGTTTGTAGCTGTGGAGTTGGCTGCAGACTTTAATAATTATTTTGGTTGTTATTTTGGTATCATTTTTGGTTGTTACTTTCTTTCTTCCTCCATTTTGTCCATTCCCTTTTTTTCTGTAGGAATTTTGCAAGTTTTTGAGTTTTTATAATATATTTGAATATTTAGAATTGCATCAGCATCTTGTTACTCTTTCAGGCTATGATAAAAGTGATCGTACTTACATGAGAATTCAATATGCACATGAAGTTAGAGAAATTGAATAACTGAAAACTGTATACTGTTATATGTAGATGATGTCAGTCAGGTCATTATGAAAAAAAATTATAGTTGGTTGCTGTATGCAGTCATAGTGTTATGGACATTTCAGCATTTAACATTTTGTATTTTTTCTTTTTCATTTTTCTGAAAGAGGGTCAAGTTACAAGTGATTAATGTGCTTTAGGGATGTGACTGTAGTGAGGAAAGTGGAAGAAAATAAATATATGCAACTAATGTCTTGTTATCTTTTTGCATTTTCAGGGTGGTTTTTGTGCTGAAGCTGTTTTTCAAAGAAATCGGTGGTGTGTTGTTGTAATTGTGTAACCACTTTGTAAGGTGTGTGTGTGTGTGTGTGTGTGTGTGTGTGTGTGTGTGGGGTGTGTGTGTGTGTGTGTTGTGTGTGTTGGTTTTACTTGTTTCCTGATTAAAACACTCATCTGTATTTTTTAATTCAGTAAGATCATGGCTATCAAAATACGCAGTTTATGATTTCCCATTTGGCCGGACTGTCTGTCTTAATGCTCCTGTCATTCTGGTGGTATCAGCTCATGTTTCATAAGAAGGAACCAGAAAAAAACATGTAAAAAGAATGAGAACGCATATTTCATACAACCAGACAAGACAAGTCTGCTTGTATTACACACGCATTCTTATTCTTTTTTTTGTTTTTTCTGGTTCCTGTTTGCTTGAGCGTGGGCAATCACACTTGTTTTGGATTATTTGGATTATGTTTCATACATCAATTCCGCCCCCCCCCCCCCCCTGCATCCATCCCCATTTCAAGACCTTGCCAGCACATAAGCATTTTGCACAGGTTCAAGAAGTTTGCCAAATAACTACAGACAGATTTTGATGGAGTGCATAAAGAATTGTCTGAGTGTAATGAATCCCTCTTAAACACTTCAGTCTCCTCACCTCCAGACTAAGATGTGGCAAAGATCCAGCTATAACAGATTCTTTAGCTGTCACACAAACACATACGTTCATGCCCACAGATGACAACTACTGCAACAGTAATATTAATAACCCCTTTGACTCCCGCACCCAGCCCACCAGCACCCTGCTTTGTCAACCATGCTAGCAAAGCAAACACTGTACCCCTTTGACTCCCTCACCCTATCCACCAGCTTCCTGCTGGAAACTGGTAGATTGGGTGAGGGGTCAAAAGGTTAATTTTTTTCAGGGTGGATAGGGTGCGGGAGTCAAAGGGTTAATACCAGTATTACCAGTACCACTACTATTTCTGCTACAATTCTGCTGCATGCTACTTGAACTGATCAGAATCAGACCTATCCACCAACCAACCAACCACTGATCCATCCTTTCCTTCTAAAACAAAAAACAAACAAACAAACAAAAAGAAAAGCCACTTAAACTAGCTAACTAAACTGTGATCTTATGAGGGCTAATTTCCATCAAAAGGCCAGGATTTGATCTACCTTGAAATCTTAGCCTGGCGGATAAGGGTGGAGATTTTTGCCGTCTTGCCAGGGCCTGAACCCCTTTCATGTGTATACACATGCAGAATATCAGATACATACATGAAAGATCCTGTCAGTCATGACAGCAGCTGGTCTATAGAAACATGAAAGGACCTAGCCTCCATGCCCACCATGATAGAGAATACGCAGACTGGGCAGTAAAGTAACATACCATCTGCACAGTGTGAGTGAAACAGTATGAATGCATGCATTAGATAAAAATGGGAATGCAAAAAAAAGTAGGCTACATACTCATCAGTTAACCCTTTGACTTCTTCACCCTATCCACCGACTGCAAAAACTTAATCCTTTGACTTCCACACCCTATCCACCAGCTTCCTCCAGAAAGCTGATGGATAGGGTGAGGCAATCAAAAGGTTAAATTTTTGCTTTGCCGTCATGGTTGGCAATGCAGGATGCTGGTGGACAGGGTGCAGGAATCAAAGGGTTAATAGCAGAAAAATTCTGGCCAACTTACCTGATGTGGCTCAAGTAGTGGGCTTTGGGGGGAATGCAAAAAAAAGTAGGCCTACATACTCATCAGTTAACCCTTTGACTTCTTCACCCTATCCACCGACTGCAAAAACTTAATCCTTTGACTTCCACACCCTATCCACCAGCTTCCTCCAGAAAGCTGATGGATAGGGTGAGGCAATCAAAAGGTTAAATTTTTGCTTTGCCGTCATGGTTGGCAATGCAGGATGATGGTGGACAGGGTGCAGGAATCAAAGGGTTAACAGCAGAAAAATTCTGGCCATCTTACCTGATGTGGCTCAAGTGGTGGGCTTGGCTGTAAGTAGTATGAATTTGATGAGAAATCACACTGGTGGCTAACTAAGAAAGACGCCTGTTATTTGAGAGAGAGTGTGTTTGCGCTCATGTGTGTTTGTCTGTGTGCATGCCTAAATTATCTATGTGCCAATCAATGCATATTGAACTGATGAAAACACTTGTGACATTGACAGTAATATCCACTGACACAGTTTTTATTTCCATCAGTTTGGTCCTGTCTTTAAAAACATTCATGTGTCAGTGACTAAATTTACTGTTGTTCTTGGTTTTTTTTTATAGTTTTATGTGCGTTAGGCGAGCATGTTTTTTTGTGTATAAGAAATGTGCTCTATTGGATCTTTCTGAAACCATGATTTGATTTAGGGTCCCATTTTGTTGTAGATGTTGAGTGAATATTATCTTTGATTGTATTGTTTCTAATGAATATTATCGTTGTATTGTTTCTTTCATATTGCATTTTGCCTTTCTTTGAAATAATAGTGCTAGGTGAAAAAAGATCTTGAATTGCTCCATGTCTGCATGCGTGTGCTCCAGGCATCTGATTATTATTATCATTATTATAAATTGTTCTTGTATAGCACTGTTCTCTAGAATCAGTTGGACTGGGCTTTACAAATAATCATTAATTCTACTGGAGCATAGGGAATTCAAAACTGTTAGGTGAGCTGACCACATTCCGCTATGTTGTTGCACAGTCTGCATCTTTGGTTTTTTGACGTGGTGTTAGCCCTTGATATGGCTCTAGTAGTCAGCTGGGCTATACGCAATATGAATTGTATCCTTGGTGGGCATGCATGCTGGGTGTTTTCATGTTTCTCTAAGCCAGCCATCGGCATGACTGAACTCTTTTGCTGCCAAGTGTATAATTTTCAGTCAACGCTTGGCCAAGCAGATAATTCAGTCCATATCAAAATACCTCACTTGAGGGGTGAAGGGTCATATGTTAACCCTTTGACTCCCTCTCCCTATCCTCCAGCATCCCACATTGTCAGCCATGACAGCAAAGCAAAAGCGTAACCTTTCACTCCCCCACCCTATCTACCAACTTCCTGCAGAGAGTCAGAGGGTTTTTGCAGCTGTGGGTAGGGTGAGGCAAGGAAAGGGTTAACAATCATGCAGGAAAGTCATTTGTTCCAGTGAACCTTTTTACTGTGAAAAAAACTACAAAAAGTGTCATTTTTAACATGATCCTTAGTGTCAACCAAAGTTGCCTATGGCAATGAACGGTGGTGCCGACTGAAGTCACCTATGGTGGCGAATGAGTTGTTGACCTTTACCATGCGTACTGATATCATGCACAACTTTGTTTCTCGAACTGCCAGATCTTGCTACTATCACCTCCATCGTATAAGCCTGATCAGGAAGTATCTCTCTGTCGAAACAACTGCAAAACTTGTTCTCTCCTTCATAATGTCTCGCATTGACTATTGCAATTCACTCCTGTCTGGTCTTCCTGCCTCCACCATTCACATCCTACAGCGCATTCAAAACAATTGCACGCCTTGTACTCAAAAAGAAAAAAGCTGACCACATATCCCCTCTCCTGGCACAACTTCACTGGCTCCCTGTATCAAAGCGCATACAGTACAAACTAGACACCATGTGCTACAAAAGCCTCAATAACGCAGCCCCTGATTACCTGTCAAGCCTACTTGAGATCTATGTTCCCTCACGTACCCTCCGCTCTGCCGCCGATCCTCTGACTTTTCGCTTTCCACACACTAAGCTCAATACCTATGGTCCACGAACCTTCTCTGTTTCTGGTCCACTCTCGTGGAACAAACTCCTCTCTCAGTCCGTCAGCAACCTACTTTTGTCTCCTTCAAGTCCTCTCTCAAAACTCACCTTTTCTCCTCTGCATAAAATCCTGACCTCACTCAATCCCCTCTGCAGCCTGTCTCCACTCGGAGGGGAATCACATTGTAATATATAATTCGTATATAATATGCTCTCTATAATTTTCCATTGCTTTTATTCTTTCTCCCCATTTTTAGCCGTGTGGTGTGTGTGTGTGTGTGTGTGTGTGTGTGTGTGTGTGTGTGTGCGTGCATGCGTGCGTCTGTGTGCATGAGTGTGTGTGTGTGTCTGTTTCAGTGCTTAGATTTGATTTTATCAAGATTTTGCGCTATATAAATATTGTAATTATTATTATTATGCATGCATGTATACATGAAGAGGATTTAAGTATTGGCAGGTCTGACCACATACTGACCTGGAAATGAGAAGAATCTCCATCTTTTACCCATGAGATGGAGGTGTTAAGGCCAATTGATCCCTAGACCTCTTCATTGGAAGTCCAGTTTCAGTTTCAGTTTCTCAAGATGACGTCTCCGCATTCGGAATGAATTCCATATGCACTAATGCCACAGGTGCCTCATGTATGGTGACCGTGGCACATGCCTTAACGGTCACCATGCCTTAAGCCTGCACATAAACCCATGAGCTGGCCAGGTCCTGAGGCCCTACCTGGACTGTGTTTTACCTAGTCAATATTTCATTCTGCTATTTTATCAGCCTACCACTGGAATAATCTTGGTTACATGTAAATGACATGTGTATGTGTGTATTTTGCGTGACACATGGCCAATTTATTTTAGTCTTCTCTTGTTGATGTCTGCTAGTAGTTTTCTGGTGGTATCAAGTTCTTCCAGGACACTTTCATTAATTAATGGAAGTCCAGTTTACCCACTTGACTTCTGTGCATTGTAATAATGGTCTTGGAATGAGAAAGCCTCTTTTTTTTCTAATTGTAATCATACTAATTGAGACAGCAGAGATATGGTTTTACCGGAGACTACTATGTGTCAAATGGACAGACAGAAGAATTAATGAAAGTGTCCTTGAAGAACTTGATACCACCAGAAAACTACTAGCAGATTTCAACAAGAGAAGACTAAAATTTAACATTGGCCATGTGTCACACAACAAGAACACAGACCTAATGGCAACCATCTTTCAAGGAAAAACAAGGGCAAAAAGGAAAAAAGGCAGACCTCCAGTCTCATACATCGAGAACAAAACCAACATCAGTGGCCTAAATATTCAAGAAATTGTCCACAAAAGTCAAGACAGAGCGGCCTGGAGAGAGATGGTGGCATCCAGATGTGCAGTGGCCAACACTGAACCTGGTGACGCCGACGGGCGAGAATCATACTGGATCAGTACGCCACTGGACTGAACACCTAATCTTTTGGGCAAACTTTAGAACAGATTTTTCTATTTTTCTTAGAAATGTACTTCAGCTGAAAGATGAAAAGGACTTGCTTATTAGATATAGCAAGAAGCTTAAAACACAGTAGCATAATACTGAGATAACTTTATCTGTTTTATTATTCACATCTGACAAACACATACATGATAACATGCACCTCTGCTTGTACACACACACACACACACACACACACACACACACACACACACGGTATGACTACACACTTGTATCTTTCATTCAGTTTTAATGCTTGGCGTGTACCACACATCAACAAAGCACACCCATAGGTGGATGCATAGTGAATCAAGCAAATCAATCAAAGTATCTGGTATACAAAAAATTCAAACATTCTCAGAAGTATTTTTTTATCTTTTTTTTTTTAGCAAGCAATGCATAGAGAAGGCTAAGTCGGTATCACTGATAAAAACGATACTGTAGATATACTGAACAAGACCAGATCACAGCAATAAAGTATAATTTCTTCCCTCCACCAATAACATCCCACCGCAAACTCTGCTTATACAGTTGTTCTCAACACAACAGAGCCGAGTAATGATTCACAGAGTACACAAGTCTACAAGAAATGCAAAACAAAGTGTACAGAATGGTGTATACATTCTTCAAAAACACACTGTACCTCCTTCATAATTAGCAGATAGACAAAAAGAATCCTTTCCACTTCTTCAGAAATACATGGTAGCAAACAAAATCCTTCTAGTCCTGTCACTCCCTCACCCTGTCCACTTGTCTGAATGAGGGAGGGAAAGGGTTAACTTCAACCCTGATATGGCTCTCATGGACAGCTGGGTTATAAACAGCATGAATTCAATCAGTTTTCTCTCTTTGGAAATGCATGACAGCAGTCTTCATAGTGGCAGGATAAATGGACGGAATCTTTGTAATCTATAAATACATGGCAACAATCTTTACAGTAAGGAACTGCTCAAGGAAAATCTATACAAAGAGACCCACATTAATACTTTCAGATTTAATCACATAATAGCTTTATGAACAAGACACACACAATGAAAAACAACATTCAGACCACAATAACTTTCAGATTTAATAACCAGCAGCTCCACCACAACACACACATAATAACTTTCAGACGCAGAAGACAAAAACATCTTTAAACATTCAGTAAACAAGCTTGATCTTTTGAGTTAAAAATAGACACATAAGGGACAGAATCAAATGCTCAAACAACTTTCATTTGACCATAAAATACATTATCCTATTATAATCTATGCTCATTCTGTGCTCAGTAATCACTGATATTCAAATGTCTTTTGTTGAATAACATCACTTGAAATATTAAAGGCCAAAGTTTTGGAGCACAAGCACAAAGTTGGCTAAACTGAATCTTGTTTTTTAAACAAACAACAAAATGTTAATAAAATTTGAAAAAAGGCAAGATGAAAATTGATGTAGAAAATATGAAAATAGCCGAACCACATCTTGTAACACATATCATATAAATACTTTATCATATAAATACTTTATGTCGGTCCCCAAAAGTAGCAATTCAAACTGTAAACATCATTACATTTGATTTCATACACTGTACCATGTTGGACTGTAAGCATTATGGCGCCAGCAGGTCACCCTGTCTCGGCTTGATGTTAGTGGCTAATACTGATACCAAAAGTAACCTCTGTAAGTCCTCAAGGTCCTGCTCCCAGCGCTCCTATGAGCTCATATGTGCTAGTGAAAGCCCCATTCTGGCCTGAATAATTAATGCTGACAACAAAACTCTCCTACACTTAGATGAAAAAGCCCCATTTTTGCCTGAATACTTCATGCAGACAACAAAACTCTCTTACACTCTTAGACAAAAAAAACCCATTCTGGCCTGAATAATTAATGCCGCCAACAAAACTCTCTTACATGAAACAGGTCATCTGTGACATCACAAGTAACAAACAACAAAAGTACTAAACTGACAGGCATCATTTGCATTAATTTCGCTGGCAACAATGATAACTGTGATCTTAATACCAATCCATCAACTGAGCATTCATACAAAGAAAATCAAGTAAAACCAGTTGACACAAATACATCTAAAAATTTCAAATTAAATGCTGGCTGCTCCTACCCAAGTTATGTAAAAGCAGGACACAAAAATAGCACGATTTTCTTTATTTTGTCTAAACATTTAATGCAAGTGACAGAACTGAAATGATCAGTTCCACAATTCTGTATAAGTGTGTCCCATAAACTGTAGGCCTACACTTAAATTCTGAAAGGTAAACAACAAAATAGAATTATGGTCACATTTTGAAAGACTGTCTCAAAAATTGTCAGATGTGCAGTATCAACCCCGTAACCATCTTCCTACTCCTTATTCTGGAATTACTGTAAATTAAGTGTTCGGTTTCAAAACGCACTCCTGAAAAACATGAAGAATTCATCCTATCACAGATACACTCCCAAACTCTCTAAATAAACAGGGGGAAGAATTAAGCATGCAACAAGGAAACCCAAAATTGAAATAAACAGGCAACAAACATCCCCAAAATTAAATTAATTAGAAAAACAAGCAAAAGCTAACCCAAAAAAAATCAAAAATACACAGGCAACAACAAGCCCCTAAATTTAAATAACAACCCCCAAATTAAAAATGTAAGACACAGACAACAGCCAAACCCCAGAACTGAAATATGCAACAACAAACCATAAAATGAAAACAGGCGACAGAAACACCAAAATGAAAACAACACACAGGCAACAACAAATTCCCTAAAAATCAATGGGCAACAACAAATTCCCTAATTCAAATAAACAACAATAACTCCACAACATATTTGTATTCTGCTGCATTTATGATTTATCAGCCCAAGCAGGATAGCTGAAAGTACCGCACAACTGTTCCTATCGACATGGTTTCAACAGCCGTTACCACTCCACACGAATGACCCACTCATTTGCACTGACATTATCTGTTGATTCTCCACAAACTGAAACTCATCTGCACTGACATTATTTGTCGATTCTTCACTGTTAGCTAATACTCTATATGCTGGATGACAAAATACCTTTCTTGTACAATAACTCTATATATATTTTCCTTGTACAATTACTACTAACTACTTCCGTCAATGACTCTCTAAGTATGTAAACAACGCTGAGTTAACAGTTTCAGTTCCTCAAGACGGCGTCTCCACCCCCACAGTAACTTCCATAACACTGTCACCAAATGATTACGCATCAGTATGTGACCAGTGACAAAACATTAAAATACCGGTATTCATATTGAGATCTCATTCAAATGCAGGCTTAAAGAAATATGTACAAATGGCCTCTATTCTGTTCTTCTCACACAACGCACTTACACTGCAGTCACTGATACAAGAAATAACAAAATCACTTTCAGGAAAACTTTCATCCTTGCACAAGAATAGAACTAATATTGAGATATACATATATAAGCTAAATACCCAATGCAATAGCAACATTCACACAACAAAATAATATTACACCAACTTGGATTACCAGTTTCTGAGCAACGAATGATATATAGTCACAAACAATATGCATTTAAAAGCAGACTGCAACCATACACACCTGCTCTCTTTAGGATTTGCCTCTCCTTGCCCGTAGTCCTAATTTTTTAAAAAAAGATTCAAAGCCTTA
The DNA here is from genome assembly GCA_030674185.1 of Monoplex corrugatus. Lineage (NCBI taxonomy): Eukaryota > Metazoa > Mollusca > Gastropoda > Littorinimorpha > Ranellidae > Monoplex > Monoplex corrugatus. Next base: position 86,340,848 of record CM060314.1, read on the forward strand.
CACACTCACACGCACAGGCACACTCTCTCACATACTGTCACAGAAGCAAAATGGGTACAAAGTATCACTCTCATCAATTATTTGAGTTGTGAAAACTGCTAAGTAAATATTTCAAAGCAGACAAGACAAAATTCCAGCAGTGTCATCACCATTACAAAAAATCCAGCACAACAAAACAAGCAAACCACAATCATGATCACAGTGTTCTAATACCTGTAGACAAAACACACAAAAAATACTGGAAGATTAACACATACACACCAAGATTTCTTCTATTCTACAGAAATCAATTTATATCAATCCCTTAACTGATCTAGCTGTTTTGCATCCCGCCTCCCTTGTCGTTTCATTTCTACACACACACACACACACACACACACACACACACACACACACACACACACACACACCACACACACCACACACACACAAAACACAAGAATACAAACGCACAAAACTTTGCCTGCCATATTCTTAACTATCAGAGTGTTCGGATCTTTCTTTGTCTTGTGAATTATGTATCTGATTTCTCTATCTGACCAAACTTCCAGCTCACATGCACATATCCAACAAGTTATTTCAAGTCAGTTAATTCAAAAAATCTATTCTCGAAATGACAGCATGCAACTGATTTGAATCACACTTGAAGTGTGTACGATGTGAATTTTAAGTAACCACAGCTTATGCCATATCTATGTGTAAATTCTATGTGATGGTGTGGTCTTGTATGACAAACATTTTGTGGGACGAAAAATAGCTTTTTACAAGTTTTACACAGTTTCACTGAAAAACCGCTTTTTACATATTTCGCATGTTCCTATCGGCTTAAACAACTGATTCGTACACAGGCTGATATATTTAATGATAGAACTGAGATTCAGCTAGATGCATTGCAATATGCACGTTGATCCCATTTTGCCCAAAACATAGTCATGTACACGTTTTGTTTTCCGTAAACAAAATTTTCACTGATTAACGAGATGCACTAAATTTAGATGCACTGATTTTGCTCTCTGTATTCAATACACATCATTTTGAGCACATGCAATGTAGGTGTAAAATATAACAGTATCTGCATGACATCAATGAATAACACATGTCATCACACGTAGACAAACACTATTGTAACACATGACAATGACAGTCTCATAACACAATAATTACTTTGTGTTTGACGGATGCTTTCAAAAAACACCCCAAAAATTTGACAATGTTCAATAATGATGATAACAATAATAATAATAATCATCATCATAATAATACTACTATAATAATTTCACTCTTACAGTGCTAAGAGTCCATGTCAAAAGCATGCTTGTTGTACTTTCCAGGAATCAAACTATCAATCCACACATATACAGAGGATGATGAGCCAGTGCACACATATTGTGCCAGGCGTGTGACCCTTGACCCAAGTTGTCATCCTATATCTCTCTCTAACACACACACACACGCACACACACACACACACACACACACACACACACACATGCGCGTGCACATGACCATCAAATGCATAAACAGAAATGTGGAGAAATAAATTTGCACACGCTTACACAAAAACAGAAGAAATCACGCAAACACACACACACACACAAATACAAAAACACAGAAATCACAGTTGGCAGTAACAATTTACAACATGAATTATTCACAGATGCAGAGCTTGAATCAAAATGAAAGTGATTCCTGTTTTTGATTGCAGTTTTAACAAACATGTCTGAAAAGGTCATCCAACTTTCCATCAGCTGTTTTCCAAGCTTACAGGACATGCCAAGCACACATGAGTGGCTAGTTTAGGGAACATAACTATCAATAATGCAGAACATCTGCTTGATAAGGAGGACTTGGACAACTCTCTATGATGCATGCATGCAAGTCATGATCAGATGTCAGACTAGTATCTTTATACTGTTATTCTTTGGGTGGGGTGGTTTGAAACACAAAGCCTAGGAAACTGTTATTAAAGAATTTCACTTGTGTGATGGTGGCTATTCTAACTTGAAAGTTCACAGAGTGATGAAGGAACTATAACATATGCTGTGTGTTAAATCTGAGCAACTGTCAAAGCTCAGTAACAACAACATAAAACAACTGGGAAAGGCTTCTTCCTCATGGGCAGTGGGGTGACCGTTCCCAACCCAGTGCGTCACAGGTGACAGATGGCCTTCAGATACGGAGGTTAGCTGCGAAATAAGCCAAGTTTGCCAAGACAAATAAGCATTCTGGACTGACCGGTGATGGTATCTATCAGGATGGGTTGGGCAAGCCACAACTAAAAACTATTCAAAATGCTATGACAGACCCATCAGATGGATAAGGGTCGCCTTAAGCTCCAGTTCCCTGTGCTCACAGGAAAGGTCTCCTGGCCATAGACTAAGGGCGAGGTAAACTCTAATGAAAAGCAAGAGGGCTAAGTCATACTAAACCTGCAGGCACTTGTAACAAACCATAGTACTATGCAAAATATAATGCAAAGTCTAAATGGTCATTCACATCAGACGAGACTGGCAATTGCCTTTTAAGGTCCTTTCGGGGTGGAGCAGCACAAGGTACTGCATCTAACCAGGACAACAAGCGCACCTGGAAAAAAAGGTCACCTTCATCACCAGATGTGGCCTGACCTTATTGACAGTCAATGGAAGAAGAAGTAGAAAACTAAGTGACAAAGGCGAGCATGGCCACATTCTTGCTTGGAATACAGGCATGGTCAGGGTACAGAAAAGACATCTTGACAATGAAACAATATCACAGAAGTTGCAGACAACCAGATGAAATTACGACAGTCACATTCTAATTTACAATCTTACTTCTGATGTCCAAAGACACACACTGTATACATTCTAACTTACAATCTTACTTCTGATGTTCTTATCATTTTCATTAATCATGGCAATTTATTACAGTATACTCTGGCTGACAAGTGCAATAAAGCAAGAACGACGACGACAAGACCTGATTACAAAACATCACTGAGCAAACGTACACTGGAACAGCTTGTCACATGATCAACAGCTTGTCACATGATCAACAGCTTGTCACATGATCTAATAATTTGAGAGCACTAGCTTCAGGTAGTAGCATGTGAAGGTTTTGACTTTCAGTCAATGTAGAAGTCAAAAGGATCGTCCTTGTTGACCTTGAGCTGGGGAGGAGTGGGTTGCGGGGTGTCGGCAAGGTCATAACAATGCAGCATCTGATACTCGCTGGGACCGCTCCATTCCACTTTCACTTTCTTGTTCTTCTCATGCCGCAACCTGAAACATGGAATCGTAGAAAATGAGTCAATACTTCTGCCTAAGGTTATTAATCATGTTCACAGCCAGGCATCGTACATAACCCTAATACCACCTGCCCCCAATTCTCCCCCCCCCCCCCCTTTTACCCCCACTGACATGCCCACAACTTTAAACAGTGATATGTAAGGTCCATTTACAGTGAGGAAAACATAAGTAATTTTCATGCCTCCACTATTGTTATTGTTGTTTAAAGCCCAGCCGACTGTGTACAGCCATATCAGGGCTATAACTATTTCAAAACATACACAACACTTCAACAGGAAAAAGAAAGTAAAAGAAAATTAAGTACACATATAAATGCATTTGTGCACATAATCCTAGGAAATGCCCCTGGCGTTGAGCACTCCTTTATAACACAGGGGATTTAAAAAAGTACCTGAATACAAATTTAAACATAATTGAGGACTGTAAAACCTATATAAAAACGGGCCTAAATTACCTAAAACTGCTGCCACATCTCATTTCCCTAGAGCCAAAAAAGCCCCAAATAAATGTACCCAACTATCAATCCTAAGAAAAAGTATGTAAGACTTTATCGAAGGCATACAGATGAAAGGACCAGCAAGGCAGAAACTGACAGGAAGAAATGACAGAAAGCAAAAGAGGAGGGCAGAAACAAAGAGAGTGACAGATAAGAGGAAATTTCTAGCACAGAATCTCCAAAAGGTGGGGATACCCTCTATATTGAAAGAGCCCCCAGCATCCCCACAGGGGGATGCCTCCACCAAAGACATTCTTAGCACTGCTCAGTTTACCAGGAACATGACAGCTGTTACCACAGGACTACTCACCTCTTGCCTGTGGCTTTATCAAAGGGTCTCTGTCTCAACATGGCAGCAATCTGTTCATCGTCAATGTAGAACTGAGGCTTGTTTCCATACTGAGCTGGGGGTGAGGGACTGCGCTGTTCAGTCTGAAACATCACAGCACAACCACCGATTAACTCTTTCACACACAAAAAAATTCATTATGTCTAATGCACACGGCGTCCAAAGTCAAGAACAATTTATATCAAATATGCAACGTTTGGAGACAAGTGCTATTCAAGAACAATTTATATCAAATATCCAAAGTCTGGAGACCAGTGCTACACAAGAACAATGTGTATTTATATCAAATATCCAAAGCCTGGAGACCAGTGCTACACAAGAACAATGTGTATTTATATCAAATATCCAAAGTCTGGAGACCAGTGCTACACAAGAACAATGTGTATTTATATCAAATATCCAAAGTCTGGAGACCAGTGCTAAACAAGAACAATTTATATCAAATATCCAAAGTCTGTAGACCAGTGCTACACACGAACAATTCATATCAAATATCCAAAGTCTGGAGACCAGTGCTACACAAGAACAATGTGTATTTATATCAAATATCCAAAGTCTGGAGACCAGTGCTAAACAAGAACATTTATATCAAATATCCAAATTCTGGAGACCAGTGCTAAACAAGAACAATGTGTATTATTTTCAAATATCCAAAGTCTGAGACCAGTGCTACACAAGAACAATTTATGTCACTGACACACCAAGACTTTATTTATGTCACTGACACACCAAGACTTTATTTCTGTCACTGACACACCAAGACTTTATTTCTGTCAATGACATGCCAAGACTTTATTTCTGTCAATGACACACCAAGACTTTATTTCTGTCAATGACACACCAAGACTTTATTTCTGTCAATGACATGCAGACTTCATTTTCTGTCAATGACACACCAACACTTTATTTCTGTCAATGACACACCAAGACTTTATTTCTGTCAATGACATACCAAGACTTTATTTCTGTCAATGACATGCCAAGACTATTTCTGTCAATGACATACCAAGACTTTATTTCTGTCAATGACACACCAAGACTTTATTTCTGTCAATGACACACCAAGACTTTATTTTCTATCAATGACACACCAAGACTTCATTTTCTGTCAGTGGCATGCGGACTTCATTTCTGTCAATGACATGTCAAGTCTTCATTTTCTGTCAATGACACACCAAGACTATATTTTCTGTCAATGACACACCAAGACTTTATTTCTGTCAATGACATGCCAACACTTTATTTCTGTCAATGACACACCAAGACTTTATTTTCTGTCTATGACATATCAAGAAACACCCATCAAGGTGACAGATATCAAAACTTTTCTTTAAATATGCAAGGGCCAAGGCTTCATGTTTTCACTGCAGATGACCACCACCACCCCTCTCCTCCCTTGAAAAGCTGACAGAGCACCAAGTACACAAAATGTTCACCTTTTTCTCATCTCCATCTTTATGAGTCTCCTGGTGGAGCACCTGAGGCATGGATTGTTTCTCGGCGATGACAGGATGGTTGGGCATGCTCATGGGATCCACCAACACATCATACGGCACCATAGGGTGTTGGTACGTCACTGGGTTGTAGATATCCCACAGCTCGGGTTGACCAAAAGTGCCTGGTGAACAAATAATCAATAAATGAATGAAATGAGTAAAACATGCTTTTGAAAGTAACACACAAAACAAAAATAAATCGTAAAGAAATTCTCCATCGCCAGGCTCCAAACCGGCTGGCCCACGACAAGCTTTTAGCCCTTTCAACATACCTTCATCAATGGAATAAATGATCCTTCCTGCTCATCCCAAAGTAAGGTTTGTGTCTGAGTCACATAATGCAAGTGGTGCTCGATATCATAAGTCATCTTACACAGCGCCATTATAAACCACTCTTGTATGGCACTATTCTTTAAACTCATTTGGAATCAATGCTATCTACAAATCAAATACGATTTTTTTAGGAGAATGGAATACTCAAGCTGTTAGGACAAAACTGACCACATTCCACTGTGTTGTTCACAGTCTGCACCTGGAAGTCCTATACTTTATCCACCTGATTGCCACACCTGTTGGACAGGTCATATCATGGTCTGTGTTCAAAGATGGGCTTTGTTGCATGATCTTAAAGGCTTCCCTGATATAACACAGGAGACAAACCCTACTCTGAATACAGCGAAACATCCCTCACTCTGCCAATGGGGGCTCATCTGTCAGCGTCTCTGGGTTCAGTGTTGGCCACTGCACTCTCTGACACTACCATCTCCCTCCAAGCCGCTCTGTCCTGACTTTTGTGGATAACGTCTTGAATATTTAGGCCACTGATGTCAGTTATGCTCTCGACATAGGAGATTAGAAGTCTGCCTTTCTTCCTTTTTGCCTCTGTTTTTCCTTGAAAAATGGTTGCATGAGGTCTGTGTTCTTGCTACGTGACACATGGCCAAGCAATGTTAAAAATTTTAGTCTTCTCTAATGGGTCTCATATGGAGGTTCAAAGCCTGTGCAGTAGATGGATGCATCTGGAGCTTGCAGATGAAAGTTTCTTATCACTTTTGAATGGCAATATTGAGAAAAAAATCTTCATGCTCTGATATAAGAAAAAAGATGCGATAATTATAAGGTGTACTGCGCACATCTGTTGTAGTATTATATGAGTAAATCGCAAAACCCCTTCCCTTTTCTCTTTCTTACTCTCTCTCTCTCACATGCGCGCACACACACACACACACACACACAAACACACATGCACACACTTGCACAAGCACACAAATGCATGCTGTGATAAAAGCAAAAATGTGCTACAATTGTGTCATGGCACAAACACATGCATGTAATCCATGACCTCTCTCTCTCTCTCTCTCTCACCTCACACACACACACACACACACCTGTCAATAACACATCATATGAAGCAGACAGAATGACAAGATGACAATGTACACAACACACACACACACACACACACACACACACACACACACACACACACACAACACCCGAGCATATACTGACCAATTAGTGTCCCTCCGTGGTCCACATTCTCACAGTACAGTCGGCAGCACTGGTCAGCAACACCTTGTTCTGTTCCACCAGGTCTATACAGCTGATGCTCTCCACATGCCCCCTCCAAGACAGCAACACTGCAATTACAGTAGTACTGTAGCAAGTAGGGTCATTCTTGCATACCTGATCCTTTCTATGACAAATTATTTCATATCAACCACAGGTACGGTGTGTGTGTGTGGTGTGTGTGTGTTGTGTGTGTTGTGCTTGCGTGCGTGCGTGATGTGTGTGTGAGTGTGTGTGTGAGATACAGTGAGAGAGAGATAGAAAGAGAGAGACAGAAACTGAGAGAGACTGAAAGAGACAGAGAGAGAGAAAGGAGAGACAGAGAAAGAGAGACACAGACAGACAGACACAGAAAGACAGAGACAGAGAGACAGACAGAGACAGAGAGTCAGAGAGAGACAGAGAAATGTGTGAACTCAGTTCTTTTGAGTGGATTTCTTCCAAATTTTGGTCAGAGGTGTGGACTGATGAGGAAACATGAATGGTGTGTGTTGTGTGTGTGTGTGTGTGTGTGTGTGTGTGTGTGAGACAGAGATGGAGACAAGCGAGAGAGAGACAGAGAGAGAGAGAGAGAGAGAGAGAGAGAGAGAGAGAGAGACAGACAGAGACAGAGAGAGAGAGAGAGACAAGACAGACAGAGAGAGAGAGACAGACAGACAGGCAGAACAAACAGAGATAGACAGACAGAAACAGACAGACAGACAGAGAGACAGAGATAGACATAGAGAGAGAGAAATAAGTGAACTATATTTTCTCAGCTCTTTTTGAGTGGATTTCTTCCAAAATTAGGTCAAAGGTACAGACTGCTGATGAAACCTGAATGGATAAGTTTGGAGGACAAGGTGTCAAGATAAAGATCACAAGGACAAAACAAAAGTGCAGAAAATCAGCACTATTTGCATAAGGTTTATAAACAGTGCTTTCCAAGGAACTGCTGCTGACAATATTCAGGATGTGTTGCTACTGCTGTGACAGCCTACCACTGCCCTTGATGCATGTCAGGTCTTGTTCAATCTGAAGCTTCTTCGAGATCACAATGACTTGAAAAGTGCAAAATGTTAATTTTTCAAAATAATTTTTGTATGAAAAAAAGAGATTGTTAGAACAACTTGACATCCTATTGTTTCTTGTAAAGGCTTTGAGCTATGTGCTACATTAATTTTCCATAATTGAAAAAAAAAAGTGTTGTGTGTGCATGTACAGTGGCGTGCTTGTGGTATTGTATACTATCCTGCAATGTACAGGGCTGTGCTTGTGTTTATTGTGCTGTGCTCTGCTGTATCACAGATACATTTCTATTTAACCCCTTGACTGCTGAGGCAGTCTGAACTAGGTCAATGGTCTAGTGGTGAGCTGCTTTCCCTGCAGAGAAGTTTATCTTGTTAGCAATGCTCAAAACAACACATTCAGCAAAAAAGAAGTAGGGAAGAACGCAAGCTGAACTCAATCAGCCCATCACTGTCATAATAATCATCAGAATCTGAATTTGCCAGTATTTCTGCAATAGCTTTACCAAGTGTAAAACCAATGCTTCATCACCAGGAGAAAATATGAACTTTGTCCCACAGAGATTGACAGTGCACTTAACAACAGCTGCCAAACTTTTCTGAACACAAAGAAACACCATGAGATATGTACCAGTGAGAGGGGAAGTAACTCCAGTTTCCAAAGGTGTGATTAGTATTTGTTTGTGAGGCAATGAGGGTGATCTATTGGCAACAGATCAACAACAGAAGGTCAGTGACGGTAGTACTTTTCACTGACAAACAGTCAAGAGATTAACATCCACATCACAATGTTTATGACTTTTCATGAAAGTGAGCCATCACACACACAATACAGACAGAAAGCCTTACCCTCTGGGGAATCAGTTTCAGGTTTCTCTAAACAGTACTTGGCCACATCCCAGACATAGATAAAGCCCATGCTGTCTGCTGTGTATAGCAGTGTGTTGGCCTTGTTGGTTGCCATGGCACTCACCATGCCTCCTGGGGCCTTGGACTGTTTACACATACACACACACACAGACACACACACATACACACACATACACACACACACAGACACTCACACACACACACACACACACACACACACACACACACACACACACACACACACACACACACACACACACATCCTCCCCAAAGGAACACACACACACACACATTCATCAATTACAATGAAAATGAGAGAAACATTATCAGCAAAAGCAGCAGCATTAACAACTGAAAAGTGCCTAATCAAAGACAAAAATCAATACAATTACTACTACTACTAATACTGAGCATGTATGAACACACAGTCTAAACGACACAACACCAACAACAATAAAATCAGTCTTACATTACTGACCATTATGAGACATATATTCAACACTATACAATTATTTCATCATATAGGTGATGTTATGCTTATCTTTTCAAGCTTGTTTTTCATGAACATTGTAAGTGTTTCATGACCATATTAATCAACCATATAACAGCAGTCTTACCCCAGGAAACTGCGCCATGAGCCGACCACCCTGGAAAACATTCCATATGTGGATGTGGGCGCGAGGCCCACTGGCTACTAGAGAGCCAGCATCCTTCTTGTAGGCTCTGGTTTTGAAGAAGAGGAGCTTGCTGATGCCCAGGTCTCCATCCACTGTGAAAAAGATCAGATTTTTATGCAAGCAATTAATTTTAAAATACTTAACTTTTGTTGTTGCTAGTTCATTCTTGTTTGTTTGTTTTTTTGCTGTTTTTTTTTTTATAACTTAAAAATGATAATATTGATGACATAATCTGCTTGGTCATTTGACTGGTAATGTATCAGACTGCTTACTGACTGATTAACTGATTTTCTGCCTGACCAGTTAGTTCATGTTCATTCTTGTTTGTTTTTTGTTTTTGTATCTTAAATTTGATAACACTGATGACATAATCTGCATGGTCATTTGACTGGTAATGCCTCAGGCTGTTTGCTGCCTATCTTGTGCTGTCTAGGCCAAAAAAAAAAAAAGTGCATTCAATATAATTTTTTTTCCTATCTTAATTTTTGATTTTGTGAGCTTGCAGCTGCAGTTCCCGTCATTCAATTCACTTGTAAATCACTTTGTCATTCATAAACTCAAGAAGGCATGCACACATAATATAATTTACATACATTTGTATGCAGATTGAGGTATGAAATGCATCCATGTACCATGCAAAGGTCATTCAATAAATAGCAAAAATATCTAACAACTCAAAAAACAATTATCACAGCACTTTTACCTTTGCACATGCCTGGCTTAATGATTCTCTGATCTAATTATGAATGTATGTGCAAATAAAGTAACATCAATTGTTAGAAGTTAGAAGCTATGAACCGGAATAAATAAGACAACAGCAAGAATGGCACATTCTTGCCTTTCCAAGGCCCATCAATTCAGAATGCTATGGGTTCACTGAAAAGACTTGTTATTTTTGTTTAAAGCCCAGCCGACTACATAGAGCCATATCACGGCTATAACCATTTCAAATATACACAATACTTCAACAGGAACAAAATAAAAGAATTGAAATAACAAAATTGAATAATCAACAAATAATACAATTCAATGCATTTGTGCATATAATCCAAGACATGAAAATTAAGTACACATACCAATGCATTTGTGCATATAATCTAAGACATGAAAATTAAGTACACATACCAATGCATTTGTGCATATAATCTAAGACATGAAAATTAAGTACACATATCAATGCATTTGTGACATAAAATAATCTAAGACATTTTGGAAAATTAAGTACACATACCAATGCATTTGTGCATATAATCTAAGGACATGCCCCTGGCATTGACCACTCTCTCCAATTTATCTCGCAGGGGATTTAAAAAACATACCTGAATACAACTTTAAACATAACTAAAGACACTAAAACATATAAAAACGGGCCTAAATTACCTAAAATTGCTTCCGCACATCTCACTTCCCTAGAGCCAAAATGCACTTAAACGTGTATCCAATTATCAATCTAAGAGAAAAGTACTTTAGACTTATTCCAACTCATACAGGTGAATGGACCAGCAAGGCAAAAAGATAGAAAATGACAGAAAGCAAAGAACAAGGCAAAAACAAAGAGTGTGATAGAAAAGAGGAAATTTCTAGCATATGATTTCCAGAAGGTGGGGATACTATTAATACTGAAAGAGCCCCCGGCATCCCCACGGGGGAACTGAGAAGACTGGAACTGCACAGTCAAGTCTCATTTACTTTATCAAACATAATTCAGAGTGTTGTTCATATTTCCTGACCAACATTGCAGATGTCTGTATCTCTTGGACCTGGTTAACACCAGGATATATTATGAAAGTAAGTAAAGAGTACAGCCTCGTCATTAATCTCAATCCTGAAATAAATTCTACAGCATCATGATTATCATCCTCATCATCATCATCATCATCACTGTACTAGATTCCGTGGCCACTTATGTAGTGTAGGAAATGGGACAGAAAAAAAACAACTTACAGGACTGGTCACTGTATCCTTTAGGTGGAGGAGGCCTGAGATGACAGAAGATGTGACCTGACACCATGTTCCAGACGATGACCTCACCATCGTAGCTGGCGGTGGCCAGTAGATTGGGCAGACAGTGAGCCACTGCTAACACATCTTCTTTATGACCGTCGCGCTGTAACACACATTGATCTCTTTAATTAACCTTTGTTTCTAATTCTGCATTCATTTCAATCCACCTTCCTTAACAGAGAATAAAAGAAGGAGTGTGGGGAGGGTTCAAACATGGCGTTATATTATACAACACAGTTATGTTATACAATAAATCATTCTTATATAGTCTATTCGCCAATGTCATTTGGATTCACAGTTACTGTTGTTGCAGATATGCATTTAAAACATAAGAAAACATTTTTTAAATTTGTTAACTTTTTGCCCCACATCAAACGGACACCAAACATACAATATGGCATAAAAATAATGATAAAAAAAATCATGTACATATGAAAGGACATTGCCGACATACAAACTCCATATAGCATATACACATAATGACATTTATAATTAGAGGTTCATTAATGAACATCAAGGTCTAAGCATATATCAACATCCTTTTATCAATTTTTGTTCCTCAAACTGTATCTTTTTGTTGTACGACAATCAAAGATAAAACCAATATGGTAACAGAAATGACGTCAATCTATACATAAAAACAAGTATTATTCACATACAAACAACAACAAAAGGAACTTCAGTATGATCACACTGCTGTGTATAACCAACCTCATCTCAGCCCAGTAAGGCACAGGATGCTGTACGTGATGAATATTGCTGTCACTCAGTGAATCATAGTAGATGTTGATGCGGCGATCCCAGCCAACAGAGATCACATATCTGTTTTCAAACACACATACACACATGCACGCGTGCACACACACAGACACGCACACAGACACACACACTCATACACACACACACCACACACGCCACACACACACTACACACATACACACACATACCAAAAGACTCCTAGTTATTCTTGCATTACACTCATGACTAGCGTTTTGCTCTCAGGTGTTAGCATTTACATTAAACACTTAGAAGGCCACTGTTTATTTTTTTTTTTTTTCCACAAGTATTTGTGTGTGTGTGGGTGTGGTGGGGGGGGGGGTTTGTTAGCTCGGTTGGTTAAGCACCATGCCTATAATGCAAGGGTTGTGTGTTCAATCCCCAGACAGACTACAGTTTTAACATGGGCCTGTTAACTCTTTTGATAGAGCTGTGGCCACGGGATCTTCTGTGTCACATTCAATTCCACCCTGCAACAGAAATGTTGACTTGTTTGTTGCTGATCTTATTTTCTTTTTTTCATATTTTGTTAGGATCACCCCACTCAGGGAAGTTACTTTTATGCTCACCTTTTCTCTTTTTCGTCCCATTTTCTACACCATCTTCATGGCCACAGAAGCTGGCACATTTTTTTTTTACAATGCAATGATGATGATGTCATAAGGATGACCACCATGACGCTATGGAGTTCCAGCTAGATTGAGACTGTGTGACAGGGTTGTACTCTATGCTTACTATCATAATATATCCTGGCGTCAACCAGACCTGAGAGACACAGACACCTGCCGTGATGGTCAGAAGATTTGAGCAACACCCTCAATGACGCATCTGATGCAGTGATGAGACTGACTGTGTGGTCCCAGTCTTCCCAGTGAGCCCATAGCGGCCCAATTCTGGGTAGGAGCCGGTTAGAGCTGAAAAATCCCACAAGATATAGTTTTGAAAGATTTTTGATGGGGATTCGAACGCCCAACCTTCCAGTCGGTAGTCTGTTGCGTTAACCACTACACCACAGCGACTGGTTTTGTTGCTCATATTATTGCTCCAATCATTCTAAATGGGTCAGCATTTCATACATCTCGTTCACTTCCTTATTTCAAGCCCTTAAATGTGCACAGAGTTTTGCGCAGGTTTAAGAAGTCTGCCCGATATCTGCTGGCAGATTTGGGTTGAGCGCATATGGAATTGTCCAAGTGCAATGAATCCCTCTTGAACAAACTCCTTACTCCAGATTCCAGGTACCTACCTGTTTTTGTTCATCTCCACGTAGGTCAGGTCACACACCTCTCTCTCTTTGCCTTCATGTTCCAGAAACTCAGTCTTCTCCTCTGAAACCACATCAACAGTCAGCCATGATAATAATCAGTTCTTTTGTACAACGTTTTGTACATGTAGCCTGCTTGATGCACTTAACATTGCAATAACAACAATGGGGGTTAGCATGGCCATACATAATGCAATATAAACACTCTTGGACACACATGTCAATGCAGCATAAACAAAAATAACAACACAGATAGTCACTTCACCAAAAACAACAACAGATCCTAACATAAAATCATAAATAGGCAGTAGCAATAAAAACCACAATCCACAAAAACCTATAAGAAAAAAATATAAATCACACACACACATACACACAGAGGAAAGGGGAGTTACTGGATCTATACAGTAAACATATAAGAAAAAAATATGTGAATCACATGATAAGCGAGCAAGGCATGAGCAACCTCCAATCCTACAGCTGCACCAACCCATGTTTGTCCTACATATGGGCAAGCCCGGCTTGGTCTCACCAGCCACCTCGAGACCCACAATCGCCAATCCCCCCGTCAAAACTGAAGTCATGGTCTTCTTCGACAATGAAGGACGAACAACAACAACAGTAAACACTGACATTAATGCAGTATGAACATAGACTCAAAATGAATAACAGATAATGACATGAAATCAGAAACAGGTAATAGAACCGACAGTACAAACAGCATCTAAAGAAGAAAATATGTGCACAATTAGAATCATCTGATAAATGCAGTCAGTAACAATAATTCCTTTTGTACAGCGTAACTCTATATTAAAGCACTTCATAGCACTTTGCATAGCAACATAACAACAGATGAGTATAAAAAAACTTAAGTTGAAGGGGCATTAGTCTATAATCAATACAACGCTGCAACATAATAAGCAACAACAAAAAAATCAAACTAAATAAAAAATGAAAAGGAACCAGGAAAAACACGAAAGAAGAATATAAACGCGTATTTAATAATAATAATAATAATATTGGACATTTGTTGAGCGCCTTCCTCCCTCACAAGGAGGGAGCACAAGGCGCTTCACATAATAGACGCACAGAACAGCCACAAATAGTGTACACATATAACATAAGACATATGGACAGATATGTCACACTTCATACTACAAAACACATCATACCACATAATACCACATAATAACACATCTCATACCACATCACTACACACAAATATGGAAAGGAAAACAGAACTATACATGACTCATTGAGAGTGGAAGGTGGTGTTGTGAGGGGAATAGGGATCACATATCTGAAGCTGGAAACAGATGGAGAAGAGTCAGTTTTCAAACTAGCAGGGCGCACAGATGTAACAGTTTGAATGTGCCTCTGTTTTCTTCTTCCTCGTCGGCGCGTTCGTTTCCTTGGCAAACAGAACCCAATCTCCAATTCACGCAGCCGAGAGACAAGGTCAGAGGTCAATGGAGCAGCAGGAATCGCAACCAGTTCATCGCGAGAATAGTAAACAGAAGGCGAGGCAGTGCGCTCACCCGGACAACAGCTGCCGACATGCTGGCGATGGTTGCATGCTGCGTTTTGCACGTAAGCGGTGAAGTAGGTTGGAGGAAATGGCTGACTGGCACAGTTCAGAACAGAAATGTCACTGTGACCTGTTGTACACGTTGAAACGAAAAATGGCTGACAGTGAAGAAATGGAATACACAGCCTTGACGAAAACAAAAAACACAGCACAACGAATCTGAATAATGGGGACGATTCAAACAAAAACCACCACGTCGACGGCTCCATGACGAACACAATAGACAAAAACCAAGCACCAAACTGAAGGAAATCCAACGAAAAACACAAAACAACACCAGAGATCGGTCACTCAGCCTGTGAGGCGTGCGACCTTGACAAGACAAAAAAAAAAGAATTAAAAAACTGAGTAAATAATAAATACCACCAACAAATCCACTAATCAATACAGTTATTAAGAAAGGGGAAATGTTTTGCTATAGCCCTGAGGTTGAAGGGGAGCAAGGTGGTAGAGACCTTGATTTCTCTCTAAGTTACCATTATGAAGGTAACGTCCATCATCTTTCTCTTGCTGCTTTACCTTCACAAAGTAGGGTACTCACTGGACTGAAGGCGACTGGCTCAAAAAGTTTTCTCGAGTCACACTCAAACTCCTACTTTCAGAATGGAACAAGGGAGTACTACCGCTCTGCCAACAAAGCCTCATTACAGCCAGCAGAATACAATCATCAGTCGACAGAGAAGCAGTTAGTGCAATGGTCTACCGACTCGGAGGTCATGGATTTGAATCCCCCATCAGTCAGAAAAATTGTTAAGGGATTTTTCGGTCCTGACCAGTCTCTAACCAGAGTTAGTTGTGTTTTTGGGACTGACTGGGAAGATTTGGACCACACAGTCAAGTCTCATCCATTTTGCAGATACAGCATTGAACAACACGGCAGGTGCCTGTATCTCTCTGGCCTCACTACTGCCAGAATACATAATGAAAGCATAGAGTAAAACCCTCTCAGGCAGTTTCAATCCAAAATGGATCCCACAGCATAATCCCTGACAATCCCATTGTCACCAATTATAGCATTGTCAAATATTGTACCAGATTCTGTGGCCTTTCATGCCCTAACTTTACATGATGTCACTTCCAGTGGGTTATGAGGCATGTTGGAGAGCTGAAATGAGTGGTGCGGGGACAGTGACAACAGCATCACTACAGGGTTGTACTCAGTGCTTTCTTTCATGATATATCTTGCAGGAGTGAGGCTTGAGAGATACAGTTACCTGTCAAGTTGGTCAGGAAGATGGGACAGCAAAAATAAAACAAAACCAAAAAAAGAATCAAAGCGACAAATGAAAAAAATATAATCATTCAACAACAGGCAGACCTTTCTTCAGCATACGGAGACAATGGCCATTGTTGTAGTTCCAGATTTTCAGGATTCCGTCCCGGCCTCCAGTGATCAAGCGGCGGCCAGTGTTGTCAAAGGTCATGCAAGTGATGGCTGCCTCATCATGAGCTTCTCCGTATTCAAAGATGGGAGCACCAGTCTCAAAGTCCCACAGTTTCACCACCTGTGAAATGAATGGGTGAGGGCTTGAAAACTGATTTCATCAGATGAGAAATTTGGTGTTGTTTGAAGTTCTTATTTCATGTACTACTTTTGAAAGCATGTGACAGCACTGCCTTCTGTGTGTGTGTGTGTGTGTGTGTGTGTGTGTGTGTGTGTGTGTGTGTGTGTGTGTGTGTGTGTGTGTGTGTGTGTGTGTGTGTGTGTGTTTGTGTATGTGCATGTGTGTGTGTGTGCACATGCATGTGTGCATGTGCATACGTATATACTGTGTGTGTGTGTGTGTGTGTGTGTGTTGTGTGTGTGTGTGTGTGTGTGTGTGTGTTATAAATGTTTAAGTTTCAATGGGCATAGCTCAATCTGTCTGGGGTATAAATCTTTGGCAGACAGACATGTAAGCACACAAGCACAATTGCAAAAAGACATGCATGCATGCACACACACACACACATAGACACACAAATACACACACACACACATACACACACGTGCGCTCGCGCGCGCGCACACACACACACTCATAAAACACACACACATACACACACACACCGCGCCACACACGTACACACACACACATACACAAATACGCGCACACACACACACACACACACGCACACACACACACACACGTACACACACACAAATACGCACACACACACACACACACAAATACACACACACACGCACACACACACACACGCACACACACACGCACATGCGTGCACGCACACACACACACACACACACACACACAACACACACACACACACACACACACACACACACACACACACACACACACACACACACACACACACACACACAACACACACACAGAGCTACTTACAGATCCACTGCAGCAGGTGACAACCTGTTTAAAGCTGGGATTGTACTTGCAGCATGTCACAGGATCTTTGTGTGAGATCACCATGTCTGCATGCAAGGCAGCCCTGTACACATACAAAAATCAAGTTCATTGTCACAAAGTTTACTGAACAAAACAGCACCATAATGTATTCCAAAGCAAAACAAGCAAAATCCTTAAATCAGATTTCCAGTATAAAATTCATTTCATCTACAGAAAAATATAAAGATTAATAGTGTCATAATTTCAATTGTATAGTGTTCATGTTGAAAACGTGTGTGTTGCACTTTACATGCACAAATCATTATTAAATCCTATGTAACAATAATAATACACCTGATCAGAAAAAAATATGTATACATGTATAATATAATGTGTACCTACATTAATGCAACATAAATAGTCAGTTCATCAAGAATAACAACAGACAGCAGCAAAAAAAATAACGTAATAAAATAAAAAATACGCACTTGAACAAATCACAAAGAATACACAATGAAAAATAAGGAATAATCATTAAATGAATACAAGTCTTTCACACACATGCACACAGAGATTTTCCCAAGCCTGCAAAGACTTAAGTCTGACCATCAGCTTGAAAAAGATGAACGTGCTGAGCAAAGATGTACACACTCCCCTGTTATCACCATTGACAACTACGAACTTGAAGTAGTCTACCAGTTCACATACCTCGGGTCCACCTCAGCAACAATCTGTGTCCCTCAATGCTAAAATCAACAAGTGCACTGGCATGGCTGTGGCAACCTCAGACCAACTTACTGCTCATGTCTGGGAGAACCCAAAGCTGACAACTCCAAACAAGATCACAGTGTACGATGCCTGCATCATCAGCACTCTACTATATGGAAGCAAAACATGGAAACATAATTATGCCAAACAAGAGCGAAAGCAAAACAGCTTTGACTTGCGTTGCCTTCACTGCATCTTTGGCATTAAGTGGAGCGACAAAGTACAAAACGCCCAGGTCCTACGCTCATAGTATGTGCTGCTCTCCCCACTATGCACACACTGTTCAGACAATGCAGGCTGTACTGGCTTGTATGCCGGATGGAAGACAGAAGTATCCTAAAGGATATCCTTTATGGTGAACTAGTCTCTGGCAAGAGATCGGTTGGCCACCCCCAGCTACAATACAGAGACATCTGCAAGCCTGATATGAAAGCTCTGGACATCAACATAGAGAGCTGGGAAGACACAGCAGCTGACTGCAACAGATGGTGCAGTGTCCCCAGAAAACAACTCAGGTTGAGGGAAAAAGATCAGACTTTAGCTGAGGAAAAGACAGCCAGGCAGAAAGAGAGCTCCTGTGAAGGCAATCCCAATGCCAGCTTCCATATATGCATCCAATGTCCCAGAGACTGCCTTTCCAACATCAGCCTTACCAGCCACAGCCCACACTGCTCCAGAGGCATCAAACTGACTCGACACAACACTAGGGCGCATCATCCACTGTCAACACAGACTGACAGAGGCTTACTACTACCACTACTACTACTACAGGTCCACAACTACAAATGTTGTACACTTTAACCTCGTGGTTGCGTTTTTGATGCATGTAATGGTAGGGTTTTATTCAGATTTGCAGAAATAATACGTTGACCTTTAAATTACAAGATTTGATTTCAGATGAAGGACAGACAGACAGAAGGAAAGAAAGAAAGAAGAACAGAAAGAAAGACAGAAAGAAAAAGAGAGAGAGAGAGAGAGAGAGAGAGAGAGAGAGAGAGAGAGAGAGAGAGAGAGAGAGAGAGAGAGAGAGGAGAGAGAGGAGAGAGAGAGAGAGAGAGCGAGCGAGCAAATGTGAATAAAAGGAGTATGGTATTTCACTTCGTGACAATTTCATTCAATATCTAAGAATAACAATTTACCATTACAAAAGAATATTTGTTCATTTCTTACTCATTATATACATTTAGTTTTAGAAAGATGAACAAAAAAAACAACTATAATCTATGTTTTTGTGGAAATTTTCTCAATGTACACTATAGCTGAAAGCATTAGCAGCAAAGGGATTAAGGAAAGTGAATCCAAACTGCCCACACAACAAAAGACATACAGACAGTACAACTGATTCACACGTTCATACAAACAACAGAGATTAACAAATACTCACTTGTGCCTCAAGCACAGCACCGCCATCTGATCAGTAGCCACAGCGATGGCCTTTGACACTGGTGAATAATGCACGGCCTGCAGGTCACCACGAATCTTGTGACTCTTGGGTCGAATTGTCAACAAACATGTGTGATCCTGGATGTCCCAGACCTAGGAACAACACATCAGTTTTCGAGTCATAAACTGTGTGGTGATATTGAACACTGTAGTAAAAGGTAAGGATAGTTCGACATTTACCCAATCTGATGACTGCACCTGGTCAGTAATATGATCAGATGATAACACATCTCCAATACTACCATGCCTTAAATTAAACAGCTTTCTTTTAGATCTTTTTAATTTTCCGTTCACCATAAGTAAACCCGATATATCAAAGCACTTTCAATGATCATGTAATCTGTGCCACATATCTTCAACAGTTCTATAACAAGCATGCAAGTAAACACAAACAAATCGAAGCAAACCAACCTCATTCAGATGAATTCATTTGTGTTGGAGTTGGATTTCACAAGACAAGATGCATATTCCACTGATATCGTTTAATTGTATCTAGTTTTAAAATATACGAAGAACTTCAAACAAAGGTAATCAGTTTACTTCGCTGTACAAACAGTAGACATAAATCTGTTGGTCTTATTATATGTAAAAATACTATTCATAAGGGGAAATGTTTTATGTTGGGAGGAAAAGGGTTATTTTGATATGTGTGTGTGTGTGTGTGTGTGTGTGTGTGTGTGTGTGTGTGTGTGTGTGTGTGTGTGTGTGTGTGTGTGTGTGTGTGTGTGTGTGTGTGTGTGTTTTATACATATATATATATTTGTGTGTGTGTGTGTGTGGTGTGTGTGTGTGTGTGTGTGTATATATGTGTTTTGTAGTGTGATGTGATGTGTGTGTGTGTGTGTGTGTGTGTGTGTGTGTGTGTGTGTGTGTGTGTGTGTGTGTGTGTGTGTGTGTGTGTGTGTGTGTGTGTGTGTGTGTATGTGTGTTGTATACATATATGTATGTTTTGTGT
Organism: Monoplex corrugatus; assembly: GCA_030674185.1. Lineage (NCBI taxonomy): Eukaryota > Metazoa > Mollusca > Gastropoda > Littorinimorpha > Ranellidae > Monoplex > Monoplex corrugatus. The sequence continues at coordinate 86,361,743 of CM060314.1, forward strand.
GTGTGTGTGTGTGTGGTATACATATATGTATGTTGTGTGTGTGTGTGTGTGTGTGTGTGTGTGCATGAGTGTGTGGAGTGTGTGCATGCAAGAACATGTGTATTCCTGTATGATTGCATGTTTGTGCATGTGCCTAGGCATCCTCACATAGTGAGGATAATTTCCGTACTCTGATTTACAGTATGTAAGAGCTGGAAACAAAATTTGCCTATTGTGTAACTCCATAACTAAATCAGACAGTACAGATACAAAGAAAGAAGAATAGAAATAAAACTTGTTAGTTTCCGATAATAACATACAAACAAACAAAAATAAAAATGAAATAGCACATAAACAAGAGTAGAGATGGAATTTGTTATTTCTGATAACAGCATACATACAAGAGTAGAGACAAAATTTGTTAGTTTCTGATAACAGCATACATACAAACAGTAGAGACAAAATTTGTTAGTTTCTGATAACAGCATAGACTAAACAAGAGCAGAGATGAAATTTACTAGTTTCTGATAATAACAACAACAACAAAAAAGTAGCGAAGGAATTCGTAACTGTCTGATAACAGCATAAAAAACACATACATGAACATGCAGCAGGTATGAGCTCGGTCTACAGATTTAGCTTTTTACAAACAAACCATCAGCAAATGTGAACTCAATTGGTATACAGACTGGGCTCCTTACCTTCAGACACCTGTCTGTGGACAGACTGTAGATTCTGTCATCCTCATCAGCTATGTGCAGGTAAAAGATTGGAGCATTATGACCTCGCAACATTGCTGTCGGCTTTCTGCAAACAAAAAAGAAACAATTTAGAACCTCAAGACCAGGATCAGTGGGATGACTGTGTGTTTTAAAAAGAAAGAAACAAACAAACAAAATAAAAAGTCATGATGTTTTACTAGTCATTTTCATTTTCTGTTTGCCCACAACACAGCCGAACAGACAACACACAATCATACATAATCATAACAAATATGGACAGTTTCCACACAGGCAGGTGCAGTAGTCAAGTGGGTAACACGACAGGTGCAGTAGTCAAGTGGGTAACACAGACAGGTGCAGTAGTGAAGTGGGTAACACAGACAGGTGCAGTAATCAAGTGGGTAACACAGACAAGTGCAGTAATCAAGTGGGTAACACAGACAGGTGCAGTAATCAAGTGGGTAACACAGACAAGTGCAGTAATCAAGTGGGTAACACAGACAGGTGCAGTAATCAAGTGGGTAACACAGACAGTGCAGTAATCAAGTGGGTAACACAGACAGGTGCAGTAATCAAGTGGGTAACACAGACAGGTGCAGTAATCAAGTGGGTAACACAGACAGGTGCAGTAATCAAGTGGTAACACAGACAGTGCAGTAATCAAGTGGGTAACACAGACAAGTGCAGTAATCAAGTGGGTAACACAGACAAGTGCAGTAATCAAGTGGGTAACACAGACAAGTGCAGTAATCAAGTGGGTAACACAGACAAGTGCAGTAATCAAGTGGGTAACACAGACAGGTGCAGTAATCAAGTGGGTAACAGACAGGTGCAGTAATCAAGTGGGGTAACACAGACAGGTGCAGTAATCAAGTGGTAACAGACAGGTGCAGTAATCAAGTGGGTAACACAGACAAGTGCAGTAATCAAGTGGGTAACACAGACAAGTGCAGTAGTGAAGTGGGTAACTCAGACAGGTGCATTGTTATTTGTTATTTTCATCTCTTACCTGTTTATTTATCTACACATTCCTTTATTTTGTAGTTATTTATTCACCTACTTACTTCTTATTCACTTACTCACTCGCTTGCTTGCTTGCTTGCTTACCTACTTACTTACTTATTTACCTATTGACAATTAAGAAAATACTGGCTTTACCTAGTTGATAGATGGCTGAGCATTTGGGCATTGACTAGGTGGGGGGGGGGGGGGGGGGTTCTGTCACATGAGACGAGTTTATACAGAATAGCTAGTTGTGTTGTGAGTCAGACCTTTCATTATGTATTTATTTATTTTATACATATGTTCCTTTTTGAAGGTAAGATGCACACATACACATATCATTTACATGTAAGCAAGATTATTCCAGAGGTAGGCTGATAAAATACCAGTATAAAATATAGACTAGGTAAAACATAGTCTAGGTAGGGCCTCAGGACCTGGCCAGCTCATGGGTTTATGTGTAGGCTTAAGGCTTGTGCCATGATCACCATACATGTGGCACCTGTGACGTTAGTGCATATGGAATTCGTTCCAAATGCAGAGATGTCATCTTGAGAAACTGAAACTGAAACTTTTCCATAACCACAGGCACAAAGGAATCTTATAATAAATCCAACCATAACAACTTCATCATCATCATCATCATGTACCCTGTCACATGGCACTGGCGATCATGGCCCTCCATGTAAATCTATCTTCTGTTGCTGCAAGTACATTTCCCACCCTCTCTGTCTTCATCAACCATAACATACGCGCTACTAACTGTACTGATAGTCACACCACACAGTCAGAAAGTCTCTACAAAAGGCATGGAAACAGCTGTAGCTGTGATAACAAGTCACTTACTGTGAGACATAGGGGTTCCACAGTCGAATGATTCGATCCATCCCTGCAACCACAGCAACAACACTTACACAGGAAACAAAAACATGCAGGGGGGAAAATGGAAAACCACAAAATAAACAAACACAAACCATGATCGTAGTGCTTCATTGCAGCATGATATTTCTCTACGGACAGCAGCCTGCATTTCTCTCTCTCAAGGAAAAAAGTTACTGCAATAACAAATACTACGATAACAGGAATCTATAACAGATTCTTTAACGGAGTGGCAACAAGAATGACAATCAGCTGACCCTTTTCAAGTTATTCTGATCCTTGTGTTGAATTTTTCTTAAAACTTTCATTTTCAAACTCTATCACTTGCTTCTATGAAACAGCTCCAAAACCCCAGAATTCAGCTATTTTGTTGGGCTTCAGTATATATGACATTTTGCCTTTTTCCCTGCACTTTTCAGGACATCCAAAACATTTTACTTCTTGCCAAGGCAAAACGTTTCCTAACATGGTGTTCTTTCACATATATTTGTGCTTAGGAACTTCACAGTGTACACCACAAACTTGATAGTATATAACAATGTCAACTCTTTTTGTACACAAATATAACACCAAACATCATTTCAAAGTCTTTCACCATGGGGAAAAAGCAGATTTTTTCACTGTTAAGGCAATACTTCATACATTTTGCTGATTAGGAACAGTAAATGGGATTGAATTACTTGTTAAGAAAACAGTACACATTTCTACACCATTTCCAAGAATGTTTCTTGACCTATCATATTTCTTGACCACTAGACAAATACATTTGTAATTACAGCCCCTACCCCTGACACACAAACAGATGCACTTAGCAGAGCAGAGGCTGCAAGGAAAAGCAGTTATCATGTCTCACGTCAGGCTTGAACTCAAGCAGTCCAGTCAGTGCTCTAACATTTTGCCATACATGCCTCATTTTACAGAACAGAAACAAATGAATACTTTCCATACCTCCTGTAACAATGATATTCTTGTCTTTGGAAAAGTCAAAGCACTTGACCCCCTTGTAAACTTTGAACACAGCCTGGTCTGCTTCCAGTCGTGTCTTCGTGTTGTTGTAGGCATAAAACTGCTTGGGTCGTGACCTCTCACCCCCTCCCAGGTCACGCAGTTCTTTCAGCTGTTGCTCTACATGTGTGCTTCCAATGGTGCAGCCTGTGTCCGTAAATAAAGCAACAACTACTAATGTCCAGAATAAAGTAGAAGAATGCACATAACTCCAAACTTATAGAACACATTCATTACTTAAGGATAGTAGTACTAGGTCCCACTGGACCTGTCTTACAGCTAGTCCTTTCTCTTCTACGTATGTAACACAAGCATACAAACAAACAAAAAACCATTAAGAACGCTAAAGTAAGTCTAACTGGAAAGAAGTTTAAGCACACTGTTTACACACCATCTACACAACTCTTTCAAAAACAGTAAGAATGCTAAAGTAAGTCTAAATGTGAAGAAGATTAAGCACACTGTTTAAACACCATTTACACAACTCTGTTACAGAAATGAAAGCCAAGCTGGTTTTCATACCAGATTTCTATGGGAAGGCTCTGAGATCGACCCCACCTGGCAAATAAAGAGCTGAGATTTTTCCATGCTCCAATCAAGGTGTGTGCAGACCTGCTAGTGCCTGAACCCCTCTGTGTGTATACATGCGCAAAACATCAAATGATACGATTCAATAAATCCTGTAAACCATTCAGTGGCTTATGGAAAACGGAACTCCTCAGCATGCATACCCCTTCAAAACAGAATATGATAGTCCAACTGATGGGGTGAAGAAGGTAGAATAAGCCCACCTGTATACAGACAAAAGCACAAAGAAGCTGCAGCCCATGAACACAGAAGAACATCTTTATTATAAACTGCTGCCCTTCCCCAATGAAACTAAGGTTGTGTATATGTGTATGGCACAGCCACACTACTTTTGTGTAACAAACTAAATACAGAACTCGCATGCAGTTACCTGTGAACCACAGACAGATCTGCAGCTGGAAGTGAAAAGATTAAATGGAGACTGACTATGGCAATACATCTGGAACGAACAAACAAATGACAGGAGCAATGGTCATGTGGGTAAGATGTTGGACTTCTAACTGGACAATCTTGGTTTGATGCAGTTTGGGTACTTCTCGCCTAATGGGTAAAGAGTGGAGATTTTTCCAGTCTCCCTGATCAGTGTGGGCATAGACCTTTCAGCAGTTAAACCACTTTTGTGTGTATTTGCATGCAGAACATCACATGGTATGTTGACAGTCCTGTAAGTTATGTCAGTATCCCGTGTATTATGAAAACAAGAAAAAAAACGACAGATGCACACCCGTTAAAGGTGAAGTATGCAGACTGAGTAGCAACATACTGCCTGCATAGTGTGGGTAAAGGAACCCACATGCATAAATATGAGAAATATCAGAATGCTAACAAACAAACAAACAAGGCAAAAATTGTGAACAAACAAGCAAATAATAAACACTGACCTATGACCAATGCAGTGTTGGGATTGTTGGAGCAGGAGATGACTTGTCCAATGTCGTGATAATACTTGATCTGCAGAAGAAACAAAATGAAATCTTTCAAAATAAAAGGTCTCAATGTCATGATGATATTTAATCTGCACAAAAGAAAATGATCTTTCAAAATAAAATATCTCAATAACCTGAAAATTTATCCACACACAACGAAACAATTTTTCAAAGTAAATGATGTCAGTGTCATGATAATATTTTACCGCACAAAAGAAAACTATCTTTCAAAATAAAAGTCTTAATGTCACAATTATATTTCATCTGCACAGACAAAATACCAATCTTTCACATTCTCTGGTACAAGGAAATACTGTTCCTGCATAAAGCAATGCCCCAGTAATATCTGATCAACACAGGTAACACTATTCCTTTCAGAATAAAGCTTCACCCGTCTGAACAAAAGAGCACCTTTCCGCAAAAAAAAATGTTTTTTTCATTCACAATCACCACATTTCTCAGACTTAATATTCATATTTGCTCATTCATATGCAAATACACATGCATGCTGACATACACATGTACATACACACATCCAAACAAATATGCATCCACACACACATACACACACAAACACACAACTGTGCAAATAATAAAGTAAAATGTCAAGTAAAATATAATATCTATAACAATGGTACATAACTGAAAATTGTTAAGTACAAGAAAATTTAAACCATAACATACACTTTCTACATTGATTCAGTTTGAATCAAACTTCTTAATCTAGTGTCTTTTGTCATTTTTAATCAAAAGATGTTGAAGAGAGACATATACCCTTCAATTCCAAATTAAAGAGATACCCATATCCTTCATTTTAAATTCAAATCTGTCAAAGAGATGTACCTATTGATTTAAATAAAGTTGTTGAAGATACACATACCTGTCAATTTAATTCAAACTTGTAAAAGAGATATATCTGCTGATCTGAATCAAAAGTGTCGAAGAGATACCATACCTGTCAATTTAAATTCAAACTTATCAAAAGAGATATACCTGTCAATCTAAATCAAAGGTCTTGAGGCAATATATCCATACCTGTTGTACCCAGTCTCCATGCACCTGCCAGCGAATGAACTGTACATTAGGACCATTGGCCACAGCATCCAGACTGATACTGGCGATGAAACCGTCCTGTTTGGGCATCTTCTTCCAGGTCCTGAACAACATTATTATCATACTACAGGGTATCTTCTTCCTGGTCCTGAACAACATAATTATCATACTACAGGGTATGTTCTTCCAGGTCCTGAACAACATAATTATCATACTACAGGGTATCTTCCTGAACAACACAATCATCACACTACAGGGCACCTTTTCCTGGACAGCTGTGATTATCATACTATGGGGCATCTTCTTCCACGTCCTGTACAATCATGATTACCATCCATAGCTAGCAACCAACCAACATTAAAACAGATGTAAAATTTCAAAAGCTCAAGTTATTTTCACTGAAACCACTGTCTTTGCTAGTGATATAATAGCTTTCAGTCACTGTCCTGGGATCTTTGTCAGGTAGAATGTTCATTCTGAAGTAGCCATTATTCAATAGGGATTTCGGATATGAATTAGGTACTTAGTATATAGCATTAACAGACATAGTACTTATCAAACGAAGATAATTGCAGCCGGTCTAAGAGTACATTTGTATTTTAGGAGACTGCTGAATACCGCTGTACCACATAGTTTTGTACTGAATACTGCTGTACCACATAGTTTTGTACTGAATACCGCTGTACCACATAGTTTTGTACTGAATATTGCTGTACCACATAGTTTTGTACTGAATACCGCTGTACCACATAGTTTTGTACTGAATACCGCTGTACCACATAGTATTGTACTGAATACTGCTGTACTGCATAGTTTTGTACTGAATACCGCTGTACGACATAGTTTTGTACTGAATACCGCTGTACCACATAGTTTTGTACTGAATACTGCTGTACCACATAGTTTTGTACTGAATACTGCTGTACCACATAGTTTTGTACTGAATACCGCTGTACCACATAGTTTTGTACTGAATATCGCCGTACCACATAGTTTTGTACTGAATACCGCTGTACCACATAGTTTTGTACTGAATACCACTGTACCACATAGTTTTGTACTGAATACTGCTGTACCACATAGTTTTGTACTGAATATCGCTGTACCACATAGTTTTGTACTGAATACCGCAGTACCACATAGTTTTGTACTGAATACCGCTGTACCACATAGTTTTGTACTGAATACCACTGTACCACATAGTTTTGTACTGAATACTGCTGTACCACATAGTTTTGTACTGAATATCGCTGTACCACATAGTTTTGTACTGAATACCACTGTACCACATAGTTTTGTACTGAATACTGCTGTACCACATAGTTTTGTACTGAATATCGCTGTACCACATAGTTTTGTACTGAATACTGCTGTACCACATAGTTTTGTACTGAATACTGCTGTACCACATAGTTTTGTACTGAATATCGCTGTACCACATAGTTTTGTACTGAATACTGCTGTACCACATAGTTTTGTACTGAATACCGCTGTACCACATAGTTTTGTACTGAATACTGCTGTACCACATAGTTTTGTACTGAATACCGCTGTACCACATAGTTTTGTACTGAATACTGCTGTACCACATAGTTTTGTACTGAATACCGCTGTACCACATAGTTTTGTACTGAATACCACTGTACCACATAGTTTTGTACACAGCCTCTGAACTACGCACCAAGAATGTTCAAACTCCACATATGCTATTGTGCACTTCAGTAACAAACAGACGTGCATATGAAGTATGCTAAGTGTATCTTATTAAAGAAAGAGTTACTACATCTACGCACTGTTGTATGTTTAACACCTGTAGATGTGGGCAACTGACCTGAGGCATTCTCCTGCAGACTTGATGACAAAGATGTTGATGCAGCCTTGGGTATCTCCATACAGAATCAAACATTCGTCAAACCCTGTGGAGCTGTGGAGTGAAAAGACAGAACTGTGATGTGATTGCTTAAAAAATGAATGCCATTACATTGCTTACAAAAATATATGTTATTTTATTACCTAATTGACAAAGAAATGTCAGGTCAGCGACACGTGGGGAAGAAATATTGTTTTACTGCTTGCTGAAATATGTGTGATTTTATTGTTTAAAGAAAGACACATACTTTTATATTATTTATGAAATATAAGTCATTTTATTGCTTACACAAATAGATGTATTTTCTTTTATTGTTAAGAAATATGTCTTAGAAAATTGCTTAGTAAAATAGATACATTTTGCATTCTTTTGCATTATGTGTCAATTGATCGTTTAAAGAAATATATTAACTTTTTTTATTTCTTAGAAAAATGTGTCATTTATTGCTTAAAAAATAGATACAATTTTTCTACTGCTTTTTTAATTCATTTTATTGCTAAAGGCAATATATATAATTCTTTACTGCTTATGAAATATGCCATTATATTCCTTAAAGAAATACATACACTTTTGTATTCTTTTGCTACGTGTCATTTTATTGCCTAAAGAAAATCATATACCTTTTTTTAATCGCTTTTTCACTATATGTCTGCCTAAAGAAAAACACTTTTTAAGTCTTTTCACTATATGCATCATTTTCTTTCTTAAAGAAATACAGATAGGATCTATTGCATATTACATTTATCTTGGACATTCTGATAAAATCCCTCAAGAAATCTGACACTGATGAAAAACAATAGGAAATCATGGCCACAAACAGGTCTGAATGGAGGCAAGCTACACACACACACACACACACACACAATACAGTGCTTCAATTTTATTTTGTGTTGTTTATAGTCTGCCAACTGCATACCACAGCAACAGAACACAATAATCATCACAGCTGACTCTATAAGATAACCACATGTAGTACATGTAGTTTACACAGGATATCTACCTGCAGTCTACATATGATACCTACCTATAAGTCTATGCACAGGATATCTCCTATAGTTTGCACAGGAAACTTATCTGTACTCTATGTCAGATATCTACCTGTAATCTGTATAGGGCACCTACCTGCACTCTCTATAGGATACCTACCTGTAGTCTATATAAGATACCTACCTGTAGTCTATACGGGACACCTACCTGTAGTCTATACAAGATACATACCTGTAGTCTAGCTTCAAGGGAACAGTTTCCAACCCACTGATCTGGCAATAAGGTTCAAAGGATGACAGCTCAAAAAACTGAATCTCACGGTCCCTGCAATCACAGCAATCATACATTCTATTTAAGTATGTAGGACCAAAGCAACTAGGACATGTAAGTACACGCATACACAGACACACACTCACATACACACACCCTCAAACGCATGTGCAAATAGACATAATTCAGAAGACAAAATACAAGCATATGTATGGGTCTGAAGTTGATTTTGTCAAGTTTTTCTTGTTCTCATATATCATATAAGGGAAACTGAGTGTGTGTGTGTGTGTGTGTGTGTGTGTTGTGTGTGTGTGTGTGTGTGTGCGTGTGCGTGCTGTGTGCGGCGTGGGGTGTGTGGATGGTGTGTATGTGTGACGTGCATGTGAGAGAGAACAGAGAGAAGAGACTGTGTGTGTGTGTGTGTGTGTGTGTGTGTGTGTGAGTGCACGTGTGCATGTTATTATACATGTACATGTACATACATATATGCATGTGTGCATACACACATACATGTGTGTGTATACACATAAGAAAAAAATATCTGTAACTGTCACTAACGGTCTATTTGCTTAAACATACCTGTACATTCACATATTTGTGTGCAAACAGGTATGGAGGACATATGTTAGCAGTTGCCTGCTTATATGTACATCATCATCATCATCAGGTCCCTTGCCGCATGGTGTTGGCGATTATGGACTTCCATCTGTCTCTATCTCTTGTTGCCTCAAGCATCTCTTCCACCCTCCTTGTCCTCAGCCACTCTGCAAATTCGTCTAGTATTTTCTCCCTGGGTCTACCCGGTGCTCTCCTTCCCTCCAGCTTTCCCGTTGTGACCAGGTGTTCCAATTCCCCTTTCCTCATAAAATGGCCTACGAATGTTGCCTGCCTTTTCCTAATCTTCCTTATGGATGATCTACTTGTGTCTGCCTCCATCAAGACTGTCTCGTTTGTTTTCTTTGCTGTCCATGTACATATGATTTAAAAAAGATTCTAATGTACTTAAACCACATCACATAGCCAATACGAAAAAAAACTGTTAAGTAGCTGTTATAACTAGTCAATATCCATACCGTTGTTTGCGGATAACGATTGCATAGGCTTGCACAATGTTAACTTGGGAGACTGGAAAAGATTCCACCCTTTACCCACCAAGGGAGGTATCCAGGCAGTAATGACCTCCTGTTTCAGTATCAAACACATCCTTATTTGTCTGCACTGGCCTAGCTTATGTGTAAACCTGAATGCTATTCTCCTGTCTGCCACCTGACTGAGGATGGTCACCCAACCAGCCAACCTGCACCTAGTACCTACCATTCCATCCACCGAACCAACCAGCACAGTTATGATCTTGTCCACACCAGGGTTATGTGTAAACCTGAAGCGTCTTCCAGATCCTTAGTGCAGGTTTGGTTGGAGTGTGAATCATCGACAAGCGTAATGCAATGAATTTACCTTGAACAAATTCTACAACTCACAGGCGTGGTAGTCAAGTGGGTAAACGTCAAACTTCCAATTGAAAAGTCCTGGGTTCGATCCGCCTAAACACTTCTGGCTGATAAGTAGAGACTGGCACGGCTGCATTTTCCCAGCCATTCTGACACCCTTTACTTGGTACCTTTCTGTCAGCCAGCATCGCTTGGAAGTGGTATTTTTAGCCAGGCAGGTTTGACCAAAATCCATCTCTGAAGCGCGTCTTGTGCTACAGCAATACTGACAAAGAAGGAATCTGAGTGCGGTTTTCTGTATGTTTTGTGAATTTGTGTAATGATCGAGAATTTTTTCATCACTTTACCTGGATGCATTCAGTGCTGTGAATACTCATTGTTCTGAAGAAGTGATCATTCCTTTGATGCATCACCTAGACTTCAGCTTAATGACGACAAAACAGAAGCTATCCTCATTGGCACCCGTCAGAAACTTTCTCAGCTGCCTCCTCTTTCTCTCCCATTATGTAACACATCAGTCCCAATTTCTGATTCAGCTAAAAACCTTGGTGTCTGCATTGACTCTACCCTCTCCATGAACAACTTTGTTTCTCAAACTGCCAGATCCTGCTACTATCATCTCCATCGTATAAAGCTGATCAGAAAGTATCTCTCTGTCGAAACAACTGCAAAACTCGTTCTCTCCTTCATAATGTCTCGCATTGACTATTGCAATTCACTCCTGTCTGGTCTTCCTGCCTCCACCATTCACATCCTACGCGCATTCAAAACAATGGCACGCCTTGTACTCAAAAGAAAAAAGCTGACCACATATCCTTCCTGCACAACTTCACTGGTCCCTGTATCAAAGCGCATACAGTACAAACTAGACACCATTGCTACAAAAGCCTCAATAACGCAGCCCCCGATTACTGTCAAGCCTACTGAGATCTATGTTACCCTCAAGTACCCTCCGCTCTGCATCTGATCCTCTGACTTTCGCTTTCCACGCACTAAGCTCAATACCTATGGTCCACGAGCCTTCTCTGTTTCTGGTCCACTCTCCTGACAACTTCCTCTCTCAGTCGTCAGCAACCTACTTTTGTCTCCTTCAAATCGCTCTCAAAACTCACCTTTTTCCTCCGCATAAATCCTAACCTCACTCAACCCCCCCCCCCCCCCCCTCTGCAGCCGTCTCCGCTCGAGGGAATCACATGTTATAATAAATAATTGTATGCTATGCTCTTTCTATATTTTCATTGCTTTTATTCTTGCTTTTATTGCTTTTAATTCTTTCTCCCCATTTATAGCCTGCGTTGTGTGGGTGTGTGCTGTGTCTCATGTGTGTGCGTGAGTGTGTGTGCGTCGTGCCTGCGTGTGTGTCTGCTTCACGCTTAGATTTGATTTTATCAAGATTTGCGCTATATAAATATTGTAATTATTAATTATATTATTACCAGTGTCTTTGAGTTTTAGTAGAATTACTAATGTGATGATTGACTCATATCTCAGTGGTGGTTGTTTGTTCAGTATAAAGTGAGATATTTCGTAGTATAGTGCAAGTTACAATCTTCACACGTTTTTGTCCATTTTGGCATGGTCAGATTCGTGATCTTCAGTGCTTTAACTTTCTCAAATTTCTAAAATCGCAGTTCGTTCTCTGTTTTCACTCTTTTCTGGAGGCTTGAATTTGGCTAAAATCGGGTGTTAGCTGTTGCCGGCCGAAGCACGCCACCGGCTGTGGGTGAACTAGGCCATGTGCATGGGCGCGCTGCACTTGTGTGTGTGCGGCGCGTGTGTGTGTGCATGTGTGTATGTGTGTGTGTATGTGTGTGTGTGCGTGTCTGTGTGTGTGTGCGTGTCTGTGTGTGTGTGTGCATGTGTGTATGTGTGTGTGCGTGTGTGTGTGTGTTCTGTGTGTGTGTGTATGTGTGTGTGCGTGTGTGTGCGTGTGTGTGTGTTGTGTGTGCGTGTGTGTGTGTGTGTGCGTGTCTGTGTGT
>CM060314.1:86379450-86454450 GCA_030674185.1 Monoplex corrugatus
TTCACTGCAAGTCAAAAAAAACCAAAACCCTTTACTCTACATAAAGGATAGTGCTGGTATTCACTTCAATAGTGAAAGAACTGTGCTGGCATTCTCTTCAGTAAAAAATTGTGCTGATATCCATTTCAGTTATAAGATCAAGCTGATTTTTTTTTTCCAGTTATAAGATCATGTTGTCTTCACTTCAGTTATGAGACAGTGAAGATTTCACTTCAGTTATAAGATCATGTTGACATTTACTCTACTCTTCAGTTCAAAGACAGTACTGATATTCATTTTAGTTCAAAGACAGTACTGATATTCATTTTAGTTCAAAGACAGTAATGATATTCATTTTAGTTCAAAGACAGTACTGATATTCATTTTAGTTCAAAGACAGTACTGATATTCATTTTAGTTCAAAGACAGTACTGATATTCACTTCAGTTCAAAGGCAGTACTGATATTTACTTCAGTTTAAAGACAGTACTACAATATTCATTTTCAGCTCAAAGACAGTACTGATATTCATTTAGTTCAAAGACAGTACTGATATTCATTTTAGTTCAAAGGACAGTACTGATATTCACTTCAGGTCAAAGACAGTACTGATATTCACTTCAGTTCAAAGACAGTACTAATATTCACTTCAGTCAAAGACAGTACTATATTCACTTCAGTTCAAAGACAGTACTAATATTCATTTTAGTTCAAAGACAGTACTGATATTTACTTCAGTTCAAAGGCAGTACTGATATTCATTTTAGTTCAAAGACAGTACTGATATTCATTTTAGTTCAAAGACAGTACTGATATTTACTTCAGTTCAAAGACAGTACTGATATTCATTTTAGTTCAAAGACAGTACTGATATTCATTTTAGTTCAAAGGCAGTACTGATATTCACTTCAGTTCAAAGACAGTACTGATATTCACTTCAGTACAAAGACAGTACTGATATTCACTTCAGTTCAAAGACAGTACTGATATTCACTTCAGTTCAAAGACAGTACTGATATTCACTTCAGTACAAAGACAGTACTGATATTCACTTCAGTTCAAAGACAGTACTGATATTCACTTCAGTTCAAAGACAGTACTGATATTCACTTCAGTTCAAAGACAGTACTACAATATTCACTTCAGTTCAAAGACAGTACTGATGTTCACTTCAGTACAAAGACAGTACTGATATTTACTTCAGCTCAAAGAGAGTACTGATATTCATTTCAGTTCAAAGACAGTACTGATATTCACTTCAGTTCAAAGACAGTACTGATATTCACTTCAGTTCAAAGACAGTACTGATATTCACTTCAGTACAAAGACAGTACTGATATTCACTTCAGTTCAGTTCAAAGACAGTATTGATATTCACTTCAGTTCAAAGACAGTACTGATATTCACTTCAGTTCAAAGACAGTACTGATATTCACTTCAATTCAAAGACAGTACTGATATTTACTTCAGTTCAAAGACAGTACTGATATTCACTTCAGTTCAAAGACAGTACTGATATTCATTTTAGTTCAAAGACAGTACTGATATTCACTTCAGTTCAAAGACAGTACTGATATTCATTTTAGTTCAAAGACAGTACTGATATTTACTTCAGTTCAAAGGCAGTACTGATATTCATTTTAGTTCAAAGACAGTACTGATATTCATTTAGTTCAAAGACAGTACTGATATTTACTTCAGTTCAAAGACAGTACTGATATTCATTTTAGTTCAAAGACAGTACTGATATTCATTTAGTACAAAGGCAGTACTGATATTCACTTCAGTTCAAAGACAGTACTGATATTCACTTCAGTACAAAGACAGTACTGATATTCACTTCAGTTCAAAGACAGTACTGATATTCACTTCAGTTCAAAGACAGTACTGATATTCACTTCAGTACAAAGACAGTACTGATATTCACTTCAGTTCAAAGACAGTACTGATATTCACTTCAGTTCAAAGACAGTACTGATATTCACTTCAGTTCAAAGACAGTACTACAATATTCACTTCAGTTCAAAGACAGTACTGATGTTCACTTCAGTTCAAAGACAGTACTGATATTTCCTTCAGTTCAAAGACAGTACTGATATTCACTTCAGTTCAAAGACAGTGCTGATATTCACTTCAGTACAAAGACAGTACTGATATTCACTTCAGCTCAAAGACAGTACTGATATTCACTTCAGTACAAAGACAGTACTGATATCACTTCAGCTCAAAGACAGTACTGATATTTACTTCAGTACAAAGACAGTACTGATATTCACTTCAGTACAAAGACAGTACTGATAATCACTTCAGTACAAAGACAGTACTGATATTCACTTCAGTACAAAGACAGTGCTGATATTTACTTCAGTACAAAGACAGTACTGATATTCACTTCAGCTCAAAGACAGTACTGATATTCACTTCAGTACAAAGACAGTACTGATATTTACTTCAGCTCAAAGACAGTACTGATATTCACTTCACTTCAGTACAAAGACAGTACTGATATTCACTTCACTTCAGTTCAAAGACAGTACTGATATTCACTTCACTTCAGTTCAAGACAGTACTGATATTCACTTCAGTTCAAAGACAGTACTGATATTCATTTCAGTTCAAAGACAGTAACTGATATTCACTTCAGTTCAAAGACAGTACTGATATTCACTTCAGTTCAAAGACAGTACTGATATTCACTTTACTTCAGTTCAAAGACAGTACTGATATTCACTTCAGTTCAAAGACAGTACTAATATTCACTTCAGTTCAGTTCAAAGACAGTACTGATATTCACTTCAGTTCAAAGGCAGTTTCTGATATTCACTTCAGTACAAAGACAGTACTGATATTTACTTCAGCTCAAAGAGAGTTACTGATATTCACTTCAGTTCAAAGACAGTACTGATATTCACTTCAGATCAAAGACAGTACTGATATTCACTTCAGTTCAAAGACAGTACTGATATTCACTTCAGTTCAAAGACAGTACTGATATTTACTTCAGCTCAAAGAGAGTACTGATATTCACTTCAGTTCAAAGACAGTACTGATATTCACTTCAGATCAAAGACAGTCTGATATTCACTTCAGATCAAAGACAGTACTGATATACACTTCAGTTCAAAGACACACACAAACACATACATGCATGCAAACACACAACCACTAATACTTATACTAACATCCCCAACCATCTCTCTCTCTCTCACTCACACACACACCACACACACACATACACACACACACACATAAACACATATGCATGCATGCATGCATACACCACTAATGCCCCCAGCATCTCTCTAACACACACATACACACACACACACACACACACACAAACACACAGACACACACACACACACACACACATATACACACACACAGATGCATGTATGCATACATACACCACTAATACTTATACTAACATCCCCAACATTTCTCTAAGTCACTCACATACATACCAGTTACCACACACACATACAGAACATCACGCACACCACTACTAAATTACTTTGCATCAAAGCCCTCCCAGCTTCCTTAATAATGAATCCACACACCTGGCTACATGCCACAAAGGTACCATCACTGGTGTCGGTGATCCGAAGCACGGGGTCACGATGGGGAATGTTTTCAATGCGAGCGGGTGTGTGAAAGGCCACCTCTTTGGCTCGCAGGTAGGAATCTTCTTTTTCTGCATACTCCAGCTGCATGTAGGTACAGAACTCGTCCCACGTGATAGATCCTTCTGAGGCCCAGTCGATTTTCATGAACAATGCATCAATTTGCTGTTCCTGTAATAATTTTTAACAAAATGAATATGAAGAAATATTAAGAAATATGCAGTCTTTTGCATTAATCGTAATCATGCTTTGCTGTTACTGTTTTGGTTTTTTTTCTTTGTTTTTGTCTCTTGTTATAATTAACAAACATAACTAAAATAAAAACAAAATTTAAAAGAAAAAATACTACTGATACTACTAAGTATAAAAATACTACTAAGTATAACTGGTGGTTCTGATGAGGTTCTGTTGTGGGTTCTCCTATTTCTGCTGTTGTTACTATTGCCAGTATTACAATTCAAACATAATTATATGCTGTTGACATTTTCTTTTGTACCTTCAATCATAAGATTCTCAACACATGTACAGCAGTAAAACATATCGCACATAATTCACATGCATGCATGTACACACACACAGACACTCACAAACACACACACATGCACACACACACTGCCACGCAAACACATACACACATGCACACACACACACACACGCACTGCACACACACACACACACACACGCACGTGCACACACACACACACGCATGCGCACCGCGCACACGCACGCACGCACACACACCACACACACACACCACACACACACACACAGCACACACATATGCACGCACACACACACCACACACATACACACGCATGCACGCACACACACGCACACGGGGCACGCACACTCACTCGCTCACACAACAGTGCAAGCAGAAGCTCTGATAAATTATAAGAGGTGGAGGGAGGAAACAAAGTGAGAAAACAAAGTCAACAGTCTTACTGCCCGCTGTGACAACAACAACAACAATAACAACAGGGCAGCAACAGAAAATGAACTGAACAGCAAGCAAAACCACAGGCAGTAGAACTAAAGCACAAAAGCAAATTTAAAGCTTCAAAATAAGTATTCACACATTCATAACACAAATCAATCAATCAATCAATCAAATTCACAACAAGAGCCAACAAAAACAAAGGGTCCAAACCAACACTCACCAGTCTCCCAAACAAACTGCTCTTTCTTCACCAGTGATTATACATAAACACAAACCCGAGCCAGTTAGATTTACCTGTCTCTACATGAAATAACCTCCATCCCCACCCCACCCCATCCCGCCCCATTCAGCTATCCTATAACCACTGACAGTATGACACTACTGCACCGATCCTTCACCAAAATCAACTGACTCCACTGTTCATAGGCCATCCAGCATACAGGTAATGTATGGCCACCAGATTACTGTGTTCAAGAGGGGAAACGGAGCACTGTTTCAACACACTAAATAAACAGGGCCAGCAGGGGCAGATGGTTCACTTGACTAAACATCACTGATAGAAATCTCCCTTGAGAACAGGTTTAAAATACCACCTTGCCTGATAAAAGGCTGTAAATCATCTGAGGTTGTTTCCTACTGTCTGGGGCAGTACTTGAAGTACTGTCGAAGAGTTTGGTACTGTTTCCAGTCCTGTTCATGCTGTTTGTTTCGATGTTGAGATGGCCGTCTGTTCTGCTGGTGGTTTTTATGGGGTCTCTGGGCAGGTGTGAGTTGTGAGTGAAAAAAGCATGTAATGTGCGCGCGCGTGTGTTTGTGTGTGCGTGCATGCATGCGTGTGTATGTTGTGGTGGTGGTGCGTGCATGTGTGTGTGTGTGCATGTGTGTGTGTGCATGTGTTTGTGTGCATGTGTGTGTATGTGTTTGTGCGTGTGTATGGAGAGGGATGGAGATGCACATACAAGGATTAATTAAAATGTTTTACTACATGATGATGTGATAAAGCTATGTATCAGGAGAAAACACAACTGGTGTCAACACACAGCACGGCAAGAAGGATAATTTCCACAACACAATGACAACTCAGATGATGAGGGTGACAGTGATGATGCTACCCAGTTCCACAGAGGTATAAAAATGCACGAAGACATCGTCACAGACATGACAGCTTTCCTATTATCACGAACATACATTGGTAACATAAACAACACATAAACAAGAAATAAATCATAAATGGACATATAATATCACATCAGATCAGAAAGGAAATAGAGTAAAATGAGACAAACTGGGGAATTTCAGGAAAGAAACCAAATCAAATCCCGCATATTACTACTAAATCTGTGAGGCAGATACAGCATTCAGTGCAGTGAATTACCTATCTCTCTCTATGCCTCTGGCCTGCATTACCCTACGTGGCTGGATTCTATGCTTCCCTCTTAATCAACACCCGCCATTTTGATAAGGAAATCTGAGCGAGCAATGTCAATGGATGACACTTGACAGTAAAGTCTCGAGCAATGTCAACGGATGACACTTGACAGTAAAGTCTAAGTCTACCAAGTCAGTCCATTGAGGACAGGAGCCAGTCAGAACTGAAAAATCACACAAACTGTTGTTACTGTCGTTTTCTTTTTCTTTAATTTTGAGCCTGTTTGTTTCAGTTTGGATAGCTCATTCTCTATATTTGCTAACTTGTCTGCCTGCATGCCTGCTTTAGAGGTAACTGTTTTTGTCGTTGTTAGTGAGAGAGAGAGAGAGAGGGTTTGTGTATGTGTGTATGTGTGCGTGTACATGTGTGGCGTGTACACATGGGTGTGGTTGTGTGTGTGTGTGTGTGTGTGTGTGTGTGTGTGTGTGTGTGTGTGTGTGTGTGTGTGTGTGTGTGTGTGTGTGCGCGCGCGCATGCGTGCGTGCGTGTGTGTGTGTCTGCATGTGTGTGTGTGCATGTGTGTGTTCCCTTCAGTGGCATTACCCTATTGCTGTTCTTGTGAGATTCCCAGCACACTGCCAAAGTTAAGTTACCCCAATACAGTCCTAGAGCTAAACACCCACACTCCATGCTTTCAATATCACACTGCCATAGAAAGGCGCCACATAACAACAAACAATACACACTTTGCAGGTGAGACATGATATTTCATACTGTGGTTTGAGCTTACTTCTAAGACTGAAAAGATCACAAAAAATTATCACCACCATCACTACTATCATTTTTGTCATCATCATTATCATCACCATTAACACCATTATCACCATCACTGTCACCAACACCATCATCAGCATTACCATCTGATAATGTTATGTAACTATAAGACTTGTTAAAATATCTCCGACAGCTGTTCAATGACAATAATGACAACACCTCAGAAGAATAAGTGAAGAACAGATGCATGATACAAACACATGCTCATCTGAGGGAAATGATTAATTATCAGTTTATGAAAAAAAATGGCTGCTTTAGTCCAGCTCAGAATGACTAGAGTTCCAGTTTTAAGTGTGAATACCACAAAAATACAAATTTTACTTGTTTTCATAATTAGCTCCTAATCACTGCAAATGTGTATAATGTAAATGAAGCCACATATAGCATATACATTATATGAAATGCACATGCTCATTTTTTCCTTTTTCACTTACTGAATCCCCTAGCATAATTCACTATTGGGAAATTGTTTGCTAAAAACTCCACACTGCCATATAGACAGCATATCCCTGATAGTGATAGCACAATACTCCACACTGCCATATAGACAGCATATCCCTGATAGTGATAGCACAATACTCCACACTGCCATATAGACAGCATATCCCTGATAGTGATAGCACAAAACTCCACAATGCCATATAGACAGCATATCCCTGATAGTGATAGCACAATACTGACTATGAGGTCATGTTAGCTGACTGATACTACACTGTGTTACTATACTTACACACATATATGATTGTTATATATGATTGTATGCATTTTCATGAATCAGAAAAGAAGCCCTTGCATGGTAAAGGGGAAAAATCAAGAAAAGACCACACAAAAAAAGGAAGACCACTGTTTGGAAGCCACTTAACAACAACACCAATAAACATTTAAAAAAACAAAAACAAAAAAATGGAAGACCACTGGTTTGTTCAGTCACTTAACAACAACACCAACATTTTTTTTCAAAGGAAAAAAAAGAGAGAGAGGGTATAACGGTGTAATATGACACACAGCGATACTGACAGTCAAAACCCAGAACAAAAAAAAAAGACTGACGCAGTACAAAGTGCTCGTGTAAATCGATCAAAAACAATAGAACTACAGAAAATGGTGGAAAAAACAATACAATCATTGGGGGGAGGGGAAACAATACAATCACATTCAAAAAACAAAATACACATACATTATCATGCCTACACACACACACACACACACACCACACACACACACACACACACACACACACACACACACACACACACACAACAAGTATAGTACACCCACAAAACACTCCTGACAAATCAGTAAGTTTCTTACCACTATTGTTATCAATTCAAAAATCATATTGTTATTTCTTGGAGGTTAATGTCCTATATTCTTCACAATAATCTCACGGATGAAGAGTGAAATTTTCAAAGACAAGCAGATAAATGGACCACCAGGCAGGTTTGAGAATGATAATAACATGAGAAAAATAACACAAAACAAATAAAATGCTGGAGAAGAGGAGACCACACACACAGCACACACACACACAGATAATACACACACATAGATACACACACAATGTGGTTCCAGAACGGTGTTAAGGTCTAGTCTCAACAGTACCAGTGACCCTACTCTGATAAAATACAAAAGTAATGTTATTACCTTGTTAGGAGTCAGATGGAGCTGTTTCTTCAACAGCTGCTTAAACTCCTCAAGTTCAAGGTCTCCTGAACGATTCAGATCAGCAGAAGCAAAGGCATGCTTCAGCTTTTCAAGCGTGTCAATGCTGATCTTCTCTTCAATCTGGGTAACAAACATGGTGTGGATATATAATTATTCATCAAACACATTTCGTGGGAAATTCACTCAAAGCACAACATAATAATTCTTGCCCATGTTGATCCCCAGAAAATATAACCATGAACAATACTGAATAATTGCTTAGTATTTCTCACTCAAATCACAAGTTATACATAAGCATATCAATACAATCACTTACATGATTTCCATATCTGTTGCATGTTAACACATGCAATTAAACATAATGTCCCACACACAGACAAAGTGACAAACACTGGATTATTGTTTAAATTCTATGACACATGTCAGGACATTTAAAAAAATTTTTTTTAGAATCATCGCACTCAGGGAGGTTACTTTGTGCTCACCTTTTTTTTCCTTCACATTTTCTATGCCACCTTCATGACACATTTTTACAATGCGATAATGATCATGTCCATAAGGATGATAATCATAATGCTATGGAGTTCCATCTAGGATTGAGACTGCATGACAGGGCTGTACTCTACGCTTACTATCATAATATATACTAGGCGTCAAACAGGTCCAAGAGATACAGACACCTGCAGTGCTGGTCAGAAGATCTGAGCAACACCTCAATGATACGTCCATGAAGTGGATGAGATTTGACTGTGTGGTCCCAGTCTTCCCAATGAGCCCATAGAATGCCCAAATCTGGGTAGAAGTCGGTTACTCCCGAAAAATCCCACAATGATTTTTGAAGGGACTGATGGGGATTTGAACCCACAACCTTCAAGTTGGAAGTCGGATGCACTAACCACTACACCATGGTGACTGGTTTGTTAGGACTTTTTTTTTCAATCACCAGAAAAGGGTACACAGGAGAAGATAAACAAATATGTCAAGTAGTGAACAAAGAAACAAACTAATAATATTTACAGAATCAGACAAGGTATGTGTAGACTTCTGATAAACAATTAAAAACATACACACAAACTACAGCAGCTGTAGTCTACATCAGGTTTGCCCGCAGTCTCATCAAAGAGTGACATACAAAACTGATTCTGCTTAAAAAATTCTTCCACTACAAGTAAACAAAAACGATTTAAGGACATAAAATAATAATGAATAAACAAATAAATACATGAAATACAGTTTTACAAAATATTATAACAATAAAAAAACAAAAACGTAACGCACAAGGCCATCAAATCATTCTAATAATCTTCATTTCTATATAATCATAAAAATTGACACAAGTTACCAAACCATTCTAATATACTTCCTTGCTATACAAAAATTAACACAGTGATTCCAGATTTTGTACTCCTCAAGGTCAAGTGACCTTGAAGAAGCATCATATAAAACAAAACCTGATATGTAAGGAGGAAAACTTCAGACTGTCAGAACCATGAAAACAAAGATGTGAATATTAGCTTAAGTTCCTAAGAAAGTGTAGTTCACACACTTTCAGCAAAGAATGCTGATTTTAGGCTTTTTAAAATTTCATTTGTGTGACACTGACTCGGTACCATGACTTCTAACAGTAAGCACTCACAACTCCACAAAGGTCTATACCACTGATCTAAATCTTTTTAACACACACACACACACACACACACACACACACACACACACACACGCACGCACGCGCACACAACACAGTGACATACACACCCACAGACACCCACCCTAACACACGCATGCACACATACACACACACACAAACACACACACACACAGTGACATACACACCTACACCTCCCCCCCAACACACACAAACACACACACACACACATGCACACACACACCCCTATCTCCAGTAGGTACTGAAACAATCTCCTGTTTTTAAAATGGAATTTGAAAGAAATTGAGTGAGTTTTAAATATTTGTGACCTGCCAGCACGAAATCAGTCTTAACTAGCATTTTGGGCATTTTGAGATATACATATCACTGGAAAGTGTACATTCTGCTGATTATTTTGTTACTTGAATAAAGCTTGTACTAAGAAAAAATATAGAAGTTATGCATGTTTAAAGTCATTAAGTTATATGGTGGCCATTTTGAGAAAACGGCCTCTAAAGTTTTTGTGTGTTCTCCTACACATTTTCCTTAAATTTCTTTATTTGGTGGCTTTGACCCAATTTATTTCTAATTTTAGCTGTCATTATCTGAAAGATACACCAAAGAGCTTTCCATCAGTATATTACATGTGCGGGTACTGTACAGGTTACGGTTCATAATAAGAGACAAAAATAGGTACTTTTGGTAGGAAATTGTTCTTTCTGCTGGGATCAGTACATTAAAACACTATTTTAAACTGATTAATAATATTTTTTCAAGAAAAAAATTTCTGTGGGGGATAGATTATAGTTACAGAAATTAATTTTGAGAAAAAGTCAAAACACCCCAGATAGACCCTCAGTCACCTTTTCAGCTCCTAATGCAGTTCGACTGACTGCGAGTTAAGACTGATTTCGTGGTGGGAGGTCACATTTAAATAATAACTGATATTATTTATCATACTGAAAAGGGCATGTATGTTTATCAAACAAAGAGAAAAAGAAAAATCACTCGAAGGATAAATCATGGGGAGGAAAAGGTAAGTGACACGTGGGAGGAGAAAGACAGATGGTGAGGAACTGGAGGCACGGACAAAAACGACCATAAACTGCAAAATTTAAATAGGTATCATCATTTAGAACAGGAACACACCACAAAGTTTAAATTCATAAACTAAGACTTAAAAATCACATCAAATGCAAACAGGACAAATGATTTGACAAGAATGCATTCAAATAGATGTCTGTCTTCTCAATTCTTCGAAGTCCCTGCTTTTGCATGATCCCGAATCCTGACAGAAACAGATCCAAGACTTAAAATGCACATGAAAATAAACATACAGAGAAATGATTCAACAAGAATGGACAAATAAATCACAACTCGCCATTTACAGACTTCTGAAATAATCTTAGTTTAAACTGTTATTTGGCATTTTTGAAGCCAGGTTATGCATCATTCATTAAAAACAAATGAAGCTTGATTATTCCTACAAATCTGGATTATCAAAGAATCATTCAGACACACAAGGAGAGAGAGAGAGAGAGAGAGAGAGAGAGAGAGAGAGAGAGAGAGTGGTGTGTGTGTGTGTGTGTGTGTGTGTGTGTGTGTGTGTGTGTGTGTGTGTGTGTGTGTGTGTGTGTGTGTGTGTGTGTGTGTGTGTGTGTGTTGTGTGTGTGTGTGGACTGAATGTTAAGAATTCCCTTACCAGACTTTGCACAACACAGAGGAGGTGCTCCACAAACTCCAGTAAGGGAACTCTTATCCAATAAAACAAACATGCAAGAATGAACGACTCAAACCATGATCTACTCCCACAAGTCAAACGCAACATAACAAAGCCTGCCACTGACGGATTTCAGCATCCCCCCCTACGGTTATAGAAACAACTACAATGAAAACTATCATGTGCAAGCACCATGGAAATAACAATCTCTACCAGGACAATGAGAACAATTACCTTCACATAAAGCAGTCACCTGATTGTGATCACATTTTTGACATCAGGACTCTAAGTCCTGTACCCTCCATTGCCAAAGCTACCAAAGCTTATCAGATGGACTTCGCAAACAGGCTCTCGCAAAAATTGTAGTTGACTGGTTTGCTGAGTGCACAGCTTAATATCAAATATACAAACAGACCTGTATTTTTATTGTAACTTCAGATGACTGTGATTTTTTTTTCACCCATCCAACTAATAAAAGCTAATATGTCAAAATGTTGCACTTGTTCTGCTTTTGCTGTGTTAACTAAATCTAGCAATCATATGATCCGTAACTGATTTTGTTGTGTTGTGAGATCTGACTTCATGTGCCTGTGCATAGAAATTTGGCATGAGTTTTTCATCTCATTATTAGTCGTAACCATAACAACACATAGTAACAGGCACTTGCAACACTGGCAAGTCTTAATAATTAAGAACTGACCAAACCCTAGGAAAGGCAGAAACGACTTGCTTGCTTTGGGACCTCTCAGTCATAAAACCATTCTCTCTACTCCACTAAATCAGACCCAGATCCTTAACCCCTTTGCTTCCAATCCAAACCACCCAAAGTCATATACATATATATGTGTATGTATGTATGTATGTATGTATGTATGAATGTGTGTGTATACACACACACAACACATACATACATATATATATATATATATATATATATATATATATATAATTATATATAATATGTGTGTGTGTGTGCGTGTATAAGTTGGGCCACAGGCATTCACAATGCTCAGAACTGCTTTCATGTGCCTGGCTCATTACCATGTCATACTGAGTTTCGATACATTACTGTGCTACACTGATTAGTTCACCTAATCATTAATGTATGTGTACGGCCTAAAATTCACCCACTTGTGAAAAGGCACCTTGCTTTGTTCTGAGGATAACAAAACAGCATTAGAAAGAAGTGTGCACCATCCTCATTCAACTGGCACAAGAGTAGTAAAGTCTCTACCACCTCACACACTCTCTTACTATCAAAAAGCACCTCTACTTTAACCCTTTTCACTTTGTTTAGTAATCTGGAATTCAGATGTGAAAGGGTTAAGAAGAGGAAAGTGCCCTCGTGGGCCTCTGGCCTCTGATGGACATTGTAGGGTTAAGGCTGTCATAAAGATCCCTGCATATACATGTTTGTCTAGAGTTTAATTTATGACTGGCATAAAATTTGCCCCCTGAAGATCTTGGCCTGGCCTTCATAGCAGTGGCGGCAATACAGGGACACTCGCGTCAAAAGAAAAAGGCAAGTTACAATTATATTCATTTTTCTATTACAGTTTTCTATTTATGCAAACCTGAAATATATATCGAGCTTTTATTTGATGTCAAAGATGCTCTCTCTCTCTCTCTCTCTCTCTCTCCCCCCCCTCTCTCTCTCTCTCTTTCCATCTTTGTGGGAAAAGAGATAAATATATTCAAATCAAAAATCTCTCCATGATTTACTTCTACTCATGATGGGTTTTTTTGTTTATTTGTCTGTTTATTTGTCTGTTTGTCTTTTATTTACGTTTGTTTTTTGTTTTTGTTTTGTTTTTCGTATTTATATGGTCTTATGAAGAAAATAATTTTTGTTATCTGAATGATAAGAAACATATAATAACATTTCCCTTCTATTTATTTTGTCATTTTGTTCGAGACATTTCTCCCTCTCCCATAACTACTCTCTCTCTCTCTCTCTCTCTTTGTTTTTGTTTTTTTTTCAAACAAAGAGTATGATCAGTCTACTAAAATATTTGGGACATCATTTTCTGTATTTTTTCCTATCATTTTGTTAAATAAATGGCATAATAAGTCTTAATGTCATGCAAAATACCTCTTTATTTGTAACATTTCTCTATCTAGAAAATGAATATTCTTTAAAAAATTATTTTAGGAATCTCCTATTTTCTGTATATTCCTTCCTGATTTCAAATAGAAAAGGAAAAATGAGAACTCTGTTTATCTAATATAGCCCTGCTCTCTCTCTCTCTCTCTCTCTCTCTCCTCCACACATTTGTTTATACCCTCTGTTTTGTGTTTTTTTTATCCCCCACCCCCCTTCTGTGGGGCCATAGACTTTATCAATTAATCATCTATGTCTGAAGTCTCTCAGATTCATTTGAAAAAACAAACAAACAAACAAAACAACAAACCAAAAACAAATGGCCATTATTATAAACACTCCTTGCTTATCTCAAACAGCTTGAATTATTGGAGCTACTTAGCCTGTTCTGTAATATATATTCAAGTGCATATATATGCTTTTTTTATGATTATCATCTTTTTCAGCCACTCATTTTTTATGTATTCATCTGTTCTTGCTTACATTTGTTTACTATTCTCCTTGTCTGTATGCTTTTAGCTTTGAACTAATGGAAACGGCCCCATTTGCTCACTTGGATTAGACTGCCATGTTGATATAATGCAGGGTCTGGGGTTTGACCCTCAGGTGGGCCACAGGGCTTAACTAGAGAAGGGTTATTATAGCACAGTAGGTTAGAGCACTGTTCTGATAACACAAAGGTCACGGGTTCCATCCCCATCTGGGCCATTCACTTATTTTTGTCAAGACTCTGCCAGCACACAGGGTTCATGTGCAGGCTTATGGCTTACGCCATGTATCCTTCGGGTTCTTTTCCATCACATGGCATCTGTGTGGTGTCAGTGCACATGACATTTATATTGGAGTACAGAAACAATGTTTCATAGAACTGAAATAAAACCAATGGAAATGCAACACAACCTTCAAGCTGCCTGCAAAAACACAACCTTCAAACTGCCTGCAAATCTGTTACCCTATCAACTATACTACAGGGTTTATCTATCTACCTATCTATCTCTATCTATCTATCTATCTACCTATCTACCTATCTATCTATCTACCTACCTACCTACCTACCTACCTATCTATCTATCTATCTACCTATCTATCTATCTATCTATCTATCTATCTGTCTGTCTGTCTATCTATCTATCTGTCTGTCTGTCTGTCTGTCTGTCTGTCTATCTATCTATCTATCTATCT
This sequence comes from Monoplex corrugatus, assembly GCA_030674185.1. Classification (NCBI taxonomy): domain Eukaryota; kingdom Metazoa; phylum Mollusca; class Gastropoda; order Littorinimorpha; family Ranellidae; genus Monoplex; species Monoplex corrugatus. Next base: position 86,394,509 of record CM060314.1, read on the forward strand.
ACCTACCCACCCACCTACCTACCTACCTATCTACCTACCTACCTACCTACCTATCTATCTATCTACCTACCTACCCACCTACCTACTTACCTACCTATCCATCTATTACTTATCTATTTATTTGTTTATTTATTTACTTCATTGGTGGATTTACCATGATTCATTTTTGTGAAAAAAATCCATGCTTGCTAATACTTGAAAAGGGATAAAAAAACAACCAAATATCACAATTGTTTGTACATTAATATACCCCCCCCCCCCCCCCCTACATTCATTCTTACCTCTGAATATTTCAGTATCTTTATAAATGAAACATATTAGTCTGTCCTTCTCTTATTAACAAATAAAATAAAAGACATCATCTTCTTCTTCTTTTATACTTCCTCATTTATTTGTTAAATTATTTTAGCAACCGATTTACTGTGATTAATGATAATGATAAAAATTGTCATGCTTAAATGATGTATACCTGTTTTTTGCTCCCACACCTATTTTTGACACCATTTCTTGTTGTTGTCTGTTGTTGTTCCTGGTGGCCTGACTGCTTGCTGCAGTCCTGTAGGTACCTTCCTCCCCCTCCCCATAGTATGGGCTACTAATGTCATTGTGTAAAATTTAACAAAGATTCATCACTATTTAAAGTGAAATGGGCATGCTTTCAACATGGACTGATTGTGTTGTACAAATGACATAGTTTCAGTTTCTCAAGACAGTATCTCTGTGCTCAGAACAAGTTCCACATGCACTGATGGAGAAGATCCAAAATGATCATGGCATAAGCCATACGCCTGTGCATAAGCCATATGCGATGGCAATGACTTTCTTTCTTTTATTGTTGTTTAAAGCCCAGCCGACTGCGCAGAGCCATATCAGGGCTATAACCGCTTCAAAACACACAAAACTTCAACAGGAAAAAAAAATATAAAAAAATTAAGTACACATATCGATGCATTCGCGCACATAATCTAAGGACATGCCCCAGGCGTAGGACCATTCCGTCCGATTTATTGCATAGGGGAAATTTAAAAAACACACCTGAATACAAATATAAGTATACATAAGGACACCAAAACATATATAAAAACAGGCATAAGTTACCTAAAATTGCTTCCGCATATCTCACCTCCTTAAAGCCAAAAATGCACTTAATACATGTACCCAATTATCAATCCGAAGAAAAAGTACATAAGACTTTATCGAAAAAATACTGCTGAATGGACCATTAAGGCAGAAAATAAGTAGAAGTGACAGAAAGCAAGGCAACAAGGCAGAAACAAAGAGAGTGACAGAAAAGACGAAATTTCTAGCACAGAATTTCCAGAAGGTTGGGATACTATTTATACTGAAAGAGCCCCCGGCAACCCAACGGGGGGCAATGACTTGAGGTATGATATATGACATAAATATCATCAAGTGACTTGAGCAAAAGGAAATACCATACAAAACAATACAAACTAAATCAACCTGGGCAGGGTTTTTTCTTTAAAAAAAAAAAAAAGCTACATTGAAAAAGGATTTACACTGCACAGTACACATGTTGTCACAATACTAGAAGAAATGACCAAAAAATGTTTCTGTACAATCTACAGCAAAACATTTACAGACAAGATGTGTATGACCACTTCCCGGAAAAAAATATTTGCAAGTCTGAAAAATATAGCCATCACTGCTAAATATACACACTAACAAAAAGAATAAAAGGTACATATTTTAAACAACAGAACAAAGAAACAAGAAAATAAAAAGCTGGAAGCCACCATCAACAACAACAGCAAAATCCATAATCAACAACAACAGCAAAACAATCCAAACAGAGATCAAGAAAATCCATAGTAAGAATAATACAAAAACACTAAATTATTACATTTACTGTTTAGAACAGTTTAAAACATTTTACACAAAAATACTAACAATACCAATAACAGATATTGTAAATAGCAAAAGGATGTATTCCCCTTTCAACAAGACAGACAAACAAACAATGAGCACCTCTGATGTATCACTGAATCGGCTGCAGAGACGAGGTGAGGGGGCACCACTTGTGTCTGTCACCATGGTGGTAGCCGTCTGGACACTCACCATGTCCAAAACGGTTCGAATCCCATGTCCATCAATAGATGATGACAAACTTCCCAATGTGTGCGAGTTTGTTGACAATCTTGTGGATATGGAGCCCTGGGACGTCTCTTTGCTTGCCTGGGACAGGTTGAGGTCTGTGTCCAGCTCTAAAAAACCGGTGTTATCAATGGACATCCCATCTCCTGTCAAGAACGTGTTGCCTTCATCTTTCTTCAGCAGCTTTTCTTTGCCAGTGTCCTGTGAAGCTTTGTCATCCCTCTGAGCTTCCTGGGACAGTTGTTCCCTAGAACTTAACTTATCTGAGTATTTTCCATCACTGAGAAATTTTGGAGGAGACAGAGTCATTCCTTGATTGGGTTTTGCAGTGATTTTCAGGATGTCTGAAAACTGGGGTTCTCTCCCATCAGACACTTTGTGGGAGGCTGTCATCCTAGTTTCATCCAAATTTGATATGGTAGAGTTCTTTTCCATTATCATCCCTTGCAGATGAGGCTTTGTCGTTCTGTCTTTGAATCTATCAGATGCTAATGTTGCTTTTCCCATACTGGAACTTCTGCCTTTGGCTTGAAGAAATATCCCCACTTCTTTTTCATGAATTTTTTCAGGTGGCAGCTTCTTCTTCAGATACATAGGTTCGGTTGGTAGACTCTTCATCTTGGGAGAAGATCTGACAGTTGGCTGTTTCCTGGCCCAAGGGTTAGCCATCACTTTTAATTTTCTTTCTTATCCAATATGCTCATTCCCGGATGTTGCTGAGGATATCCATTAACATGCTGTTGTATTATTCATACTTTCAAACTAAAGAGTTCTGTCAGCAACATATTCACAATAAAGATGATTCCGGAACATCCACACAAATACTTAAACGAGTTAAAGAACATAGCATTGCATAATCAACAACTAGTTACTCACTCACACGAGTTCTAAACACAAACACGGATAAGTGATAATGCCTTTCAGTGTGAGACGTTTCCGAGAGAAAAGGAGAGGCTGTGACTTAATGAAGTAACAGATGGTAAAATCAATCAGTCTGCCCTCACTCTCGTTCTCTCACAGGCTCTTTAACTCTCTCTTATCAATAATGTATGAGACTTTGAGAGACCAATCAGCACTACACTTCATCCTTCATTACAAGCACAGGCACACAGTGACATCAGCACCAATGCGAAGAAGAAATCAAACTGTTAAGTACTATGTTATCTATAGTGAAGAATCAACTTTTCTCAACTTCAAAGGCATACTTCATTTTAAAATAAAAAGTTCCCAGTACTACTGAGAGTGTCCAAATAAACAGTAATTAAGAAGGAGAGCGCTGTAGGTCCTTGTAATGCCTCCAGTTTGGCAGGATCGACCAGGGGCGGGCTATAAACTAAGGCTGGCTCTCACCTCTTTCCACTGCTGCCGGCACCGCTCCATCATGATGCTCGATTGTTCAGTCATGCAACGCTCCATTCATGGTCGCCAACACACACACACACACACACGCACACACACACATACACGCTCACACACACACAAACACACCATCCTCTACATACTACCTGCAATCAGGCAGCCCAGTCCTGCTCTACCCCCTGGGAGACTCATTTAAAAATCAATCATCGGCTTGAAGGATTTTTTTTTTATCAAACCAGCTTGCCATAACAGATCATACTGATCCGTACAGTGGGGCCTGTCTTTCAGCTTTTGTACAGGGTGGTCATGATGGAAGTGTACCTAAATGACCTCTCCCAGAGCTTGCATCTTGTCGCTCAGTCCTTTCAACCTATCTACCACCTACTTATTACCACAGTGATGAACGAACACACCATGATCGATGAATAAATACAACACACATGCACTCCTCACAATGACAGGGAAGTATCCAGCTCTCTGTGAGATCACTCAGGTTATGGTGCTCTTGTAATGAACATTTTGAAACATACACAGGTGTGGTAGTCAAGAGGGTAAATGTTGGACTTCTAATCAAAACGTCAGGGTTCAATGAGTAATGAACATTTAGAAACATACACAGGTGTGGTAGTTAAGAGGGTAAATGTTGGACTTCTAAATGTCCTAAATTCAGTGAGAAATGAACATCTAGAAACATACACAGGTGTGGTAGTCAAGAGGGTAAATGTTGGACTTCTAATCAAAATGTCCTTAAGTTCAGTGAGAAATGAACATTTAGAAACATACACAGGTGTGGTAGTCAGGAGGGTAGGCCTACATGTTGGACTTCTAATCAAAATGTCCTGGGTTCAGTGAGAAATGAACATTTTGAAACATACACAGGTGTGGTAGTCAAGAGGGTACATGTTGGACTTCTAATCAAAATGTCCTTAAGTTCAGTGAGAAATGAACATTTAGAAACATACACAGGTGTGGTAGTCAAGAGGGTAAATGTTGGACTTCTAATCAAAATGTCCTGGGTTCAGTGAGAAATTAACATTTAGAAACAAACACAGGTGTGGTAGTCAAGAGGGTAGGCCTACATGTTGGACTTCTAATCAAAATGTCCTGGGTTCAGTGAGAAATGAACATTTGAAACATACACGGTGGTAGTCAAGAGGGTACATGTTGGACTTCTAATCAAATGCTCTGGTTCAGTCTGCTTAGCACCTCGCATGGTAGGTATAGGGTGGAGATTTTTTTATTTTTCAGGTCAACATGCGCGTTGACCTACAGTGCTGCTTAAACCCCTATGTATACATATGTAGAATACCAAATATGCATTCAAAGATCCTGTAAGTCATGCCGGTGGCAGGCTGATGGAAATATGGAAACACCCAGCGTGCACGCCCACTAAAGATGCAGACTGTGCAACAACACAGTGGAATTTGTTCAGCTCGTCAAACAGTTTGAGTTCTCCTCCATTTAAAAATCTGATTATGTGTAATGTGTTTAGAGAACAGCACTATACAGAACAATTCACAATATATAATTAACATACATGTGCATATATGGGCATGCACCATTATAACATATCCCTATGTGCATACATGCACAAGCTCCACTGTAACATCACAATCTAGAATTGCCACTTGATGAAGGTGCAGCGGAGCAATAACAAAATTGGTGATCCTGCTCGAAAGAAACGACGCCCAAAGATGGAAGCTATTATGAGATCCTTTTACACTTCTTGCCTTCAACATTCACCCTCTCCCCTACACTTGCTCTTTCCGCCTCACAAGTCATACCAATACCTGAAAGCTTCCTCCCCTCTCTCTGCTCCAATGCAATTCATCACCAGTCTCCCCCCACTGGAATCTGATGACGTGCACATGCAAGGCACTTCACCTCCCAATCATTAAAGTGGGAATGAGATTGTGTTACGCTTTGCCACGATCAAATGATCCCCGGCAATTGTTCCTTCCTCTTTTCTTGGTCCCGTGGAGAGAGAAATAAGCCCGGAATTGCCTAGGAAGGTGACACAATAAGGCGGTTTCCTTGGCAACATTGGGCCCTGCCGGCCCATGGGGCTGGGGTTTAAAAACTATCTTTGCTTCCATCATCCATCATGTGAGACGGTGGGTGTTAAAGTGGTCTTGCGGCTTCGGGTACAACCAAAGCTGGCAAGATAAACAAGTGGTATCGTGAAAGAGTTAGACACACAAAAACGAAAGAAAAAGAAATCGGTGCAGTATGGGGGAAGAGAGTTTCTTAGCAAATGCCTAATGATTTTATATATGGTGAAGCAAACTGATAACCAATATATGTGAACTCTGTAGATAACTATTTGATATTGACTGACAGTATTATATGTGGAAGAATTCAAGACACCATGTGAAGCATACAAAATATCATATGATGTAGATCTACGCTAGAAAACTGGGTAACAAATGCATGCGTTTGTTGGAATGAATACGGATTTATAAAATAATAATAAATTACAATATTTATATGCGCAAAATCTGATAAAATCAAATGTGAATGACTAAATAAGGGTATTGGTAACTTAAATAATTTTATACATTTTTCGTTAACAATTAACAGATCGTTGCTGGCAGAAGTGGAAGTATTATATCAATAATAGTGAAAGATTTAGTCTGTACAGTACATTCTGTAGTATGCCTGATTGAAGTAGTACCTGTGACTGAATACGTATTGGCATATGAAATATAATTTAGGTTCAGTTTGTCTGATTTGGCATACAAAGCATTTATTGCACGATTTAATATGTCCTTTAAGCAAAAAGTCTACAGAGGATAAGTATATTCGTTCTAAGTTGTAAAGCACATATTCATGACAGAAATATTTATTTAGCCTACGTATTACAACAGCCTTGATTGTTTCAACTAAATTTATTGCTATCATCCACAATCCCTAATTTGCGCACAATTTCACATTGTTTTTGGACACAGCTCTGAAATTTTGAGAAATATCCATTTCATAACCTCGGTCATTATTCTGTCACTTTCAGAACTATGTTGCAGTTATTCAAAATGTGATGCCTGTAATCTTTCAAAACATATTACTTATAACTACTTTGAAAGCATCATGCTGAATGTTGTTCATATATCCGTTCATAAGGAGCCATGGTCTATAACATCAATAAACTATCCATCCATCTTTTAAACACTCCATGCACACACACATACATACACATATACACACACGCACGCACACACCCGCATGCACACACACACAAACACGTACATGCACATACACAATCTGCCATCCCTCTCTTGAGTACAAGATGAACAGAATCCTCAGGGGCTAAACCGGTGTTACGCCCACACACATGGGGTCCCCATGACGGACTTCTTGATGCTTCCCCACAATTACACACGTGGCATCCTGATGACCTCCTGGTGCTGGCACACACACAGAGGATCCTGATGACCAACTTCCGGATGCTGTACTACAACCACACACATAGTGTCCTGACGACCTGCTGATGGTGCCCTACACCACACACATACACATGGTCCTGGTGACCAACTTTCTGATGGTGCCCTACAACCATACACACAGGATCCTGATGACCAACCTCCTGGTGGTGCCCTACAACCATACACACAGGATCCTGATGACCAACCTCCTGATGGTGCCCTACAACCATATACACAGGATCCTGATGACCAACCTCCTGATGGTGCCCTACAACCATACACAAACAGGGTCCTGATGACCAACCTCTTGATGGTGCCCTACAACCATACACAAACAGGGTCCTGATGACCAACCTCCTGATGGTGCCCTACAACCATACACAAACAGGGTCCTGATGACCAACCTCTTGATGGTGCCCTACAACCATACACAAACAGGGTTCTGATGACCAACCTCTTGATGGTGCCCTACAACCATACACAAACAGGATCCTGATGACCAACCTCCTGATGGTGCCCTACAACCATACACAAACAGGGTCCTGATGACCAACCTCCTGATGGTGCCCTACAACCATACACACAGGATCCTGATGACCAACCTCCTGATGGTGCCCTACAACCATACACAAACAGGGTCCTGATGACCAACCTCCTGATGGTGCCCTACAACCATACACAAACAGGGTCCTGATGACCAACCTCTTGATGGTGCCCTACAACCATACACAAACAGGATCCTGATGACCAACCTCCTGATGGTGCCCTACAACCATACACACAGGATCCTGATGACCAACCTCCTGATGGTGCCTTACAACCATACACAAACAGGGTCCTGATGACCAACCTCTTGATGGTGCCCTACAACCATACACAAACAGGGTCCTGATGACCAACCTCTTGATGGTGCCCTACAACCATACACAAACAGGATCCTGATAACCAGCCTCCTGATGGTGCCCTACAACCATACACAAACAGGGTCCTGATGACCAACCTCCTGATGGTGCCCTACAACCATACACAAACAGGGTCCTGATGACCAACCTCTTGATGGTGCCCTACAACCATACACACAGGATCCTGATGACCAACCTCCTGATGGTGCCCTACAACCATACACACAGGATCCTGATGACCAACCTCCTGATGGTGCCCTACAACCATACACACAGGATCCTGATGACCAACCTCCTGATGGTGCCCTACAACCATACACACAGGATCCTGATGACCAGCCTCCTGATGGTGCCCTACAACCATACACATGATCCTGATGACCAGCCTCCTGATGGTGCCCTACAACCATACACAAACAGGGTCCTGATGACCAACCTCTTGATGGTGCCCTACAACCATACACACAGGATCCTGATGACCAGCCTCCTGATGGTGCCCTACAACCATACACATGATCCTGATGACCAGCCTCCTGATGATGCCCTACAACCATACACACAGGATCCTGATGACCAGCCTCCTGATGATGCCCTACAACCATACACACAGGATCCTGATGACCAGCCTCCTGATGGTGCCCTACAACCATACACACAGGATCCTGATGACCAGCCTCCTGATGGTGTCCTACAACCATACACACAGGATCCTGATGACCAGCCTCCTGATGATGCCCTACAACCATACACACAGGATCCTGATGACCAGCCTCCTGATGGTGCCCTACAACCATACACACACAGGGTCCTGATGACCAGCCTCCTGATGATGCCCTACAACCATACACAAACAGGGTCCTGATGACCAACCTCTTGATGGTGCCCTACAACCATACACACAGGATCCTGATGACCAACCTCCTGATGGTGCCCTACAACCATACATCCATGATCCTGATGACCAACCTCCTGATGGTGCCCTACAACCATACACACAGGATCCTGATGACCAGCCTCCTGATGGTGCCCTACAACCATACACATGATCCTGATGACCAGCCTCCTGATGATGCCCTACAACCATACACACAGGATCCTGATGACCAGCCTCCTGATGATGCCCTACAACCATACACACAGGATCCTGATGACCAGCCTCCTTGTGGTGCCCTACAACCATACACACAGGATCCTGATGACCAGCCTCCTGATGATGCCCTACAACCATACACACAGGATCCTGATGACCAGCCTCCTGATGATGCCCTACAACCGTACACACAGGATCCTGAAGACCAGCCTCCTGATGGTGCCCTACAACCATACACACAGGGTCCTGAAAATCAACCTCTTGATGCTGCCCTACAACCATATATACAGCGTCTTGATGACCTGATGCTCCCCAACACCCACATGCAGTGTCCTGATGACTTGCCAATGCTCCCCTAAACCCACACACACAGTCCTGATGACTTACCAATGCTCCCCTACACCCACAATCCTGATGACTTGCCAATGCTCCTCTACACCCACACACACAGTGTCCTGATGACTTGCCAATGCTCCTCTACACCCACACACACAGTCCTGACGACTTGCCAATGCTCCCCTACACCCACACACAGTGTCCTGATGACTTGCCAATGCTCCCCTACACCCACACACAGTCCTGATGACTTGCCAATGCTCCCCTACACCCACACACACAGTGTCCTGATGACTTGCCAATGCTCCCCTACACCCACACACACAGTCCTGATGACTTGCCAATGTTCCCCTACACCCACACACACTGTCCTAATGACTTACCAATGCTCCCCTACACCCACACACAGTGTCCTGATGACTTGCCAATGCTCCCCTACACCCACACACAGAGTGTCCTGATGACTTGCCAATGCTCCCCTACACCCACACACACAGTGTCCTGATGACTTGCCAATGTTCGCCTACACCCACACACACACAGTGTCCTGATGACTTGCCAATGTGCCCCTACACACACACACATTGTCCTGATGACTTACCATTGCTCCCCTACACCCCCACACAGTGTCCTGATGACTTGCCAATGCTCCTCTACATCCACACACACAGTCTTGATGACTTGCGAATGCTCCCCTACACCCACACACACAGTGTCCTGATGACTTGCCAATGCTCCCCTACACCCCCACACACAGTCCTGATGACTTACCAATGCTCCCCTACACCCACACACACACTGTCCTGATGACTTCCCAATGTTCCCCTACACCCACACACAGTGTCCTGATGACTTGATAATGCTCCCCTACACCCACACACAGTGTCCTGATGACTTGATAATGCTCCCCTACACCCACACACAGTGTCCTGAGGACTTGCCAATGCTCCCCTACACCCACACACAGTGTCCTGATGACTTACCAATGCTCCCCTACATCTACACACACAGTGTCCTGATGACTTGCCAATGCTCCCCTACATCTACACACACAGTGTCCTGATGACTTGCCAATGCTCCCCTACACCCACACACACTGTCCTGATGACTTACCAATGCTCCCCTACACGCCCACACACAGTCCTGATGACTTACCAATGCTCCCCTACACCCACAGTCCTGATGACTTGCCAATGCTCCCCTACACCCACACACACAGTTTCCTGATGACTTGATAATGCTCCCCTACACCCACACACACAGTCCTGATGACTTGCCAATGCTCCCCTACACCCACACACAGTGTCCTGATGACTTACCAATGCTCCCCTACACGCCCACACACAGTGTCCTTATGACTTGCCAATGCTCCCCTACACCCACACACAATCCTGATGACTTGCCAATGCTCCCCTACATCTACACACAGTCCTGATGACTTGCCAATGCTCCTCTACACCCACACACAGTGTCCTGATGACTTGCCAATGCTCCCCTACACCCACACACAGTGTCCTGATGACTTGCCAATGCTTCCCTACATCTACACACAGTCCTGATGACTTGCCAATGCTCCCCTACACCCACACACAGTGTCCTGATGACTTGCCAATGCTCCCCTACATCTACACACAGTCCTGATGACTTGCCAATGCTCCTCTACACCCACACACAGTGTCCTGATGACTTGATAATGCTTCCCTACACCCACACACAGTGTCCTGATGACTTACCAATGCTTCCTACACCCACACACAGTGTCCTGATGACTTACCAATGCTCCCCTACACCCACACACACTGTCCTGATGACTTGCCAATACTCCCCTACACCCACACACACTGTCCTGATGACTTGCCAATGCTCCCCTACACCCACACACAGTGTTCTGATGACTTGCCAATGCTCCCCTACACACACACACAGTGTCCTGATGACTTACCAATGCTCCCCTACACCCACTGTCCTGATGACTTGCCAATGCTCCCCTACACCCACATACACAGTCCTGATGACTTACCAATGCTCCCCTACACCCACACAGTCCTGATGACTTGATAATGCTCCCCTACACCCCCACACACAGTCCTGATGACTTACCAATGCTCCCCTACACCCCCACAACACAGTCCTGATGACTTGCCAATGCTCCCCTACACCCCCACACACTGTCCTGATGACTTGCCAATGCTCCCCTACACCCACACACAGTCATGATGACTTGCCAATGCTCCCCTACACCCCGCTTCTCCCCCCCCCCCCCCCCCCACACACACACATGTCCTGATGACTTGCTGATAGTGCCGCATACCCACACACAAAGCGTCTTGGTAACCACCTAATGCTCCCCTACACCCACACCCACATCCACACATACACATACACAGAGCATCCTGATGACCTACAGATCTTGCTGTACAAATTGATGACCCGCTGATGCTGTCCAACACCCAAACACAGAGTGTCTTGATGACCTTTTGACGCTGTCCTACTTCCCCACACACAGCCAGCAACTTGATGACTTTTGGTACTGCTCTACACCCACACAAACAGCTAGTGTATTAATGGGTCTTGATGGTCTGCAAGATACTACCCTCCACTCGCCCAAATGGCTAGCATCTTGAAGTCCTGCTGAGTCGGATCACATGCTAAGGGTTGTGGGTTCGAATCCCGGGGTACACTACATTAAAACTGGCCTTCTCACTGTCCCATCTTAATATCATTGTTGTTCTGGTGGTGTCAGTATAGGATTAGATAGGTCCCACTGCCTGGGATGGTTATTACCGTCGGCCATATCACCTGAGGTGGGCGTCGACGTAAAAACTGAACTAAATCAATCAAAACCTGCTGACTCTGCCACAACACACACACACACACACACGCACACACGCACGCACCACACCACACACACACACGACACGCACGCACGCACACATACACGCACGCACACACGCACACACGCACGCACGCGCACACACACACACCACCCCGCACGCACGCACACGCACGCACACACACACGCACGCACGCACACACACACACACACACACACACACACACACACAGAGCCAGCATCTTGATGACCTCCAAATGCTGCACTAAATCAAAATACATCGCCGGCAAGTAGATGAACTGACGCTGCCTTACATCCACACGTAAAGCCAGCACCTTATGGCCTGCTGATACACATCAGTAACTTGATTTCTTGATGCTGCTCCCCCTCCTCCCCCCCCCACCCCCCCCACACACACACACAAATACACACACACAGCCAGTAGTATCCTGAACACCTCCTGATGCTGCCCGCCACAGTCTGGATCTATCTATTCATGATCATGTCTAATGTTACTCATGGCATTTATACTGAGGGCTGGAACAACAGGCCCTGTGGAGTAAGTGTGTGTGTGTGTGTGTGTGTGTGTGTGTGTGTGTGTGTGTGTGTGTGTGTGTGTGTGTGTGTGTGTGTGTGTGTGTGTGTGTGCGTGCGTGCGTGCGCGTGCGTGTGTGTGTGTACAACTATTACTCCTATTCTGCACATACACTTATTCTGAGGCCCAGAACTGTGGCAGTTCAAGTCTGATTTGAGAAAGCAAGACTGTGCGATCAGCCTCAAGTCCATCAGGCTGAAAATGGACTCATGACTTTGTTGAGAATTTGGAAGGTACGGCAGCGACAGAATGGAGATATCACTCTATAACACTGGCTTTGAGAAAATTGAGGTATCTATCATTACTCTCATATGACCTTTGGATCGTGGGACGACCTTTATCTTCTTTACCTACTTCGTGAATTTCCTACAATTAAGTTCCACTCTAATAATAATAATAATAATTACAATATTTATATAGCGCAAAATCTCGACAAAATCAAATCTAAGCGCTGAAACAGACACACGCACGCACGCACGCACGCACGTACGCACGCACACACACGCACACACACACACACACACCACACACACACACACACACACACACACACACACACGCATGGCTATAAATGGGGAGAAAGAATAAAAGCAATAAAAGCAAGAATAAAAGCAATGGAAAATTATAGAGAGCATATCATATACAATCATATATTATAACAAAGTGATTTCCCTCCGAGCGGAGACAGGCTGCAGAGGAGGGTTGAGTGAGGTTAGGATTTTATGCAGAGGAGAAAAGGTGAGTTTTGAGAGCGGACTTGAAGGAGACAAAAGTAGGTTGCTGACGGACTGAGAGAGGAAGTTTGTTCCAGGAGAGTGGACCAGAAACAGAGAAGGCTCGTGGACCATAGGTATTGAGCTTAGTGCGTGGAAAGCGAAAAGTCAGAGGATCGGAGGCAGAGCGGAGGGTACGTGAGGGAACATAGATCTCAAGTAGGCTTGACAGGTAATCGGGGGCTGCGTTATTGAGGCTTTTGTAGCACATGGTGTCTAGTTTGTACTGTATGCGCTTTGATACAGGGAGCCAGTGAAGTTGTGCCAGGAGAGGAGATATGTGGTCAGCTTTTTTCTTTTTGAGTACAAGGCGTACAGCATTGTTTTGAATGCGCTGTAGGATGTGAATGGTGGAGGCAAGAAGACCAGACAGGAGTGAATTGCAATAGTCAATGCGAGACATTATGAAGGAGAGAACGAGTTTTGCAGTTGTTTCGACAGAGAGATACTTCCTGATCAGCCTTATACGATGGAGATGATAGTAGCAAGATCTGGCAGTTTGAGAAACAAAGTTGTTCATGGAGAGGGTAGAGTCAATGCAGACACCAAGGTTTTTAGCTGAATCAGAAATTGGGACTGATGTGTTACATAATGGGAGAGAAAGAGGAGGCAGCTGAGAAAGTTTCTGACGGGTGCCAATGAGGATAGCTTTTGTCTTGTCGTCATTAAGCTGAAGTTTGTTGAACGTCATCCAGTTCTTTTGTCCGAGTAACACTCAGTGGTGCGAATCAACAGGCGCTGTATATTATCAGGTGAGTCACTGTCTTGAAGTTGGGTGTCATCAGCATAGAAGTGGTGTTTTATAGAGTGGGAGTTGATGATGGTGGACAGGGGGGAGGTATAAAGAGTGAAAAGAACAGGGCCAAGGACTCTGCTGTCTATTCAGCTGTGTTCTATAAGTTAACCTTTTATTTTTACCAGTCCTTATTGAATTTTTTTCACTTTAGGAGGGAACTTTCTTTTAATTCCATACAGAATGTGGCAGACCGATAAAAGTAACAGTAGAGTGGATACTCAAAAGTCAAGACAGAGCCGCTTGGTGGGGAGTGGCGGTGTCGAAGAGTGCATCGGCCAACACTGAACCCGGTTACACTGACAGGTGAGACAGGCGAGGTGAGAGTAGATACTGACAGTTTTACTGACAGATAGCGTTGGTCGGTGTATCTTGCCCCAAAACCAGCACAGAGACACCAAATGAATACTCCATCACTGGGTATCAACAGGATGGACTTCATTCTGCCGATCTAGTTTGTATGGTTTACACATTTGTTTTCACTTTACAGCGAAACCATCATAAGAAAACTAGAAGAATGCTGTGCGATAAAGGTTGGAGGAAAAAATAACAACATTCATTATGCAGATGACAAGGTGCTGATTGCAGAAAATGACAAAGACAGGTCTACAAAACCTTGTGAATATAATAGAAATAGAAAGCAAAAATAAAGGGCTGGAGCTAACAGTAAGAAGACTGAAGTCATGCTAATCAGCAAAAAAGAAGAAATCCCCTCATGCAAAATAACAGCAAATGGCGCAACTTTCAAACAGGCTGATAAGTTTAAATATCTGGGAATGGTCATCTCAGCAGACAGCAGATGCACATCAGAAATAGCCAGCAGAATCGGCCACACCAAAACAGCATTCAAGAAGATAAAAAGCATTCTTGCCATCAAATACCTATCAATTAACATCAGGAACAGAGTTCTTCAATATTATGTATAACCATTACTGTTGTATGGTAGTTAGGTGTAGACAGTCAACCTGCAAAGTCAAAACAAAATTGAGGCAACTGAAATGTGGCTTCTAAGAAGAACGTTGAGAGCTCCATGGACAGCAAAAAAATAAACAAGACAGTCTTGAAGGAGGCAGACACAAGAAATCATTAATAAAAGAGATTAGGAAAAGACAAGTAACATTTATCAGGCATTTTATAAGGAAAAGGGAATTAGAGTACCTGGTCACAACAGGAAAACTGGAGCGAAAGAGATTCAGCTTGATTTCAACCATCTAATTTTTGTATTCCATATTCTATCCATCCAGTATGTGTGTTTCTTTGTCTATTCACTTTTTGATGTCATCTGTACTACATGTCACCACCTTTCCAGATGGTTAAATGCCCATTTTACCTTGATGTACATAAACTTTCAACAGAAAGTAACATAAAATATTAAAAAAAAGATGAATACATGAAACTGCCTGAGACATCATCCACACACTTAAAACCAACATGGCCAGGTGCATCTTGCCATGTGAATATGAAATTTACTGATTAAAACAAGGGCACATATAAGAGTAATTGAAGTTCCACCAAAACACATAATAAAATCACATTCAGCCTGACCTATGTGTAAATAACATGCAAAAATAAGTGCTGACCACAGCAATAATACTAAATCTTACATAGCACAGTGCCCAAAATACAGTAAGCTCAGATCCCTTTTTCAAGGAAAAAGAAGCAATTCACATTACAAAATATGTAGGCCCCTACATAATAAAAACATACTAGATAATGAACAGCACCAAAAGCATAAACTGAAATATACCATGAACACCCAATACGCTCCCCCCCCCCCCCCCCCCCATGCATATGTGCACATGTCCATGTACATGCGTGCGTGCACGCACACAACACACACACAACACACAATAACATGAAAACATTTAAATAATCAGTCCAAAATAACAACAGCAACAAATAAATGTCACACTGTTAACACACACACACACACACACACACACAACACACACACACACACACACCACACATATATATATATACACACACAAACACACATTCGTTCAAAATATAAATTGATGACATGTAACTCATACCCAAGACTTCCAACAAGTATTTCCAAAATCATCAGTGAGAGTTTCTTTGTCAGCCGTAGGGGTGATAAGACGTTTGTATTTGTTGCAGTTACAATTATATGTTGACCTGTGAGTTTTGTGCAACCTGTACCATGGACGTCGATCCTCCCATTTTAAATGCACATCTCCATCAGCATTCACTAAACTCATTTTGACAGTTCACTTCAATCTTCTTGTCTTCTCCTTTCCTGTGTTTTCATAATTTTACATTACATATAAAACACTACACACAGCATGCACCATTGAAACCGTTTAATTCCCACTCATCCACCCAAGTTACAACCTTCAAAATGATTCAATGAATAAATACACCGATATGAGAATTACGAGAATTAACAATCTTCTTTAGTTAAAACTGGAGCTTCATTTTAAAGATTTGTTCCAGTTAGTCAACTATGTTCTAACACAAGTTAGTCAAGTATGTTCTAACACAATCATAAACAATATTCTAACAATGCAACGTGTAAAGATACAAAATAAATAAAAGTACAATATTCACAACAGTTCAAATTCAATGTTTTCTTTAATTTTCTGTTCCTATTACTCCCCTAATTAAGAATTACAGAAAAGCTGTATTTTTCTTCCAACAAACTTACAAACCAAACATGATTTGTGTAAACAAAATTACTCATGGCATTGGAAAAAAGCCTAACTGCATAATGGTAAAAAATAAATAAATAACACACACACATGTACAGATTAACGGTATAATGTCAATGTTCACAAGACGCCAGAAACAGTGTGGCAACTGATGTCTACACAGCACAACTAATGGCAACCCATGGGATGCATCCTACATAAGGTGGTGCCTCATCAGCCACAGAACAAAGAGCACTGTCTTGCCCGAAGACAATGTCTCATCTATCTTTCATCACAACAGAACAAAATACTTCCCAAGTCTGCAACACCAAAACCAGGTAATACCTCTTCCAACAGTGGAGTGTGCTTTATCCTGTGTGAGCATCCTTCAAGTCTTTTGCCCTTCCCGCACTAAACCCTATGCACAGGAGAAACATGAAGGGGTGGGAAAGGAATTTGTTCAGCAGTTTTATTACTTTAATTAATTTGCGTAAATCATTTTAGATCATTCAGTATGTTCCTTCATTTTCTGCCCAAACCTAGAAGAAATGATCTAAAAGACTTCTCATGTGAGGTTTTGCCTAAAAACTAAAAGTGAAATTCAAACAGGTTCAACTGTACTGACACTGAAGACAAGAGTGGCTATCTCTCCTAGCAACAGGTCACGGTCTACAGTCTCAGAACTGGGAAACAAGAGGGAAAACAGTCGTCAAAAGCCATGGCAGGGTGAGTCTCCTCTCCCTCTCTCCTCTCTCTCTCTCTCTCTCTCTTATTAACATCTTTTGTTTTTATTCTGACATTTAATGGCTTAAATTTTAGTATACAATGTGAGTACAAAATTATTTGTGTGTCTTGGATGCTGTACTAAATAATGATCTGTACTTTTGTTGTTGTTGTTGTTGTTGATTACTAATCCACCCTAAACACTAAGCAAAGTTTCAGAAACGTTAACTGGCATCAAAGAAATCTGCTTTGGACGATAGAGAAGTAGGGGATTTTTGTTGCTGTTGTTGTTATTTTTGTTTGTTTGTCTGTTTTATCGTGTTTCAGTTTGGGCTTTGTTTATTTATTGGGTTTCTTTCTTTCTTTTTCTTTCTTTCTTTCTTTCTTGATTCATTCATTCATTCACTTATCTATTTATCTGTTCATTCATTCATTCATTCATTCATTTATTTACCTTATTTACTTTTAAAATTTTTTTCCATTCATTTATTTGTTCCTTTCTGTCTTCCTTTGTTAAACATGTTTTCGACAAACCATCTTCTAAGCAGAAGATACAGATCATGCCTCAAATAAGCAAAAGCAAATACGAAAAGGTAGTGGTAACTTAACAATGATCTTTTCTTTCTTTTTTCTTTCTTTCTTTCTTTCTTTCCTCCCTAAAGAGATCAGTCGATCTTTCTACGCTCACAAAGTCAAAATCGATTCTGCAGGCACCGAAGAGCCTCATAAATTATTTCAAGTTTTACACACAGAAAAAGCATGGAAGTGTGTGTGTGTGTATGTGTGTGCATTTGTGTGTGTGTGTGCAAGCATGCGTGTGTGCTTGAGTGTGTGAGCGTCAGTGTGTGTGTGTGTGTGTGTGTGTGTGTGTGTGTGTGTGTGTGTGTGTGTGTGTGTGTGTGTGTGTGTGTGTGTGTGTGTGTGTGTGTGTGTGTGTGTGTGTGTGTGTGTGTGTGTGTGTGTGTGTGTGTGGTGTGTGTGTGTGTGTGTGTGTGTGTGTGTGTGTGTGTGCGCGGGCACGTTTGTGTGTGTGTGTACACTTAGGCATGTGTACATGTGCATCTCGGTCTGCCTGCCTGCCTGCCTGCCTGCCTGCCTGCCTGCCTACCTGTCTGTCTCCCTGTGTCCATATATCTATGTAAAACAAATGTTCAAAAGTTTATTCCCTACTTAAGTATGACTAAACATAAGTTTGACTAAATATTCATCTGACATATTTTTTCCCTCTACACCTTGATGACGGAAAACTGTATTTCTTTTTCATTTTCTTTCTTAATCGTATTCAGCACACAAACAAAATAAACCCAAATTACTCTCAATACCAGAAATCACACAAGAACCAAAATAAAAAGATAAAAATCTGACAAAACAAATAAAGAAAATTGCAGCTCCAAATCAAATGACAACAACAGGTTAACTTTCAGCACACATCATACATGGGACATCCCTTGAAAAGGCACAAATAGAAACACGGTGATACAAATACCCAAACTATGAACCAATTAACAAATGAGTTGCTGTGGCATAATGGCTAACCAACTGGAAGGTTGTGGGATCAAATCCACATCAACCCTGTTGGGAAAACTGAGGGATTTTTCAGCCCCAACCAGTTCCCATGAAGAGTTGAGTGTGTTATGGGCTCACTGGGAAGAATGGGGCTACACAGTTGACTCTCATTCATTTCACAGATGTGTCAATGACAGTGTTGTTCAAATCTCCTGACCAACACTGCAGGTGTCTGTATATGTTGGGCTTAGTTGACACCTGATGCACGACTATAGTAAGAGTAGAATACAGCCCTGTCAAGCAGTCTCAATACTGGGTGGAACTGCATTCCATCATAATTACCATCCCCATCATCACCACCATCATAGAATTGTCAAATTGTCCTGGCTCCTGTAGTCATTAAGTTGGGTATAAAAATGGGACAATAAAAAAGGCGGGTATAAACAAAACTGCCCCAGTGGGATGACCCTTTGAAAAAAAAATGGTATCAAAAATACAGAGAGTGAACAGTGACATTTTGATTAAAAACAAAATGGTCAAGCCATACCACAATTTACTTTTTTCTTGGTGCCATAACCATCATAAGTTATAAAACCAATTAAAACAAAAACAAAAACAAAAAACACAGGCTCAATCATGCTAAAAATGAAGGAACTTCCAAATAATGAAATGGTCATATAACAACTTAAGTTACCACTATCAAACTGTACTGTCATTCTAAACAAACTCACAAACAATGACATATGTATATGTGGGATTCTTTGGACTAAAGAACAATGTTAATTATGGTGTTGTCTTCTTTGTTTGTTCCTGAAACAGTTATGGCACTCTGCAAAACTATTATGCTGCTGTTCTGATTTTTCTCATGTGTGTGACCATGTATGTGTGTGTGTTTCTGTGTATCTGTATCTGTATCTGTGTGTGTCTGTGTCTGAGTGTCTACGTGTGTCTGTGCGCGCATGTGTTTTCATCTAGCAATCTGGTACTTATAACAGATGAACTTAAGTAAACAGAGTCTATTAAATTACCAGAGAAGTTAGTATTTGTAACAATAACCATCCAACTAAAATGGTGCTAAGAGTGCCTGTGACTGATGTTTGCTTGACTGATTGGTTGGCTGGTACAGTGGTAGGTTGTATGATTAAATGGTGTTTTTTTTAACCCAACACTATGACTGTTTATTAATACAACTTCTGTTCCATATCCTTACCAGATGGCTATCTCTGTATCAAACAAACAAACAAACAAAAAACAAATACCAAACAAAAAACAAACACAAATTTTGCACTCTCATACATACCATAACTGTGTGGTTGCTTTATGTAAATAATCAAAACGAAAATGTGCATGATACCACACAAGTATGTCACAAAAAGATGTCATGCAATTCAAATAAATTCTAAATATTCCACACAATTTACAGAACAACCAAAATCAGGTTAATCTTAAGAATGTAGTAGACTACTAAACAACAAAAAACAATTTTACACACACAAAAAAAGAGTCTCTTACTAATAACATTAACCTTGATTTCTTGTTAAAAATCTTACATTAGTTACAACATATCCAAAAATCACATGCATACAAACTGTAATAATACAACATGCATATAATGTGTTATAATCTGATAAAATTAACCTCCATTACCTGTTAAATTTTTTACATCAGTTACAACATATCCACAAATCACATGCATACAATTTATGATAATACTACATGCATATGTGTTATAATACTTATAATCTTTACTTTCTCTAAGACAGGATCATGCACTGACAGTCAATGTCATCCATGCATTATAATTAGAGACAAAAGCAAGCAGGGTGTGGGCAAGAGACAAAAACATCTGTCTAGGGAAGAGAAATTTTGGTCTGAATGCACTGAACTAAAAGTTCTAAATTCATGTGTGTGTGTGTGTGTGTGTGGTGTGTGTGTGTGTGTGTGTGTGTGTGTGTTGTGTGTGTGTGTGTGTGTGTTTGTGTGTGTGTGTGTGTGTATGTTGGTGTGTGGGTATGTGCGTGCAGGCAGCTGTGTGCATATGTGCATGCATGTGTGCATGAGTGCATGCATGTGAGGAGTGTGTATGAGCGTGTGTGTGTGTGCATAACGAGTGTGTGTAGTGTGTGTGGTGTGTGTGTGTGTGTGTGAGTGTGTGTGTGTGTGTGTGTGTGTGTGTGTGTGTGTGTGTGTGTGTGTGTGTGTGTGTGTGTGTGTGTGTGTATGTGTGTGTGTGTGTGTGTGTGTGTGTGAGTGCACAAGAGAGAGAGAGAGCGAGGTGTGTGTGTGTGTGTGTGTGTGTGTGTGTGTGTGTGTGTGTGTGTGTGTGTGTGTGTGTGTGTGTGCAGGTGCCCATGTGTGCCATGCATGCACGTTTGTGTGACAGGCTGAAAAAGAAAACGTAATCAATAAAAAAAAAAAAAATTTTAAATATGATTTTTAAAAGTATTATATAAATAAACATGACAGTAATTAAAAGCAGAAGGCAAATAAAATGAAAATCTGAAAAAGCCACCAACAACAGTCACAAAATGTGCATATCAGGGCCAATATAAAATGTGTGGTGTGTGTGTGTGTGTGTGTGTGTGTGTGTGTGTGTGTGTGTGTGTCACGCGTGTGTGTGCGTGTGTGTGGAGGTGTGAGTGTGTGTCAATGTGTACATTATGTGTACCACTTTGTGTATGTATGCGCAAGTGTGTGTGTGTGTGTGTGT
Organism: Monoplex corrugatus; assembly: GCA_030674185.1. NCBI lineage: Eukaryota > Metazoa > Mollusca > Gastropoda > Littorinimorpha > Ranellidae > Monoplex > Monoplex corrugatus. Next base: position 86,416,317 of record CM060314.1, read on the forward strand.
GTGTGTGTGTGTGTGTGTGTGTGTGTGTGTGTGTGTGTGTGTGTGTATGTGTGTGTGTGTGCAGATGTGCATATGCATATTTATGTGCATGTGTGCGTGCACAGCATGCGTGCAAGAACATGTGTGTGCATACATGTGCATGTGTGACAGCTTGCATGCATCTATGTGTGCATGTGTGTGTGTGTGTGTATGAGAAAGAGATAAAAAAAAGTGTGTGTGTGGGGTGTGTGTGTGTGTGTGTGTGTGTGTGTGTGTGTGTGTGTGTGTGTGTGTGTGTGTGTGTGTTGTGTTATGTTATGTTTACGTTTCAGTGTTTTCACATGAATATAAATTGAAACACATGCTCTCTCTCTCTCTCTCTCTCTCTCTCTCTCTCTCTCCTCTCTCTCACACACACACACACACACACACACACACACACAATCATGATATGAGTCTGTTTAGCTTTTTGGAGGACTGAGGGACAGTGTATAGAAGTACAGGAGCCACAGGAAAGATGGGAGAAAACAAACCAACCAATTAGAACAACAGAGGTAAAATTCAAAGCTGGAAAACAAACCTTGTGGACTGGTGCCTGAAAAAGATAACATACAACAACACTACTTTAATTTCAACTCTCTCTCTCTCTCTCTCTCTCCCCTCCCCCTTATTCTCTCTCTCTCCTTCTCTCTTATTTCCCCAAGTACAATTGTGAAAGTTAATTATTTAATCTGAAGCAGTAAAAACTGCATTTTAATATGAATTCTGATTTAAATGTAATTCTGTCTTCATCCATCACTTAATCAATTCAGTTAAACCTTTTCTTATTCATTGGAGCCTTTTTTTTTCCTCCAATATAATGGCATTTCCAAATATATGAGAATAAGATGGGTGGGGTAAGGGGGAATCCACCTCCTGTATCCCAAACTAACAATCTGCACTATGGATATACTAAGATATAAATATGAAGTTCTGTAAACAATTGTAATCACTTGTAGCAACAACAACAAAATCACAATATTACACAATTTTACAACTGCCCAGTATTCGTCAAAAGGAATGTCAATAAAAAGCCAGAAAATAAAAGCCAAATGGACATAAACAAAAGCACGTGGTTACCTAAAATAGCACCAGAAACGGAAGTACCGGGCAAGTTGCTACAACAAATCCGCCATTTTGGCTTGAGAATTCGAAACCATTCATCTTTTCATTTAAATTTCTTATCTCAGCTTAATAATAAATAACCGATCTTATAAGTCTCTAACCCATGAATATTACACAAAATTCCTATCATACCCAACTGAAAACGAACACAGAATACACACGATACCACCAACAGACAGATTTTTGTCAATGCATGTGACTTGTGCAGACGACATTTTCACCACAGACACGATTCACATAGCACTGATTACCATCGAAATCGATATTATGACAAAAATTGAACTCACTGACCTTGCTTTTCAGCTGATGAGCGACATTCCCGTGAAGATTTGCCGGCCGAACAACTGATTCGGACTCTGCAATTCCATCGACTGCACCCAAAGTCAGGCGTCGAGGATGTTTTACAATGGCGTCCTCTGGCCGAGGTTGTTCTCTCGCTTTGAACTGCCATTGTCTACGCGGACCACCTGCCTGAGTATGAGGACGCTGTCCTAGTATACCTTTGTTTTCAGGGTGTTGAGTTGATGCTGTGGATGGTCTGGTAACATTGTCAAAAAGTCCAGTTGTAAATGAAGGATGTGATTGTAAGTTGGCAGCAGCCGAACTTGGTCTGATGCCTTTTTTCTTCGTATGGATCTTGGGCAGAGAGACAGGCGGTCCTGGAGGCATGATTATTTTTTGAGAAGACGCAATCAGTTCACAAAATATTTAAGACTGAATCCAAACAAATCAATCACTTATTACCCTGACAGACCCTGTTCAACCCTTCTTGCGTGCCTCAGGATCCACTCACGCCGCCATGTCGAAATGTGAAGTTCGAAGTAGTTCCGTACAATGTCAACTCTCTGAAGAAACATTTTTTGTCCGCTCGCAATCATTCTGATCTGTGTTCAGTTCTGTATCTTTATTGAGACATTTATCAGCATAATTGTTTGTCTCTAATTGCACTCGTGTTTTATCTTGTTGAAACACTAGTAAATTTAGCACTACATTATATCCCTTCTGTGACGATATTAATGCGCAGTACCAGACTGACCACTTCTATGTTTACATCGTTTAGCAACAGGTTCTAAGATGTAGTGAGCTATTTGCCATTATCATACCCATGTCCTAGTGACATGGGTTTTGAGTTTTTATTTTTGTGGCACAAATAGTATTATATTATATTATATTATATTATATTATATTATATTATATTATATTATATTATATTATATTATATTATATTATATTATATTATATTATATTATATTATATTATATTATATTATAACAACACGACGAAAACAAAACAAAAACAAACAAACAAACAAAAAAACAGCACTGAATATTTCGAATATCGTATTCTATTCTATTCTATTCTATCATTTAATCAGGGCATAGTCAATGTATAGTAATCGCACTCATGGCTGGGTCATGAATGTGAAAGCACAACCAGAACGTAAACAGTTGTGTGTGTGTGTGTGTGTGTGTGTGTGTGTGTGTGTGTGTGTGTGTTGTGTGTGTTGAAGCAAAGAAAAAAGTAAGAAAAACAATCGCTTTAAGTAGAAAAATTAAGCATACAAATATTATCTTACGCTCTTAAATATGCTTTTTATTAATGCAATATTAAACATAGTTGTAATTTCACATGCAGCATACACATTACATAAATTTGATGTAGCATAAAACTTAATTCCTTGTGAAGAGAATGGGAGGAGGGGCTATGAAAGTGACTGAACATGTTTCTGCAGGGGACAAAAATCAAGCTCTTAAAGACACGCACTGATGTACACATCCATGTGCATATTGTACTTATATATACACATAATAAACACATACATACGTATGTAATACGTGTACATACGTGCATGCGGACAGGCAGACAGACGAGTCCGCTTACATTAATCATTCATTTTGTATTCTTCAACACGAAGTTGAGGTATGATACAGGATATCTGTTTAGTTTAGCTTAGCTTGGCTTAGCTCAGCTTCGTTCAGTTTGGTTAAGTTTAGTTTACATAGTTTAAATTAGCTTAGCTTTGCTTACTTTAGCTTAGCTGAGTTTAGTTTCGTTTAGCTGAGCTTAGCTTTGCTTCACTTCCGGTTGCTCAGTTTAGTTTAGGTTAGGTAGTTTAGTTTAGGTTAGGTTAGGTTAGGTTAGGTTAGGTTAGGTTAGGTTAGGTTAGGTTCGGTTCGGTTAGGTTCGGTTAGGTATTGGTTAGGTTAGGTTAGTTTAGTTTAGTTTAGTTTAAGTTTAGTTTAGTTTAGTTTAGTTTAGTTTAGTTTAGTTTAGTTTAGTTTAGTTTTAGTTTAGTTTAGTTTAGTTTAGTTTAGTTTAGTTTAGTTTAGTTTAGTTTAGTTTAGTTTAGTTTAGTTTAGCTTGCCATGCTACAAAGTCGGAGCTTAACTTAGCTTCGTTTGCCATGCTATGTAGTGGGTCAGTGTGTTCATCATAATAAAGTCTACGGTTCACAGGACTCTGCCTGATCCCACAGTTCCTCATATCCACCACCTCTAGCCAGAACAAAAAAATAAATAAATAAATAAACAAATAAAAATAAATTAAAAAAATATAGAAAAAGGAAACACAATATCAGATTAAAAATATTTCCGTGAGTTCGTAAGGAAATGAGGTGTAATTGAAAAACTTCAACTTTTCTCATGTTCAACATTACAAAGACAACTCCGAGCTCCTCTCCATCTTTGCTTTTCCTTCAACAACTCCAAAATTTTAGTCAGGTGCGCATTTACAGTTGGATGCCCATTTTCTCTCCCTCGCTAATTTACCTTCCCCGACCTTAAAAAGGTCAGGTACTCATTCACAGCTGGGAAGACGAGAGATCACTCGCACAGTTTTCCCCCTAAATCAGCCTGGAACCGGTGTAGTCAGATTGAAAGGTAAGAGCTCTGTCTCAGTCTACACCAGCCAGGCCTCCTATCGAAATGAAATAAGAATTGAATCTGGTGAGAATTTATTTTGCAAGCCTGCATATATACAGTGTTTAGCCTGAAGATGACAACTTGTGCTTTGATCGTGTATATAATGTCACTTTATCTTTGAACGGATTCACTTCTTGTCGGTATGGGCGTCCCCCTCCCTCCTTCCCCTTCCCCCATGTCGTAAAATGCTGGCTGTTCTTCCAGAGAAAATCATGTCGCCATATTAGGGGGCTACGTTTTGCTTCCCTCCCCCCCCCCCCCTTTGTGTGTGAAGTATGTTTACCTACCACAGGAACAACCTCTTGTATCCTTATGTGCGGTAAGTTCATACTGCATATGTGGCCTTGGTTTATCATCCCATCTGAAAGACTAGCACCCAGACCACCACAAGAAGTAAAATGAAGGGAAGAGAAAAATATCTGATAGATCGAAAATCAATCGTACTATGGACCACTGGCTTCTCTCCTTTCTCAGACAGACGCTTTACCCATTGATTCTCTCCTTCGTGTAGCTTCTGCTGTTGATGACTACTTTACACGTTCTCTCTGCGTGTTAAATATTGGAGCACCTGTCTTTACACGTAACCAACGCGGTCCTTCCACTGGGTATTGATTTGGTTACTCAGGATAGACTTGGCTTCAGGAGACAGGAGACAGTATAACGTTCCAGCTTGCTGCCGTCTTTAGAAAGTTTGTCTATTACTTCATTTATCGTAATAGTAAAAGATATTTCAAAAACTCAGTGTCAAGAATTTATTTTCATGAACGATTAAATTAAAGGACAATGAACTTCAGCTCTACTACAGAAAAAATAGAGTTACATGCCAAGATAGAATAAACAAGCAAACAAATTAAAGAAAAGAAAGAAGCAAACAGTTAAGACTTCTAGGACCTGAGTTTGTTTGTTATCATCATCTTTTTCTAAACTAAGCTTCCACCGTCTAGTCTGTGATAAACAAAAACTGAGTTTATGCTCCATTCCCCCGTTTTGATTGTCTACTTGTTTATTTTGTTCACCAAGACTTATCATTTTGTAGCCATACATTCTGCAATGCTATTTGTCCACTGCAGGAAGAGGTTTGTTCCACACATGAGCATGTGCAGTTTCTGTAGGTATCCTGACGCACCTGACTCTGATCTTGGTGCCTTCCACACTGCTGGACTTTTTCATGTTATCTACATGGTCAGGCCACATTTGGCAATGAATGTGGCTGTATTTCTTTTTTATTTCGTCCTGCCAGCAACGAGTAAAATATTCCACCAGTTACGTTCAGAAGAATCAGTATCGAGCAAACAAACAACTTACGCTACCTTGACATCAGTTTTGATTGAATGCTAACCTTCAGAGAACAAGGGGAAACCACTACACTCAAATATAAAAATGGCCTTACAATCCTGAAAACAATGGCTGCTAAAGGCATCGAGCAACGTCATATCTCTTTACCAAGCTGTAATACTGAATGTAATCGAATATGAAATGGGCCTCACTACGCTTTCACAGACAAACCTGTTGTAACTAGACAGAACACAAAACGAAGCAATGACAGTGATCCTCAAAACCACAAAGACATTCCACATAGGTCATGGGATACCTGCTCGACCTTCCTTCAATACAGTCTAGACACAAAATAGAACAAGTGAGGGCATATTTCAGAGCATTGGAAAAACCAGAAAACCCACTCCACGAGATGGTCGGAACAGCAAAAGGCAACAGACTCCAACGGAGAAAATCATGGATGGAACAGGCAGAAGAAGCCATTCAGTATGTGTGTCAACTGACAGAACTGAAAGGAAACCATCCAAATCATTTCCTAATCTATACAAAACAGGCATACCAAAAAAATCTAGGGAGACACTGTGTCTTTGAAAGCCTGAAGTCCTTAGATTCTTAAAATAGTACCGTCGAGAACAAAATGTGAGTTATCATACCATTGAATGTCTTACCCAAACAGGAATAGATAGACGAAGTGGCCGAAAATCTACTATGAAACGAAAAATAAAAGCCATCGTTAATGAGAAGAACATTGGTACCATGTCAAAAGTAACACTGCGCCGACTCTTACGTCGTGGAATGGAAAATGTTGAGTATTTCCTGAAACAGAGATTAAAGGAAAAATGAAGTCAGAGAAAAGACAACAGGAGAACTGACAAGTTTATCACACTTTTTGTGTGTGGGTTTGTGGACTATATGTTGATTGTTGTCTATATGTCTGTAAGTTTGTTAGATATTTGTCCACATTTTGTTTTGCTTTATCCGTGGTCTACTGCTCCATCATGTCAATGCCAACGTGTACACAGAGCAGTAACTCTGGATTTTCTTGCCGAAAATAAAGTTCAGCTGCCGTCACTCATCCAACAAATTCCCTACTTGGGCTCCCTGTGATTGACGTTTGTTCCGTTTTGTCAATGGCAGTTGAAAGGAAAGCACTGGTTTCAAAGCACCCAAGATGCTCTAGCATTCTTTGAGGGCGTTATTTTGGACTTATCCCGGTCAGCGTGGTCAGATATCATGGACAGTTGGTTTTAGAGAATGGCAATGTATGTGCAGACTGATAGGGGTACATAAAAAACAAAACAAAATTGAGTGGTCAGATTAGCTGTACGTGTTCCTGAAAAGCAAGAATGCAAAATTTACTCGTGTCATAGTTTGTTAGAAGGCGCCTACCGGCCTGTTCCTCCGACTTTAACCCTCTATATTTTCTGTAAGGATTACCCCACCCTTAGCTCACGGCCAAGGTACTTACTTTGTGAGCGCATGCAGCGAGGACTTTAGGCTGCCATTATCTGGCCGGTGGCTCCGTCAAAAGACGTTATATATATACTCCTAATCATAATTTAAGGGCCACTTCTTCCTTCCTCTCTAATTTTAAGTTGAAATAATTGACAATGTTTAGAATTGATTCTATGTTTTATTTCATCATTTCCACACCTGTTTTGGAAAAAGAAATTAGCACAATGACCCATTAGTGAACAGCACATGCATTTAAAGGAACATCCCCCCCTTTTCAAAAAACAGAAAGTGTCAGATTTGGCCAATCTGTTTTCAATATCGCGTGTGTCCGCCCCGAGCCTGGATGCATGCTTCACAGCGCCGATGCATCGACCCCACAAGGGTACGGAGTGTGTCCTGAGGGATGGCCGCCCACTCGATCTGCAGGATGTCGACCAGCCTGGCCAGGGTGCCCGGTGGGGGGTGGTTGTCCCTGATGCGCCTCCCGAGCACATCCCAGAGGTGTTCAATTGGGTTCAGGTCAGGTGAGCACGCTGGCCAGGCCATACGGACGACTTCATGCTGCTCCAGGAAGTCGGTCACAAGGCGTGCTCGATGCGCAGGTGCATTGTCGTCCTGGAAGATGGCGCCTTGACCAAGGTCCACAAGCGCAGGCAGTGCCACGGCCGCCAGAACCTCGTCCCGGTACCGGACCCCGTTCAGGATGCCGTCAATGGGGAGCAGGGGGGTCCGGGTACCACGGCTCATGCCACCCCACACCATCACCGACCCGCCGCCGTACCGGTTATGCTCTTGGACAGTGGCGTCAGCGAACCTCTCCCCTTGACGTCGCCACACCCGAGCCCGGCCATCGTTAAAGGTCAGGGTGAACCTGGACTCATCCGAAAACAAGACCCGGGCCCACTGTTGCCTTGTCCAGGTCACGTGCTCCCTGGCCCAGGTCATGCGGCGCACTCTGTTGACCGGTGACAGCACGGGTCGGACGGCCGGTCTCCGTGACCTCAAGTTTGCCTCATGTAGCCGTCTTCTCACCGTGCTGCAGCTGATGTTAGCACCTGTTGCGTCCCTCAGCTGACCCCTCAAGGTCACCGCAGTGGATGCCCTTTCCCTCAGGACGGAGAGGGCAAGGTAGCGGTCTTGCTGTCTTGTCTTTACTCTGGGTCGACCCGTGTGACGCCTTTCCTGGACTGCTCCAGTCTCATTGAAGCGCTCCAGCAGTCTCTGGATTGTGGAATGCGACACTTCAAGTCGTCTAGCAACTTCCCGCTGCGCTAGGCCTTCATCAAGCAGAGCGAGGGCTCTCCCCCGCTGCTCATCCGTCATCCGTCGTCTTGCAAGCATGGTTAAAACGAACCAAGAACGGGTCCTTTTTATCCTCGTCTGCGGGCAACTTTGGCTGGAGTAGTGTTCAAAAAGGGCTTGCCTTGCACGTGCAAAGCGAATTTTGTCGCTACCTTGCCTGCGTCGTCAGAGAGACCCTGCTGAAGATTCGACAATTTCGTGTGGAAATTGTCTTCCTTGGGCCGCCCATTGCAAATCGGCAAATCCCCAAACACGTGCCAAAAGGAAACTGCAATGTTGTCTGAGCTCTTATCCATTCAGTTACGGCAACGAATTGGAGAAAAGAGTAAGAGAAAATAGGTTATTTCTCCTTTCAAAAATTGACTCAAAAACGTTCCTGGCCCTTCAATAATGACGTGTAGTATATATATGGGCTACCTGTGGAACAAAGATCGATTTGCTCTGTCAGGAAGACGTTAGGCGTTGGATGGGTCGAACGTTTCACATGTTACAAATACTGGCAGCTGTCGGTACCTGACTCAGACCAAAAGTTGGAAGAAAGATGGAATAGATGAAGAAGGCTTAATTCTTTTTGGAAAGCATACACAGAAATCTGCACAGCTCTTCTCCAATTAAGACAAAATTCTTGCACGATTCCGGTTTTCTCTCTCCTCTTTTTCTCGGATATGTCATATGCACTTGGTTTTGTCACATACAGTGTAGGCGGTATGTTGCTGCACAGTCTACGTACTCTGTCTTGAGATGGTTTTCATGTTTCATAAGCCATACATGATCTTTAACGTGCATATTTGATATGCTGCATACGTATACGCACACAGAGGTTTATGGACTGACAGGTCTGCACGCATGTTTACCAGGTAGATTATTAAAAAAATCTCCACCTTTGACCCACCAGACAGATGTGTCTAGGCGTACTGAACCCAGGACATTCCTCTGTCTTTGATTTCCGTTTATTTCACCTAAAGGAGAGCACATATGGAATTATCCGAGTGCGATCAATTCAGCCTCTTTAACAAACTCCAGCTTGAAGTCCCATTCTTCGATAGTAGTCGAGAAGGAGGTTCCTACACTGTGGAACCTCAGACAACGAGTATAAGAAGCCCCGTCATGCATTGTCATTATGTGCGTGACGTATCACAAGAGGGTTTGTGTGTCGCCTGTGATTTCAAGGGCGTTTGATTGATTGATTTGGTTCAATTTTGACGTCGACACCCACCTCAGGCGATATGGCCGATGGGGATAACTATCCCATGAAAGTGGGAGAAGGGGGACTTAACTAATCCTATACTGACACCACCGGAACAACAATGATGTTAAAATGGGATAGTGAGAAGGCCAGTTTTAATGTAGCTCGTTTGGTTCCTTTATTACTTTCTGGAACAATGAGTGACTGCAAATGGTAATTATGTTAAAATGACACGCACACACGCGCGCGCGCGCGCGCGCACACACACACACACTCTCTCGCTCTCGCAAGTCATTCTTCTTCTTCCACACGCTAGGGCTTCTGCGAACGCTCCCTATCTAGACATATGAATTCAAACCAGCCTATCTACCTATGTAGCAGAGGGGACAGATTTTTGCTCGTAGGACAGATCGTTCTTTATTCCGCCTTAAAGGCAATTATATTCCGTTTTGGGGGAGCTAAGGAGAGAATTTGGAAGAAGTACTGGGGTATGATCTGGAAAACAGAAATAAGAAAACGTCTTATGAGGAAAATGGGAGCATGACAGGAAAGATGAACCACTACCTACCTAAAGGCATGCTAGACAGCTCCTGTGCAAAAAACAAAACAAAACAAAAAAAAAACCCAACAAACAAAAACAAAAAAACGAGTGGACGTTAATTTCTGCATTGACATACCAGGCCATCCAGGTGATAATTATGTTTAAATCACACACACACACACCGTCTAATATTACTCATAGTGAACAGACGTTAAATCAAAGAATGAAAACGAAAACGAAAACACACACACACACACACACTTGCAAATTCACACGAACACAGTCACATTGGTGCATACGTCAGCACAGAGAAAGAGGGGGGGGGGGGGAGGCAGAGAGAGAGAGAGGGGGGGATGGAGGGGGAGAGAGAGAGAGAGAGAGAGAGAGAGAGAGACAGAATGAGAGAGAAAGAGAGAGAGAGAGAGAGAGAGAGAGAGAGAGAGAGAGAGAGAGAGAGAGAGAGAGAGAGAGAGAGAGAGCGTGTTTTGATCAATACCTCTCCATCACACAGGGTGTTCAAAGACTTCCCGAGCCAGTCAGTCCTGCCCATGAATTATTTTATGATATGTAGCCTACTGGAATGGACAAGACCATAGGAAAGAAAGGAAAGATCACAAGGAAAAAAGGTTCCGTAATTTTGTGCGGGTTTAAGGAGTAGAGCGGCAGAATGGTTCAGATGTTCGCCTGCCAATAACTAAACTCGAGGTTCCAGGGTTCGCTCCCCGCAGAGACCTCGATTTTTCTTCTCACTTTGACCGGAAAATCGAACTGAACGTCTATTCTTCGGAAGGGGACGAAAAACGAGTCGGACCCGTATGCCTTCTGGCTGCGCACGCTATAGATCCACAAGACATATCATCAACTCTCTGTCCAATCACAATATGACTCAACACATTTCTGAACCAACCCATCAAAAAGGTCACATTCTTGACTGGATCATTTCTCGTGATCACCACAATTCCGCTACTGACAACTGCTTAGTTCTTTCTACCCGTCTAACTTCAGCCCTTCCATCTGAGCACTCTGCAATTCTCTGTTCTCTCGACATTTCTCCTCCTTCCCGTACCATGCGCACAGTGACTCGACGCAATCTCAAATCTATCGACCTCTCCACATTTTCATCTGATGCCTCCCGTCTCCTTTCTGAAAAGTCACATAACCTTGCCGATGAATTCTATACTACTCTCCACCATCTTCTGGACACTCATGCTCCAGCCACAACCCGTCTTTTACCTGACCGCCCCCCTACCCCCTGGCTCACTCATGAGATTGCCTGTGCAAAACGTGCCCGCCGCAGAGCAGAGCGCCGTTGGCGCAAATCCAAACTCACTGTACACAGGCAACTTTTCCAAGCCTCTAAAACAAAAGTATCCACCCTCATTGCATCAGCAAAAACAAACTATTTCCAAACCAAAATCCTGAATGCCGCTTCTTCAAAAGAACTCTTTACAACCATGAATCATCTCCTTGGCACACGAAAAGATTTACCTCTCTCAACAAAACATACAAATGAAGAACTCCCATCTGTATTCTCCAAGTATTTCACCACCAAAATACAAACTCTTCGTGACAGGCTTGACAGGACACCCTGTCAACCATGCCCACCTGACCCTTCCTTCTCTGGCACACCTCTTACTACTTTTACCCCAGTCTCACAAGAAGAAATTTTCAACACAATCAGATCCATGTCGTTCAAAACCTGCGAACTGGATCCTCTTCCAGGTTCTCTCTACTCCGACTGTCTCCCTACTCTCCTCCCATTCATCACTGACATCATCAACACTTCTCTTCAAACTGGAACTGTCCCAGATTCTTTCAAGTCTGCTATTGTTCACCCTCTCCTCAAGAAACACAATTTAGACCCAAATGAACTGAAAAATTATCGGCCTATCTCTAATCTCTCTTGTCGAAACTCCTTGAAAAAGTCGTCCTCAACCAGCTGAACTCTCACCTGTCTGCCAACAATCTCCTCAATCCTTTCCAGTCAGCCTACCGCCAGTGCCATAGCACTGAAACTGCCCTACTACACATTCTCAACAATCTCCTCCTTGCAACTGATACTGGCAAAGTCTCTCTCCTCACACTCCTTGATCTGTCTGCAGCCTTTGACACCATTGATCATGGTATTCTCCTTTCTAGACTTCATCATACTTTTGGCATCTCTGACATTGCTCTGTCCTGGTTCACTTCATACCTATCAAACAGAAAACAAACTGTTCTCATCAATGGCACTTACTCTCAACCTGCATACCTGACCTGTGGTGTTCCACAAGGATCTGTCCTTGGCCCTGTTCTTTTCACTCTTTACACCTCCCCCCTGTCCACCATCATCAACTCCCACTCTATAAAACACCACTTCTATGCTGATGACACCCAACTTCAAGACAGTGACTCACCTGATAATATACAGCGCCTGTTGACTCGCACCACTGAGTGTTACTCGGACATTAAGAACTGGATGACACACAATAAACTTCAGCTTAATGACGACAAGACAGAAGCTATCCTCATTGGCACTCGTCAGAAACTTTCTCAGCTGCCTCCTCTTTCTCTCCCATTATGTAACACATCAGTCCCAATTTCTGATTCAGCTAAAAACCTTGGTGTCTGCATTGACTCTACCCTCTCCATGAACAACTTTGTTTCTCAAACTGCCAGATCTTGCTACTATCATCTCAATCGTATAAGGCTGATCAGGAAGTATCTCTCTGTCGAAACAACTGCAAAACTCGTTCTCTCCTTCATAATGTCTCGCATTGACTATTGCAATTCACTCCTGTCTGGTCTTCCTGCCTCCACCATTCACATCCTACAGCGCATTCAAAACAATGCTGTACGCCTTGTACTCAAAAAGAAAAAAGCTGACCACATATCTCCTCTCCTGGCACAACTTCACTGGCTCCCTGTATCAAAGCGCATACAATACAAACTAGACACCATGTGCTACAAAAGCCTCAATAACGCAGCCCCCGATTACCTGTCAAGCCTACTTGAGATCTATGTTCCCTCACGTACCCTCCGCTCTGCCTCCGATCCTCTGACTTTTCGCTTTCCACGCACTAAGCTCAATACCTATGGTCCACGAGCCTTCTCTGTTTCTGGTCCACTTTCCTGGAACAAACTTCCTCTCTCAGTCCGTCAGCAACCTACTTTTGTCTCCTTCAAGTCCGCTCTCAAAACCCACCTTTTCTCCTCTGCATAAAATCCTAACCTCACTCAACCCCCCTCCCCCCTCTGCAGCCTGTCTCCGCTCGGAGGGGAATCACATGGTTATAATATATAATTGTATATGCTATGCTCTCTATAATTTTCCATTGCTTTTATTCCATTGCTTTTATTCTTGCTTTTATTTTTTCTCCCCATTTATAGCCATGCGTGTGTGTGTGTGTGTGTGTGTGTGTGTGTGTGTGTGTGTGTGTGTGTGTGTGTGTGTGTGCGTGCGTGTGTGCGTGCGTGCGTGTGTGTCTGCTTCAGCACTTAGATTTGATTTTATCAAGATTTTGCGCTATATAAATATTGTAATTATTATTATTATTATTATCCAACGGCAGTTGATAAATCGCGAAGAGCAGGACATTACCTGGCTGCCATGGTATAAAACATTGGAGAGATAGGTTGATCTCCCAGGTCCCACCCCTTGAAGATCAAATAGCGTTCTTGCCTTTTTGAAGTCTTGGTAAAAAAAAAAAAAAAAATGAATACGAGTATGAATTTGAAGTGAGGGAGAGGGGATGGGCGCCGCACTCGTGTGCTGGCCCCGGGAAAAGTTGAGGTCTCTTTCACTTCACTTCCCTACGACCTCAGGGTTATGGAACTATCTAGGTAGGACCTCAGGACTTTGCCAGCTCGTGGGTTTATGTGCAGGCTTGGTTTGGTTGAGTTTTTTTTTACGTCGACACCCACCTCAGGTGATATGGCCGACGGGGATAACCATCCCAGGGAAGTGGGGGAAGAGGGACCTATCAAATCCTATACTGACACCACCAGAACAACAATGATGTTAAGATGGGACAGCGAGATGGCCAGTTTTAATATAGCGCACACCGGGATTCGAACCCACAACCATTAGCATGTAATCCGACGCTCAAACCAACTGAGCTACTGGGGCCCGCTTGCTTGTGCCGTGATATACTCTGGATTTTCTCCATCACATGGCACCCGTGACGATAGTGCATATGGAATTCATTCCGAGCGCAGAGACGTCGTCTTGAGAAATTGAAACTGAAACTAAATAAGGAAACAACTGTTAGAGGACCACAATGTTCCAATACTTATAAATCATTCTTGTACAGCTCTGTTCCCTGAAGTCGCCTGGACTGACAGCGCATTACACATATTGAGACTTTTTAGTGGAGCTCAGTGAACACAAACTGTTAGGTGAGCTGACCACATTCCACTATGTTGCTGCACAGAGCGGGTCTTTGTGGGCGTACATACTGGGTGTTTTTTGTTGTTGTTGTTTGTTTTGTTTTTTGAACAAGGCAACCACAGGCATGATGACTTAAAGGATCTTTAACATGCATGTTTGATATTCTGCATGGGTATACGCATGAAGAAGGTTTAGGTGGAAGTATTTTAGGCAGATCGAATCCAGGACCTTCCGATTAGAAGTGAGACGTTTACCGACTTGACTACCGCATCTCACTAAGTGTCAAACATACTTGTCAATACTTGTTCAAATCGCTATCATCTTGCTTAAAAGTGTGTGCCTTAAGAACTACAAATCTGTGAGTTATTTGGTAATCACAAGCTTGTTAGCTGGTCGCTTGGCAATTTGGTTGGTTGTTCAGTAATTTGGTTAATTGGTTATCATAGATCCAGCTGGGTAATTTGTCGGGTGACTGGCAAATCGGTTCGTATTAGTTATTGTCTGATCGTCGTTCAGTGGTGGTTTTGACGACTTCAGGGTCTAAAAGCACAAGTATGGACATAGTTTGGGAGAAGGGGGAGTTAATCAAGCTAATTTGTGGAGGGTGGGGTGGGGTGGGGGGGGGGGGGGCGCTGATCAAACTGTAGTATCTCATTCGCATTTTTCGATCTGTTTAACACGTTTTGTGTCATACTCACCCTAAAAAGCCCCTGACCACAATGGACTTTCAGCAGTTTCTGAATCGCAACAAACGTGTACCATATTAAAACTGATTCATAAAAAGCCTGGATATCCGCTCTAAGCAATGTCCACAGTTTTTAACAACAGTGGCCCAAATATTGCACCCTGTGTACTTGAACCTTATGCAATTGAAGCCCTGTGCTAAATTGGACATATGTTCTACTTTCGTCAAAATACAGCAGAAAAATCCTTGATGAATATCTGGGCATACTGATAGCTTTTCGAACAACAGGACAAGTTGACTGGAACCATCTGGAAAAAGCAGCACAGCACCAGCAAGTGGCCACTTCCGTACACGGATCAATATCCCTATCTCCTATTAAACCAAGCACAGTAGGCCTACTTTTTCCCATCAAATTTATGCCAATCATAGATTTTGCTACATACCCAGGTAAGGATAAAGGTATTTCATGTTCTGTTTAGTTATGATCTTAAATCTTTGACCGGTCTTCATGAAACTAAACAGAATTCGTTTGTATCAAACTGAAGTAAAAATCTGCTACCAAACTGCTGAGATGTCTTCATGAAAGTACGTCCACGTTTTAGATCATTATACACTAGCCATCCTACCAGTGAGCAAGCCAGCAGAATAATCACTCAGCATATGAATCACCAGAAAGACCTGATCAGTGTGAAAATTAAAAACAAGGTAGTGTGAGCACTTAGCCAGGTCAAATGGGCTCTTCAAAACCATCCTGCTGGGAGCAGGGCAGGAAAAGAAAAGACAATTGCCAGACAAGCAGCCCAAATCCACTCATTGATACTTGGAACCCCAACATGTTAGGGTAATGTTGAAAATAACAAATGTCCTGTAATCCTGAGGTGATACTGATAGACACAGTGACTTTTCTCAAGATCTGCTTTACCTTCTTTATGTACAACAGTGCAATGCTACGTGCATTTAATTTGTACACGTCTGTAGAGTACAGCGATACTATCATGTGTAGCGGTTTTATGTGGATGTGTGTATGTTGCATACATGGCATGCACAGGAATTATTACAAAAGCCGCTCAACATTTCTGGGCATCAAATTAATGTTCATTTCACTTCAAAAATTTTCAACATTTTGTCCAACATAATTGTAGAATACTGTATGTAGAAATACCGATTTATTACGGTTCTCGATTTCAACTCACCCAAAGCGTGACTGAAGAGCCCCAGGCAGCAACTGTGGGCATCAATAACTTATCAATTGTATGCAGTACTTCTTTGACATTCTAGATTGGCGGGGATACGATTTTTCTTCTCTCTTTCCAAGAATCTGAAAATTCCCATGCTGGATGTGTATGTGGCATGTAAGTGTTTATGTTTGCATGTGTTTGATGTATGTGTGGTATGTGTATATTTATGTGTGGTATGTGTGTAAATATGTAGGTATACACATGTGTATACAAGGGTGACTTGGCCTTGGAGTTACAGTCTCGGAGGCACAGGTTTGAATCTAGATGGAGGGGAAAAAAAAAAAAAAAAAAAAAAGGACATCCTGGATGTGGATCAGCTCTCTAAGAGTGTAAAGAATTTAGGACTGAAATAACTTGTTTACAGGGAGTGTTCTGCTGTCCAGCTCTCCCTAGAGTTTCTTGCTATTATATTATTCTTAGGATTACTCTGAACATCTTAATGCTTTCATTGTTCTGGTGTTGTTAGCATACTGCTTCATAGGCGCCCCCCCCCCCCTTCAACAAAGTAAAACAAAAAAATCTCTTTATTTTGTTTGTATTTTAATCTTCCTGTAAAAAGATTTATTGTATCAAATCAGAACTGCTCTCCCCTATGTAAGCATGTCATGACAGTGCAGCACCACTGCACAAAGAGAGGAAAAATGATACTAGAGGTGGTAATATACTACAATGCCATATTTTGCTTAGGAGAGTAATTAGCATTTTCCTGTGGGAATATTTTGTGGGGGCAAAAATCGTTAAATTAAAACAGTCAAATAATTAACTGAGAAGTTAGTGGCACATGACAACCCATGTGAAAATGCAAATCTATGAAAATTTAAATGACTCATTATGTAAAAAGCATAGGTTGACACTCCATTTTTTCTCCCATAATACTTAAAATAAAGGAGTATACTTTGAAAGAGGAATGTATACTCACACCACATGATAACATGATTCTGTAATTGATATGCCATCATCCAAGATGAGGATAATCAATGCTGAGTTCATCACAGTGGAGGATAATCAGTTCAACTGATATATCTCAAGATACTGTTCCCTACACGGTGAACCACAACATTATTTTCCTCTTCTAAAAGTGAGCATTCTGTTGTCAAATTTTTCCTGTGCTGCTATATTGCATCGCATGCACACAAAAACACACACTGACTATCTATAGAGACACAAAATCACATATGTATTACTTATTATATGTAGAATTTATTACATAAACACAAACAAATCTGGCTAGTAAAATACTTTAATCTCTTTTAAGTATAACTGAATGTCTGTATACATCTGACTGTAATGATCACATCTTCGTCTACAATAGCAACTGGATGACACGCACACTCTCGCTGGAATTTATTACATAAACATGAACAAATTTGGCTGGGAAAATACTTGATCTCTTTTAAGTGTAACTGGATGTCTGTATATATTACACCTAATTGTAATGATCACACCTTCATCTATAACAGCAATTAGATGACAATGCACACTCTCGTTTTAGAAATGTTTTATTGTTCTGCTTATTGTTATCTTTTAAACACACATCACTGTGTCTTGAAGTAACAGCCTCTCAAGAAATCTCAGCATCAGTCAGGGTGGGTGCCTTGACGATGCCCTTTCCTTCAACCTTAAAGGGCACTCCCTTGTAAGTTGCCACACGATCACCATTAGTGCGGATGTCTGGCTTCAATGTTTCCCACACTTTCTTCTTGGGATTCAGCTGTTTGTCTGGTGTCCCTAAAACATGAAACAACTAGCAATGAACATTTCAGCAAAATTACCAAGCTGGCCATCAATCAGAAACAAATGAAGCCATAAAGTGGGGAAAAAGCCAAATTTCTCTTTAAAAAACAGACAAATAAGACAAACACACCACAAAAAAACAACGACACACGCACGCACGCACGCACGCACTCACTCACTCACTCACTCACCACGCACGCACGCACGCACGCACGCACCACCACCACACACACACACATCACACACACACACACACTCCACACACAACACACACACACACAGAGTTTACATTACCCCATCCTATACAACCGAATTCTACATTTGATGACTTTAAAAAACTTACACTTCCATGCAAAGCTCATCAGCAAACTGGCTAGACTTCCATTCAAGCGTCAAGATCTCTACTTGTTCACCCTAAAGACATGTATTTACATCTCATCATAAAATACTGAAAAGCGCAAACCCAGACTACAGATTCATCCTTCTCCTTTCATTTTTTTTTAGTATATCATGATGTATTTTGTTTTGTACTCTACATGTTTAGGTGTAACTCCTTAACTCCTTTGTTGGTGCAATTTTCATGTATGTCTTTACATATGCACTAAACAAATCTAGGGTACACTGGAAGAGTTCAGGTACAATAAACACGACACAGAATTACAAAAATACACCACACAAGCTAAACAATTATTTTGAAAAATAAAAGGACACATATGATTTAATAACAATATTCCGAGAGCACTGATACACTCACTGTCACCTAATTTTTGCCTCCAGGTGTGGGGAAAAACAAGATTAATATTTATATTCATTTTATTACCACTGTCCCTCCATCTCTGCCTTCAGAGCATCAAGAAGAAATGCCTTGCAACTCACCTGGATATCCATCAAAGGTGATGCGGTCACCAGGGACCACACCTGGGGTGGTTCCAAGATCTCCACTTTGCCATCCTTGGCACACATGATCATCCCCTCTGATGATACGCCTCGCATCTTGCTGGCCTTCAGATTGCACATGAACACTGCCAAGCGCTCACGCATCTGTAACACAAACCATTAACCCTTTGACTCCCGCACCCTCTCCACCAACTGCAAAAACATAACCCTTTGACTCCCTGACTCCCGCACCCTCTCCACCAACTGCAAAAACATAACCCTTTGACTCCCTCAACCTATCCACCAGCTTTTCATCAGTTGCTAAATGTCCATATCGCCTGCTCTCACAACATCTGACACATCCATCCAGTTCTAGCAAAACTTCAGACATGCAGTTCTTTTCATCAATGGCAGGATCATAGCACTTCTTCAGCCAAGAAGAAATTAGCATATATTTTTCTTGTACTTTTTCATTTGCCTGAGCTTGGCATAGCCTATTTGTCACCAGTATGTGTGTAGTTTTCTGACTGGCCAACTAGTTGGTCAACACTTCTTATCAGGGGCATAATCACATACCAACTATTAGTCTAATCATGTTTATTCATGATGGAGAGATCCTCATCTTCTGGACTGGCGAACAGTTCTGAAGTCACTGTTAGTGTTATTTTGGGATAAGGAAAACTTTGGCAAAGACCCAGTAGGTGCTGTAACAGCAACTACAGTAGGGTGGGTATACCGGGCTTCTAGGCAGTGAACAGGTTTAAGTTAAAGAGGGAGCCAACTGAGACATGCAAACCACCACACACACCTTTCCTAAAACTGTCTTGTCTCCTCCTCCCTTTTGCACATCCGATTTTGTGGTTTTTCTTTTTTCCCTATTCTCCATATAAAGAAAAAAATTATTGTTATTGTTGCTTAAAGCCCAGCTGACTGTATAAAGCCATATCGGGGCTATAACCATTCCAAATCATACACAATACTTCAATAGGGGCAAAAAAGGAAAAGAAAATTAAATACACATATCAATGCATCTGCGAACATAATCTATAGAGATGCCCCTGGCGCTGACCAATCATCCAGTTTATCAAGCAGGGGATTTACAAATTATACTTGAATAAAAATTTAAGCATAACTGAGGAGATTAAAACATATAAAAAATGGTCATAAATTACCTAAAATTGCTTCTGCGTATCACATTTCCCTAGAGCCAAAAAGTATGTAAAACTTTGTTGAACACAAACAGGTGAATGGACCAGCAAGGCAGAAAATGATAGGAAGAAATGACAGAAAACAAAGGAGCAAGACAGAAACAAAGAGAGTGACAGAAAAGAAGAAATTTCTAGCACAGAATTTCCAGAAGGTGGGGATACTATTTATACTGAAGGAGCCCCCAGCATCCCCACAGGGGGAAAAGAAAAGGGTGTGTGACCGCAGATCAATTAATGCTGACATGGAAGTGTGAGCATGTCTGAAAACAATTGTGTTGGGAAGGATTCCACTACTGTATGTGGATAGCTTTTATCAAACTAGCTTTGTAGATTTCTTTCAAAAACAGCAGTGAGTGCATCTCTGAACTGGAAATGCTGATCATTATTAACACTGAGTGGTCCAAAATGTCAACTCATTTACATGAAGACATCTTGGCTGCTTGAAGATGGATTTCAACTAAATTTAGGACAAACTTGTGGTGTGGCAGAAGTTTCATTAAGACTGATCGACAATCTAGATCACAACTAAAACAAAACATGTATATATGGCTTACAAAAATCAGCAAGGATAACTTAAATTTTCAATTTCATGTAAAATTTAGCAAATGTGACGCAAGAAAATACCAAAATGAACATATGAAATTAGGCAATTTTAACATGTTCTGCTACTGGCTGCAGCTTACGAGCAGCTGGGACAACTTACTTCATTTCAATTACCTGTTCAATGGGAATGTGATTGACCAGACCAGACACAATGGTGCGAGGCTTCTCCTCTCCAAGGTCAACCGTTTCCACATACAGGGTGTCAGCATCTGGATGCTTCTCCACAGCAACTATTTTGCCAATACGAAAATCTAGTCGAGACACATCCACCGTATCTGGTTCCCCTGCACTAGCACCTGCATCAGCTGCCTTCTTTCCTTTACCTGAAACAGTGCATTTCCCTGAAACAGTGCACGCATGGGAGAAACTGCCTGTAAGCTGAACACTAGAGTAAGTAAAAACACCAAAACAACATAAAAGGGTCAAAATAGTAGGAAAATGTTGTGAATACACAAGACACCAAGTCTTACGGAAACCCTCAGGGGTGTGAATAAACAAGAAACCAAGTCTTGTGGAAACCTTCAGGATTGTGGACACCGAAGATAGTACTTTATGAACAGAGATTATAAAATGGGAATCATGGAGAACCGACAATCATTCAACAGTTGCTGAATCTGAACATCTTGCCATCTATTATCAAGCGCTTGCACCACATCACCACCAGTACAACGTGATGGACTGGTGCAGAATCAGCAGCACAGTGAATCATTTGGTCGGATAAAAGCTCCATATGCAGTCAAAAGTTTACTAAACAGTAACAGACACAGATCTTTGTATATCCTTTATTCACTGACAATGAGAATTTGTATCAGTCTACATTCTCAAACACACCTACCTCATGAAAACTGATCATCTGATATAACTCTTCAGCTACTAAGACAAACTGAAGACAAGCAAACACCCCAATGTGGGTTACTGTTGCTGTTATTGTTGTTTAAAGCCCAGCCAACTGCGTTGAGCCATGTCAGAGCTATAACTGCTTGAAAATATACACCATAGTTCAACAGGAAAAACAAAGAAAAGAAAATTAAGTACGCATATCACTGCATTCGCGCACATAATCTAAGGACATACCCCCAGTGTTGACCACTCCGTCCAATTTATCGCACAGGGGATTTAAAAAACACACCTGAATGTAAATTTAAGCAAACCTCAGGACACCAAAACATAGATCAAAAACAGGCATAGATTGCCTAAAATTGCTTCTGCACATCTCACCTCCCTATAGTCAAAAATGATCTTAATACATGTACCCAATTAACAATTTTAAGAAAAAGTACGTAAGACTTCATCTAACACATACAGGTGAATGGACCAGCAAGGCAGAAACTGATAGGAAGAAATGACAGAAAGCAAAGGAGCAAGGCAGAAACAAAGGAACAAGGTAGAAACAAAGAGAGTGGCAGAAAAGAGGACATTTCTAGCACAGAAATTCCAGAAGGTGGGGATACTATTTGTACTGAAAGAGCTGCTGGCATCCCCATGGGGGCACCAATGTGGGGTAAGTTTAGCACAAGTATTATGAAGCATAGCCACTCAGGGATTAATTAAAATAAATGGTTGAGAAAGTTACATCACAATTATTCATGACACAAAAAAGACTTCCAGCTGCGGTGAAAAGTTTGCTTGAAAGTAATCAACTTTCGAAATAATCAGCCTGGCTTTAACAGGCAAGAACTGTTGTTATACAGGGTTGGTACAGCACTAGAGCCTGGATTTAACAGGCCAGATCTGTTTTTATATAAAGACTTGGTACAGCACTAGACTGTGCATGTTTGTATCTTACTATCTACGTTAAGTAGCACTATACTATTTATCATACAAAAACTGACTAAATATGAAAGATAAAAGGGCAGCCAGGAAAACAGATTCAACAACACCAATGCAAACAATACAATATTTTTGTTCATGTGACCTTGATCTTGGTGCCTTACCATTCAAACTTACACTTTAATTACTCCCAACCTTCTACATCTATGACCAAACTTTAGGAAAGATCAGAACTCAGAACTCTTTTAGGAAAGATCTGTCCATAGAGAGTCAAGAAAACTGTATCACATTTCTGTCACAGACAGAGATGGACAGACAGACAGATACAAACACACACATCACCTGGGTAATATGAAACAATCTCTCTTTTTCTAAAAAATGGAGGTTAAAAACGAATTCATCCACAAATCTTTGCTGTAGTTATCTCCTGAGTAACATGAAATTATCTCCCTTCTTCAAAAAATGGAGATTAAAAACTAATTCAGCCACAAACCTTTGCTGTCTTCTTTGGCTGGTTTGTCCTTAACTTGTCCGTCATCTTTCTTGGCTTTCTTAACCTTGGGTTCAGGAGTAGCAGCCTTTTTTCCTGTGTTGGCAGAAGCAGGGGCCTGTGCTGCTTTTTCCACGGCAACTTCTGGCTTGGCTTGCTTAGCGCTGATGGTCACACTTCTTTGCTGGGGGACAGGCACTTGCCTCACTGAAAATAATGAAAAGATATACTGCACACTTCTCCATCAACTGACCCCAATTCTGCTTGATACTGTCTTCATTTATGCAACACTTCCTGCCTGAGGTTAAGACAAAAAACAAAACAAAACAAAACAAACAAACAAACAAAAAGTTGTAGTATATATTCCATTCTCTTTCATAAATCCAGGAAAGGTTGTGGATTCGAATCCTGGGGTGCGCTACATTAAAACTGCTGGCCTTCTCAATGTCCCATCTGAACATCATTGTTGTTCTGGTGGTGTCAGTATGGGACATGTCCCTCTTATCCCACTTCCTTGGGATGGTTATCCCTGCTGGCCATATCACCTGACGTGGGGTCGACGTAAAAACTGAACCAAATCAATCAATCAAATCCAGGAAAATCATTGAACAAACAACAATGGTATCAAAACAATAACTGTTAAAAGGAAGCACCTCTTTACACTTGTTCAGGAATGAAAAAAACATGGTTGTAAAAAATGATTAGTAAGTTTTGTCATTGCAAATATGCTAACAGTCAACCAGTGGTCAGCACAATGGAGTACCAACCAACCGGAAGATTGTGAGTTCAAATCTCATCAGTCTTATCAAAATCACTCTGGGGTTGTCTGCTCCAGGTAACTCCTGTCCGGAGTTGAGTGCGCTATCGGCTTACTGGGAACATTGGGCTCACACAGTCTTGTCTTGTCCATTTCACTGAGGGTCTGAATCTCTTGACAAACTTCACAAGAGTTGGTATGATGCCAGAACATATTCTACAAGTGCTGGGTACAGCCTTGTCATACAGTCTCGATACAAGGTGGAACTCCGCAGCATCATGATCATCAACCCAATCTTCAACATCATCACAGCGTTGTGAAAAACTGTCCCAGATTCTGTGATCATTAATGTGAGGTAGAAAATGGAGGGAGGGAGGGAGGGAGGGAGGGAGAGAGAGGGAGAGAGAGAGAGAGAGAGAGAGAGAGAGAGAGAGAGAGAGAGAGAGAGAGAGAGAGAGAGAGAGAGAGAGAGAGAGAGAGAGAGGTACAAAAAAACATCAAAAACTTACAAGTTTAATGGTGTAAGTTTAGTGGTGCAGGCGATTTGTCTGTAAAGAGTACATTCATAGTCTGTCAGAAAAGGTTTAACCTGTTCAGTGCTTCCGAGCGAATATTCGGTTGGAAGAAACGAATGCCTTCAGTGCCACCGACCAAATATTCGGTCGGCAACTTTTCCTATTTTTGGCCAGAAAACCCCAACGCTTTCAGTGACGTATGAGATATCAATGGAAACTTCCGCATTCCCTCTACATACCGATGCTAATTATGTATGTGTGACGTTTTACAGTCTTTTCTGCCCGTGCAGTTGAAAATGTGACCCCCTACAGCTGATTACTATTCAGTGAGTGTAAACAATGGCTGACGGACTCGCTTCCACACCGAGAAAGTCTGCTACAGGCATCAAGCTGTTCTAACTAGTCATCTACGAAATATTTATGAAGACACGCCACAAAACCTGCACCTTGTGCCAAAATCGGTCGGATTTAGATCACTTTATCCTATGTGCCAGACAACTCATCTTTCAGCATTACAATCAATGGGTATCTCTACCCTTTGCCTCTTGACAGTCATAGTTTCTCTCAACCATTCCTGTTACTTTCTACTTATTTATGAGAAAAATCATGTGTGTGGCAAAAAACATAGCATCAACGTTTCTTTTAACTCTCTTGGAAAATGCTGCATTTATATTGATCAAGACTACTCTAAACAAATAAGTTAACTTACAATAAAAACATTGAAGAACATTAGAAATGTCTGCATAGTTTTTATTTTTTAGTTCATGATGGTTTTGTCTTTGTAATCAATTGACATATTTAATATATATATATATTTTTTTCCTGTTTTTGTTTTCCATTTTTTCACTATAATCTTTTTCTCACCCATCTTCAACATAGCAGTTGTGTCACTATTCCTGTGTTGCTACTGTGAGTTTACTTGTCATATATTTTTTATCAATATGAAATTATAGTTATTTTCAAAATACGAATTTTCCCACCCCAATTGAAATAATGAAGCAGCTGGCCCCAGCATCTGACTTTGAAGAGTTTATTATCTGCTGCTGCGTTTCTCTTCAGCTCTTTAGAAAAAAAAAGCATGGGACAGAGGAGAAGCAGAAAGAGTGAAATACAGGAGGAAAGGGGGATAGAGAGGGGATGGACAGACAGAAACAGACAGACAGAGAGCGAAAGAGATTCAACTAACCTCCATTTCGAATTTCTGCAACTATGAGACCGAGTTTGACTTTCTCAATTTCTTTACGCAGAGCATCATTCTCCACTCTCAGTCTCTGTTCCTCTCCTTTTCCAGCACTGACAGCTGTAACAAACACCACTTCATTTCTCAATGTTTAAAAAATGCAACACTCCATTACCTGATTCCAAAGTATGTGTGCTCTGATAGACCTATGTCTAAATCTCACATACATGCCTCATCCACAAACATACACTAAATCTAATATACATGCCTCATCCACAAACATGCACACTCTTATTTAATTTAATCAGTCAAAAATACCACTGGTTAGTCAGCCAAATGTATCACCCACGGAATATTGGTGATTACTGCAACAAGCATGTACATTTTTTGTTTCCTGATCAATAGTTGCAACAGAATACATCACTATTAAAACCCCTCAACTTTCCGACTGAAACAAAAGCCAAGCTTGTCAATTCCACTTTTAATTTTATTTTCATTCCATTTGCGCTTATGCAGGAGAAACGTTCAATTGTCTCGTGAGTGAAACTAGTCAAGGGAAGTAACCTTGTACACTAGGACACCTTGGACAGCTTTGTACCAGTTCTTTCCCTTCTTCATTATTATATCATTTCTTAACAGTTGTAGAAAGGTTTGTATCAACCCACAGAAAATCACATCCATTTTAACATGGTGACTCACAGGTAATAGTTTTACTGATTGGTGTGGGTTTGTGGATGTTTTAGCGTTATTACCTTAACCAGTATTTCCAGCAGCAGAAAAATTGTATGATTTAAGGGAAAAGTTGCCCCCTCCCCATCTCTTTGACTGCGACTTCAATAAGTGATTTAATTAACTATGATAATGACAGCAAATAATTATGATTCACTGAAGTGTCAGCAGAATCTGCTCCTTGTACATGTATACGATTAATTACCTGTTGCAGTCTGCAAATACTGATCTGGTGTTTCAGCTGTGAAATGAGGTTGTCAGCTTGGTCAGCCTGTGCCTTCAGACCCTTCAACATTGCTGCTGTTGCCATCCTGTAGGAAAACAAAGTTGAAACTCTTGTCTCAAAAAAATTGCATTCTTTTTATATTCTACTTTTGAAACTCCCTGTTGTTACATATTCATCCTATTCCCACCACCTCCATCTGTCACCAATCTCCTCCCGCTTATCTAACAATATCTTCCATCTTAGTTAAATGACCACTGAATGCAGAAACTTTATAGCTACTAATCAACTAACAACTGAGCTGAATGTTACTGTATTAGTATGCCATTACAGGGTCAACTCAGAACTGACTGGTCTGCACATATTGTTGTGTGCATGACCTAAAATTGGACCTTTTACACACACACACACACACAAATATATAATATATTATATATATATATTTAGTCCCCCATCCAAATAATTTTATGTCAGTGTCCAAAATCCAATGTGCAGTAAACGGTTTGGTTGAAATGGACACCTATGTAACTGGGCCTAAATTTTACATCAAATACTGATACTACCAGATTGGCACATTAATTTAAAAGGTGAACATGGAATGTGCCAGTTTATTATGTGCGGACTGGGATTGATTTAAACTAAACAGGTGATGATCTATCAACTGAACAAATCACTATGCATTACTGTCACAAAACACACCACCACTACCACCACCAAGAAAACACACAGTGAAAATCCACACCCTTAACCCTTTAGTTTGACTCCTACATCTTATCCACCAACTGCAAAAACTACCCTTTGACTCCCTCAAATGGTTAAGGTTTTGCTTTTCTAGCACGGTTGGCAATGCAGGATGATGAAGGATAAAGTGCGGGAGTCAAAGGGTTAATGTAGCACATGCCATATGGATTATCAACATGATGTGACTTTACCACCAAAACGATTATCATCCACGGCAAAGACGGCTCCTACTTTTAATAAAATCCTTTACTAAATTGTTAGGTGGTTGTATAAAGTGTGTAAACAGCCTACTGGTGGATATGCATGTTCAACATTTGACTCAGTTGCCAAAACCAACTTTACTAAGTTAATCTGTTGGTAAACTAACAATGCTATAACAGATATAAATAAGTAGTGAAGTACACCAAAATAAAATTTTGGACTGGGTGTGGTGGTAGGGATGTGAATCTTATCAACAATTTATGTGTGCATATGTAATACAGCATACAGTAATTCTGCTCCATCCAATGTCTTTCCTGCTGCTCTGTCCGGTGTGAGAAAAGGACATAATAGGCATTGATCCAAGCCCTGATCTCACAAAGGACAGAGCAGCAGGGAAGTTTTAGTCTTTTTCTCCTAATTTTTGTATCTGGTGTTTGTTTTGTGATCTTACGCTTGACAAAGGCTAGTTGGCTAAAATAAGCGCCTGTCTTGTCTGGTTATATCAAATACACGTTCTTATTCTTTTTTCATGTTTTTTTTTTCTGGTTCCTGTTTGCTTGAATGCGGGCAGTCACACTTGTTTTGAATTTGTCACATGTTAAAAATTTAAGAACAATTCATGAACAGCCTGTTTGTATCTGATCCATTGGTAAGATGTGCAAGGATACATGGAGATAAAGTGGCTGACACCCTATTTTTCATAACACTAAAGCTTTTGTAATACTGTAACCGGCATTGATCCAAACCCTGATCTCTTATGCATGAATTCATTGCTCCTCCATGCAGATTACCAGGACCAAAGATCAAGGTTATACTTTAGGTCAGTGCAGCTGACAATTATACACCAATGGCCCTAATGCACAACCTGTGCATCAAGAAAGAGATAGTAATCTGTCTTGGTTATGGAAAAAAATTTAGTTTTAGGTCTCCCTGTCTCCCATGCATTTAGTGCAGACGTTTTAAAAAAAAAAAAAAGGCATAACTGAAAGTAAGAATAACACGACTAGCAGTAATCACTAAATTACTTCTGACCATATCCAAACCTTCACCTCAGGGTTTTTTCTTTTCTTTTTCTTTTCTTTTCTGTATATCAGTGCCAGCCTTGAGGGCAGAGTTCCCTGCTGGGCAAGGGATGGACTTAGGAGTCAGAGTTAGGTTAGTCTATCTTTAATGTTGTCAGGTAATATAATGTCTTGTGAGATCAACAAAAGAACTGAACTGCACCTGTATTCTACTCTTCTAACCTTTATCTCATCCCACCTAATACAGACTGGTTTGACCCTGTAATCTTAAAATCATTTGAACTGCACAGCAGACCAACATCTGACAGAAGTTATTTTATATTGAGATCAGACACATGTTATATATATGATGAAATGTTTGATAGTTGTTACTATATGATACTCCAGCCCAAAGTGAATAAACCAAGCAATAAGTAAAAGGATGATGGCAAAATGTTACCTGGATCAATGAAAGTTTGTTCATAAAGGTATTTGCAATGACAATAATTTAATAAATGTTGTGTAGTACAGGCCTATAAAATGAGGTGTACAAGGCTGGTGGAGTTGGAGTTGTTTGCTGTAGATGGATTTGTCACAATCAGGCAATTCCATATACACCCCACCAAAATCTGCCTAAATTATCTGGCAGAATACCTACGCCTGTGCAAAACCCAATCATGGCCAATGTGCTGGCAATGTCTTGAAACGGGGAAGTGGAAGAAGACAACATATATAACTTAGTAGTTGTTAAGCTGACACCACCACAATGGTTTCCACATGAAGATTCAAGATGGGCAGGGAACAGGCCAGTATTTAATGTTGTGGACTGAGACTGACCTTGAGATCGGATCCAGAGTCCTCGGCTACATCAAAAGAACCAACCAGTCAGGAAAAAAAGATCCACCGGTAGATCTATTCAAATTATGACGCAATACTTGTCAACTTGACTAGACTTTGTCAAGATACATTTATTATTCATACAGACGTGTCAAAGGTAATCTGCATGTGTCGTAACATCGTGTCCCTACACAGAATCCATTTGAGGGTTAAAATGCGTCACTGCCATGGCATCAACACAAGCCGACATACTTGACCGATCTGATGAAACGAAAGCACACCTTACTATCATGATGTAATGATCTTACGTCGTAAACGGTAACCATCAATACTGTTATTGTCTGCTACGGGCCTAGGCCTGTTAGTTTACTATCGTAACGATGCTATACTCTATAGAGTTAATATTTTAGTTAGAGCAAGGCAACCGTAATCTTTTGTTTACAGATTAACGAACAGCCAAACATAAATAGACCACACAAAATAAAATGATTCCAGATTTTCAGCAAACACCAAAGCACACACTACCTCAGTACCTGATTGCCATGTGTCTGCTCTTAGCTTTTTTTAGTTATGAACTACTTCGCTTTGAAGATAAACCAATTTAAGGTTAAAACTTGAGAACACATTTAGGACGAACCTAATGCTTTATTGGTCCATACTATAAAATACATAAAATCGTGAGAGAGCTAAACTGCACCAGTACTAGGATGGTAATGACCACAGAACTTAAAATACTTCCAGATTTCCAACAAAACCAGACCACACACCTTTCAAAAGCCATGAGTGTATCTGCCGCGGGCTATTTAAGAACTACCCCACTTCAAGATAAACCAAGAATGAAACAGAATTTTAGGAACGAACTCTAGTCGTTTACGTGCAAACGAGCCAAATCAAGTATTTTGAGATGTTAACTCAATATGTAGAAGTGCTCTCAGCCCGTCTGGATCTGTAGAGATTAGACCTTGTTTGCAGGAAGAATCACTTACTTAACCCTCTAGAGCCTGAAAGTACTTCTAGACTAGGGAAAATTATTTCTTATGAAAAAACACCATTAGATACAACAAAGAAACACATTTTCGGTGTTATTTTTAATTAAAGTGAAAACATGACAAAGTTAGAAAAATTATCATATACACTGTATGATAAGAGCGGCTTTTGCGGTACCAAGACCGATCTTATCATATATGATAAATTGTTTCTGGAACAGCAGTTCATTGCAGGTTTATTCAGCTAACTGTTTTCAATTTTCTAATCAGTGCAGTTCATTTCTGTTCAAGCGTTTTTTGTGCTAGATTTCATAGTTATTTGAGCAGATGGAACTCCGCAAAGCAGTTTCTGTCCTTGTTGAAGCAAAGGTTCACTTTGCACTTTGGGCAGAAGACGTAGGTCAGGCTCTGGTAGTTTCTGTTTTTGCACGATGTCCTGGCGCTGTTCCATTGGGACAGGTGGGTAACACCATCCAGACGACATCAGGGGTGGGAACAGACTGTCTGGAAAACTTGGCTGGAGGTGGTGACGTCACACAGCCGCTCGGGCGACCAACTGCACTCTTCATCAGCACCAGGGCATCAGCAATCTGGCTCTGAAAGATGCTGAGCTTTACTGACTTGAAGTTCAGCAGCGTGCAGTCCCTCTTGTACCACAGCCAGCTGTTAACAACAGCAACTGGGATGGTGTGATAGAAAATGTACATGTAGAAACGCCTCGACTTTTTAGTGGGAACTTGTAGAGGCTTGTGAGGTTGTCAAGCAGATCTACCCCACCCATAAATTTGTTGTACTCTTTGATGATGGCAGGCTGGGGAATGGTGACTTTCTGCTTCTGCTTTTTGTCGCATCGTGATGCCTCACCTTGAGGTTCCACACCAACATAAGTAGAGACAGTGTCCAGTCTTGTTGTCAAACCAGCGCACACCTACAACATTCGACATCAGTTCCACCTTGACATCACAGGCTCCCCTTCCTTCCTGCTTCAGCTCCTTCTCAGACTTCAGGCTGAGGCCTTTGAACCTGTTGGCTCGAAACGTTCCGACAAAGTAAATGGATTTTGCTTTCAAGGCTTGAATAAGAGGCAAGTTGGAAAAGAAGTAGTCAGCGAAGACTTTATAGTTTAAATCTCTCTGAAGACCTTGTGTCATCTTCATGACTACTTCCCCTCCAAGACCAAGACCTCCAGGTGTTCTTCTCTGTCCATCCACTGATCATTGATAAACCTCAAAATCATCTCCTGGCCTCCACTCATCTCCACTGCTGTCAGAAGGGTCAAAACCACTCTGATCACCAGCAACAAACCAGCAAACGTTTGTCACTGGAACTCGTGTTGTCATGCTGAAAACAGATGAAAGATCCAAACTTTACTGACTTTTCTTTACAGATTACATATAATATGCAACATTCTAACAGACAAGCACTAAAAAAAATCATTTCTGAATCAAAGGAATCATTCAAAGCAACAATCAGTGTTAGCTTTTCTACAGCTAGAAAAGGGCACTTGCGACCTTTAACGCCTCTCTTATCATTTCTGATAAATGGCGGACGAGTTGTCTTTTCCTGAAGTTTCCACAAAGGCCGTTCTTATCACATATGATAAACCGTTTTTATGTCATTTTTATGACTAACATTAATCTGCTTCATACAAAATTATCATATGCTTGAAATCTACATACTACTGTGCATTTATTAAGCCCAATTAAAAATAAATGTGTACTCACATGTTTGTGTACCAGAGGCTCAAAAACAGGGGACTGTAAGGAAGCTGGTAACTGCTAGCAGTCAGTGTAGAAAAGGAAGTGTGAGGAATAACAGACACGGTGCCAGGGTGTTGGGGCATCGTGTTAGTGTAGTCCTTGCCTGTCTGGAACTGGATATTCCAGGCGGATACATAAGGTTATCACTAAAGTTGCGCTACAGGCGCTTGATTTTGGATTTATCATATCTGTAGTGGTCGGCGCTAGAGGGTTAATGTCAAATGCGATTAATCAACATGAATGTAATTAGCAAATGATGCTTACATAAACGTGGCTGTGAGTAAACAGGCCTGAAGGAAATGTAGAATTTTTAAGCGATTTCACCTTCCTATCCCTTCTCTTCTATCCTTTCTTCCTCCAGATTCTTTTTGTTAAATAGGCAAAAAAAAAAAAAAAAAAAAAAAAGCGATGGAGAATCTCTCTCTCTCTCTCTCTTTCTCTGTTTCTTTCTCTCTCTTTCTCCCTCTTCCTCTCCCTCTCTTTTCTGTATCTGCACATGTGTGTGTGTGAGTGAGAGAGAGAGAGAGAGAGAGAGAGAGAGAGAGAGAGAGAGAGAGAGAGTGTGTGTGTGTGTGTGTGTGTGTGCACGCGCGCTCTGTGTCTATATCTGCATATGTGTGTGTGAGTGAGTGTGTGTGTTTGTGTTTATGTTTGTGTGTGCGCGCGCGCGTGTTTACATACATCAATTCATTCTGAAATAGAAGGAATGTTCCAGAGACGTCTTGGCTCTCTGAAAATACGAAAAATCCGAGTAAATGGAAATCAGAATTAAAACCGAAGCCATTCTTTTACTAGTTTTAGGCACCAAAAACAAACTTGTCTCTCTTACACTGAATACCATCCAGCTAGGAGACAACATTGCCCTTCTCTCTGATTCTGCCAAAAACCTGGATGTAACCGAAGCCACACTATTAGGCACTAAAAGCAAACTTGTCGCTCTTACATTGAATACCATCCAGCTAGGTGACAACATCACCCGTCTCTCTGATTCTGTCAAGAACCTAGATGTGACCTTGGACAACACACTGTTTCTATGCAGAAGTTTCTGACGCAGACCTGACAATTATGCTACTATCAGATTCGGCGCACTGGTTATATTCGGAGGTATCTTTCAGCTGAGGTTGCATCTTTTATTGTTATTAACGTTTAAAGCCCAGCCGATTACGCAGAGCCATACCAGGGCTATACCTGCTTCAAAACATACAAAACTTCAACAGGGGAAAAAAAAAAAAAAAAAAAAAAAAAAGAAAAGAAAGAAAACAAAATTAGGTACACATATCAATGCATTCGCGAACATAATCTAAGGACATGCCCCTGGCACTGACCACTACGTCCAATTTATCGCACAGGGGATTTAAAAAACACACCTGAATACAAATTTAAAAATACCTAAGGACACCAAAACATATATAAAAACAGGCCTAAATTACCTAAAACTGCATCCGCATATCTCATCTCCCTAGAGCGAGGTTGCATCTAAGTCTTGCGAAATCTCTCATTTTGTCTCGTCTTGATTGCTGCATCTCTCTCCTTTCTGGACTACCAGCTCTTCCCTCGTCTGTCTGCAACGCATACAAAACACAAGAGTTCGTCTTGTCCGCGGAAAGAAAATGTTCGATCGTGTCATTCCTCTCTTTTGTATTCTGAGCGGATTGCCTGTTTTAAACAGAACTGAATATAAGCTGGATACCTTGTGTTACAAATCTGTTCACCGGTCTGCTCCATCATATCTTTGTGACAACAATATTTATACGCCAACTCGCACCTTGCACTCAGCTTCAGATACTGTTTCCCTTGAGGTTCCCAGAGTTTTAGTGTCCTTAGGTATGTTTAAGTTTATACTCAGTTATGTTTTTTTAAATCCCCTGTGCGATAAATTGGACGGAGTGGTTAACACTAGGGGCATCTCCTTATGTTATGAGCGCAAATGCATTGACATGTGCACTTAATTTTCTTTTCCTTTTTTTCCTGTTGAAGTATTGTGTATGTTTTGAAACGGTTATAGCCCTGATGGGCTCTACACAGTCGACTGGGTTTTGAACAAAAACAACAATAACAATAATAATGTATATGAAAATCCATTCACTGACAACTACGACGGTGATAACGAGAAATATGCTGACGGCGACGATGTTAACAACAATTACAACTAATGACAACAATTACAATTCAAGTTCAAACACCAGACTCCCTGCCTCTTAAATGTCTTTTCCAAATTTTTCTTTCTTTCTGCCTTTCTTTTTTCTTTTCTTTCGTTATTTTAATTGTTTTTATTGCTCTGTGTAATGCCCATTAAACTTTTTAATGGACTATCAAATTCATGGTTGATTATTTCCCTTAATATGTCGAATTCGTATTGCAATTCAATGCACCATGGCATTTTGTTGGTTGTCTTTTTAGATACGTGCGGCACATCCGTATTATCATCATTGTTGCTCTTGGTGACCGTGGTTGTTATGGTATTCTCTTGGAGAAAGAAAACTGTCAAATATTCATTGTGCAAAATTGTACAACTGAAAACTTTGTTTTCATTTTCCTTGAATATTTGTCAGAGAATTCATGAATAACTTATCTGCAGGAATATCATCTACAACCATACAAATGTTATAAGTTGCGATCATGTCACCTTTCAATATGAAGGTAAAACCCGAACTTTTAAACCGGTTTTAAGTTCATAGTCGTTATCTTTTACTGTTCTTGATTTTTGATTGCCCTTCTCTGTTCTTACTTTTAAAAAAAATTGTTACCAATTGTGTTTTGAGCCGTTACTTATATCATGTTACCATAATCTTGATGTGATCTTATTGGTGTTTCGTAAAATGCAATGAAATGTTATTTATCAAGGCTAATGAAGTTTCTGTTGATGAGCCCTATTATTTCGTTTGCTGCTTTATTAATTGCGCACTGAAATGTGTGCAGATCAAAAGTTGTGAGTATTTCATTCGGTCATAGAATTATGCTGTTCCCACAGAAATAGGCGCACAAAATCTATGCAGTAAAAGCATCTCTCTCTCTCTCTCTCTCTCTCTCTCTCTCTCTCTCTCTCTCTCTCTCTCTCTCTCTCTCTCTCTCTTTCACATACCTGTCCTTGTTAATATTATTGATATTTAATACTGTGGTGTGCA
Organism: Monoplex corrugatus; assembly: GCA_030674185.1. NCBI lineage: Eukaryota > Metazoa > Mollusca > Gastropoda > Littorinimorpha > Ranellidae > Monoplex > Monoplex corrugatus. The sequence goes on from CM060314.1 coordinate 86,451,168, forward strand.
GTTCCATTTTTCCTGAGATCTTTCCAGCATTTTGCTGTTTCAACTTTTACTTTCATTTTATGCATAACACGAGAGAAAAAGGTTCCATTCTGGGCCATTTCTGTTTGCTTTGAAATGAAAAAATTACTTCGGTTTTATAGGTAGGACGTTGCCTCCTGATCCTTACCAGGAGCTCTGTCCCTGGACCCTGTGTTTAACCACCTCCCTCACTTTTCCCAGACCCAGCCCTGTGTATTATAAGTCATGGAGGCTGTTTGCATGAGTGCCTCAGTTTCCGCTTAGTACATGTAGTTTGTTGCAGTGTTTACCTGTGGAAACAATGGTAGTTTTGGTTTGAACCCCGGAGAAGGTGATGGGGACACCGACTGTCCCGTTTGTCGCATCATTGGTGGCTGACCAGTCCGTGTTTCATAAACACTCTATGGTGTATACTCGTACTTTTATCCATGTCTCCTGTTGGTAGCGCTCTTCTATCGTGAGAGCCCGGCGTGCTGTCATCTTATACTTCCACTGATGTGACATGGGGGATATCAGTGCAGATTTCAGAGTCCGGCTGTTAAGCGGGCCTCGATAGCTCAGTTGGCTGAGCGTCGGATTCACATGCTAATGGTTGTGGGTTCGAATCTCGGGGTGCGCTATATCAAAACTAGCCTTTTCACTGTCCCATCTTAACATCGTTGTTGTTCTGGTGGTGTCAGTATAGGATTAGATAAGTCCCTCTTCCCCCACTTCCCTGGGATGGTTATCCCCGTCGGCCATATCACCTGAGATGGGTTTCAACGTAAAAACTGTACCCAATCAATCAATCAATCAATCAATCAATCGATCAATCATCGATCAATCGATCAATCGATGATCAATCGATCAATCGATCAATCGATCAATCAATCAATCAATCAATCAACAATCAACTCAATCAACCCAACACAATCCAATCAATCAATCAATCAATCAATCAATCAATCAATCAATCAATCAATCAATCAATCAATCAATCAATCAATCAATCAATCAATCACACTCACTCACTCAATCACTCACTCACTCACTCACTCACTCACTCACATCACTACTCACTCAGTCAGTCAGTCTGGTTGTTCTGATGTCCACGTTTCTGGCAGATGCAAAGGTGACAGTGAAAATGCTTCCTTTGGCAGGGCTTACTGACGTTGACACAATAGCCTCTTGCTTCATGGACAAAGATTGTCCGTTTCAGACGATTTTTGATGAGTACATCCCGAACTTCTAATTCTTGGGATCATCTGTCAAACATCTAAACTTCTTAGCAGCATCGTGCTCGTGGCATCCGTTCACTGGCTGAGAATGTATCCTTGTGAAAATCAGGATGATAAGCATTGCTGAAGAGATGAAAATGATTATGAAAATGAAGTTAGATCTTGTGAAAACGGTGTGTGGGGGTGGGGGTGGGGTTTCATGTCTTGTCAAAAAAGCAGCAGTCAGCACATCATTGAAGAAGTTGGACCTATATTTATTAAGGAACGAATCCGTAATAGTCGAAAGAAAGAATCACTATTTTGTCAAAAAGATGGGAGAAAGTATCATCTCGAACGAAGGAATCAATATTTTGCTAGAGAAGAAGAGGTGCAGTACATCAAAAAAGTACTCAGTGTGTCAGGATATCAGAAGTGGGCCTGGGACATTCCGGGGGGCAAGAAAACCATACCCCACCCCTCCACTGAACTGCCAACCCCTTCGAGAGGGCACTCTCCATGCCATACGTCAGCGGCGTCACTGAGGCTCTCAGCAGAAAGATAGGAAGTTGGGAGTCAGTGTCCACCCAAGCCCACCAACACCATCAGAAGCCAGTTAGTCCACCCCAAAGACAAAACAGACAAATGGACACATCAGGGGTGATATACAAGATAGACTGCCAGGACTGTGACCATAGCTATATTGGCGAAACTGAGCGCAACTTGCACAAAAGATTAAAAGAACACAAACGTGAGTCCTCTCCAGTGGGAGAACATCTGACCCACACCCAACACCACTTTGAAAAGGACAATGTGCAAGTTCTCGACAAAGAAGCAAGATGGTTCCAGAGGGGATAAATGAGGCAGTTTACATCGCCGCAAGGAACCCCACCCTCAACCGTGACCGGGGCCGACACAACCTGCCATCGGTGTACTCCTCACTTATTCAGTCGCACTGTCGTGAGTTCGCTCACGGCGGTGCGCACTGAAGCCAGTTCTCAACCCAGCAGTTGCGCTGAAGAAGTCGGCTGGATCGCCGATGAAAGCTACGCAGTAGGTAGCCTTTTTTGTAACTGAGAGCCAGGTTCAACCAGGTAGCCATTACAATATTTTGTCGACAGGTGGTAATCCAGTAATTTGTTGAAAGAATTAGGAAGTCAATATCTTGGCCAGCTTTTCGATCATGGCACTATGCCTTGGCCCAGCCAGGCATGTATATCTCAGTTGAGTCTCGACATCGACTGACACATATGGAAATCTAGTGTTTGTGTTCGAGTCGTTTCTGGTTGGCAGTGAAATTACAACTGCACTAACGTGTAGATTGAATCCCTCGTTCCCACTTGTATTTCACCATGGGGAATTTATCTTTGGTGAAGAAGGCGAGAAAAGTTCAAAAGGACTGAAAAAAGTTTTCACTTTTGCTTGAAGTCTTGAAAACTCCTCCCTCCCTCCCCTAGCCCCAGTGCTCTCTTTCTGGGCAAAGGCTGAATGCCGAAAATAAGAAAGCATTATATTTGTTATGCAGCTACACCCGAAAGTAAAGATTTGTTGTTCTTGTTCTTGTTCGCCCTTTCTTCCCTCATCCCCCCCCCCTCTCTCTCTAAAGACCACCCTGCAACAGTGTCAGAATTTATCTCGTTAGTCTTTAAAATCCCAGCTGTTGCCATGTCAGAATGTGAAAGCTGATGATTTCATCCCGTGTGCATTTACATACATTAGATTGTTTGCACCATGCCTCATATGACACATATCTGCACGTTTTTGTCTATGTGTTTGTGTCTCAGCGTGTGTAAATGTGGTAGTAGTTTTGCGGTGCTTGCCTTTCGGATGAGATAATAAACCTAGGTCGCAAATACAGCATGTACTTAGCACACGGTAAAAGAGCCCATAGCGACGAAAGAGTCGTCTATGGCAAAATTCAGAAGACAGGTCCACTTTCTTACGTATACAAGAAAACACGAGTGTATGGAAAAAAATGAGTAGCGTCGGAATATGGATACATGGGTTTACAGGGTTAATCAATCAGCATACCCAGGCGGATACATTCCGTTGTCACACACACACACACACAC
>CM060314.1:86464450-86469450 GCA_030674185.1 Monoplex corrugatus
GTTTCTCATGATGGGTTCGCTGTAAAGTGAAAACAAATCTGGTGAGAGAAAACAACCCTGCCGGACTCCTCTTTTGATATTTTGGAAAGAGCTTATATCATTTTCTATTCTCATTACTGCTGTTTGTTCCCAATGTAGACACCACACACACACACACACACACACACACACACACACACACACACACACACACACACACACACACACACACACACATATATATATACATATATCTTCGTATAAACATAAAAATCAACTGAAAACATGAATAAAACCCTTGTGGTATCTACATGTACTTGATAAAATCTAACCGAACAACCGGTAACCGTGATACATGCTGTACAAGTATATAATCCATTTTAACAACCTCTGTATCTAATTTACAAAGCAAGTACCTACTGTACACAACTATTATCCACTAGGCAAAACAAGAACTGGTTAACGAACAAAACTGTTTGCTTCTTCTGTCGGTTTGCATCAGGAGGTATTATGGGGAGATGAAGCCGTGGTCTGCAGCTTAATGGGAAGCCTGGTTGTTGTTGTTGTTGTTGTTTAAAGCCCTGGCGATTACGTAGAGTCATATCAGGGCTGTAATCAGTTCAAAACATACGTAACACTTCAACAGAAAAAAAAAAGGAAAAGAAAATCAAGTACATGTATCAATGCATTTGCGCACATAATCTAAGGAGATGCCCCTGGCGTTGACCGCTCTGTCTGAATTATCACACGGCGCATTTAAAAACATACCTGATTACAATTTTAAACTTTGGACACTAAAACATATATAAAAACAGGCCTAAATTGCCTGAAACTGCTTCCGCGTATCTCATATTCCTAGAGCCAAAAATTCACTTAACACGTGTACCCAATTATCAGTCCTAAGAGTAAGTACGTAAGACTTTATCGAACACATACAGGTAAATGGACCAGAAAGGCAGACAAAATGATAGGAAAAATGACAGAAAGCAATGGAAGAAGAAAGAAACAAAGAGAGTAAAAGAAAAGATGAAATGTCCAGAAGATGGGAACCTATTTATACTGAAAGAACCCCCAGCATACCCACGGGCAGGGGGGGGGGGGGCGGGGGGACGGAGAGGGGAGCCGGGTCTTTCTGTTTACTTGTTTGTGTGTTTGTTTGTTTTATCTATTTAATTAACAAAATCATTATCTACTTACAACAGGCAGCCATCCTCTTCTCTGTCATGGCAACATGAGGAGTCAGCGTTTTTAGGTCCCAGTAAAGGACGCTGCATCGGTACAACCCTGTCATCAGAAATCTTAATGAAGTATCCCCCTCCCCTCCGCGTTTTTTGTGTGTGAAAAACTGATAATCGCATTTGGCCAACTTCATTTGTACTCACCGTTATCCTCTTGTCTGTCCCCTTTTCTACGCCACATTAACGGCCACAGGAATGCTACGACGATGATGACTATAGGGATGATACCTTGATTCTAAGCTCCATTCAGGACTGAGACTGCATGAAAGAGCTGTACTCTACGCTTCCTTTCGTACTGTATCCTGGCGTCAACCAGGCCCGAGAGATACAGACACCTGCGGTGTTGGTCAGGAAATTTCAGCAACACCCTCAGTGACGCATCCATAAAATGGATGAGGCTCGAGTGTGGTTTTCAGTCTTCCCAAGGAGCCTATAGCACGTTCCATTGTGGGTAGCACCCGGTTGGGGCTGGAAAATCCTACAACCATTTTGATAGGTCTGATGGGACTCAAACCCACAACCTTCCAGTCGTTAGTCCATTGCACTAACCACTGCACAACGTCTTTTATTTCAATAGAGCTTCAACCACGACAATCAGTTTAACATGACAGAATATCCACCATCAAGACCGGCTAACCGGTTTGGTCGTTGGTAAAAACAAAAACGTCCCATCTTCCCTCTTGAAGATGGGAAGACAATATTAGTGAGTGGACTGGCCTTGAATGGAATATCATTCTGCGGAAAGCTGAGGACCGTGAGGAGTGGAGGAAGTTGGTTGCAAAATCTTCAGTGGTGCCCCAACGGTCAACCAGACTACGGGACTGATGATGATGATGATGATGAAAAAACAAAACAAAAACAAAAACTGACGAGACGGGACGGTAGACAGGCTCTCTAGTCTGTGTGACAGCTGTCTATTCTGTTGGCGGAACGTAGACAGGCTGTCTATGTCTGTTGGCGGAACGGTAGACAGGCTGTCTATGTCTGTTGGCGGAACGGTAGACAGGCTTCTATGTCTGTTGATAGACAGGCTTCTATGTCTGTTGTAGACAGGCTCTCTATGTCAGTTGTAGACAGGCTCTCTATGTCTGTTGTAGACAGGCTCTCTATGTCTGTGTGTAGACAGGCTCTCTATGTCTGTTGTAGACAGGACTAGCTCTATGTCTGTTGTAGACAGGCTCTCTATGTCTGTTAGGCGGAGCATCTCTAGCTGTTAGACAGGCTCTCTATGGCTCATGCGTGTGGCTCTCTTGCTAGACGCTCTCACGAAGTAGACAGGTCCTATCTGCGGACATAACAGTCTGCTGTTGGCCCATCAGCTCAGTTGTTAGACAGCCATGCTCATAACACACAGACTGTGGGTTCAAAATCTACGGGCAGACCATGGCCAGCGGGCTGGCTGCCTCTTGCAATAGACCCGTGGACTCAAGATGAGATATATCCAGTCCTATCCCAGCCCGCAACATAACAGCTGACCTGTTTGCTGCCCATCTCAATGCTCCAATCACTCTGGTGGTGTCAGCTTAATGTCTCATAGGATCAGGTCCTCCCCCACCCCACCCCCCGTTCCCTTCCAACTGTAGACCTTGCCAGCGCAGAAGGTTATACGCAGAACTTTGGGTGTCTGACGGATAACACAGGGCAGATTGGGTGAAGCGCCTATGGAATTGTCCACCACCACCACCACCACCACCACCACCACCACCACCACCACCACCACCCACCACCCCCACCACCACCACCACTGAATATGTGTATTTGTACAGCTCACCATCTCACAAGAGCCTTAAGTGCGACTGTGAAGTTTGAGATAAAGACAGACATATATAAAGCAAATACAAAACAGACAAAGACAGACATATATATAAAGCAAATACAAAACAGACAAAGACAGACATATATATAAAGCAAACACAAAACAGACAAAGACAGACATATATATAAAGCAAATACAAAACAGACAAAGACAGACATATATATAAAGCAAACACAAAACAGACAAAGACAGACATATATATAAAGCAAACACAAAACAGACAAAGACAGACATATATATAAAGCAAACACAAAACAGATAAAGACAGACATATATATAAAGCAAACACAAAACAGATAAAGACAGACATATATATAAAGCAAACACAAAACAGATAAAGACAGACATATATATAAAGCAAACACAAAACAGACAAAGACAGACATATATAAAGCAAATACAAAACAGACAAAGACAGACATATATATAAAGCAAACACAAAACAGACAAAGACAGACATATATAAAGCAAATACAAAAACAGATAAAGACAGACACATATATAAAACAAATACAAAACAGATAAAGACAGACACATATATAAAGCAAATACAAAACAGATAAAGACAGACATATATATAAAGCAAATACAAAACAGACAAAGACAGACATATATATAAAGCAAACACAAAACAGACAAAGACAGCTGTCTATAAGCAAATGCGAAACGTAAAGGCAGTCATATATAAAGTGCAAACAAGACAGCATCTTATGCAATGTAAACAAGGCTCTATATAGTCAAACAAAGACAGACTTATATCTGTAAACTTCTAACATTTAGACAGGCATATATATAGTCATTAAAACAAGCCAGCTATTAGCGAATATAACAAGACGACTATAAAAGCGAAATAGCAGGACAGTAGACAGGATCTTAGTTGTATGACAATCACGACAGTTTAGACAGACATACTATAAACAACACAAACTGATGGTCAATCTACGGGGCAACACATAGCCAGCGGACTGGACTCTCTTAAGCAATAAAACAGGACACAAGAGAGCATATATAAAGCAATACCAGACCGCAAAAACAGACCTTTATAGCCACACAATGCACCAAACACTATTGTAAGCTACAGCGATAATGACTGACATAGATCAAGCTACCCAACCCACCCCAGTTCCTTCAAAGTAAACCTCCAGAGCAGACAGAACGCAGAACTTTGATATATGCAAACACATGCAGATTGGTGAAGCCCTATAATTGTCAACCACAACACACACACACAACACACCACCACATACATGATATTTATTTAAAGCAACACAATCAGACAAAGACAGCCATTATATAAGCAAATACAATAAGAAAAGACAGACATATATATAAAGCAAATACAAAACAGAAAAGACAGACATATATATAAAGCAAACACAAAACAGACAAAGACAGACATATATAAAGCAAATACAAAACAGAAAAGACAGACATATATATAAAGCAAATACAAAACAGACAAAGACAGACATATATATAAAGCAAATACAAAACAGACAAAGACAGACATATATATAAAGCAAATACAAAACAGACAAAGACAGACATATATAAAGCAAATACAAAACAGATAAAGACAGACATATATATAAAGCAAATACAAAACAGATAAAGACAACATATTATAACAATAGCATGAACAGATAAACTATTATAATGCAATGTCAGAAAAAGTGATGAAAATGAAATCTAATAAAAATGTCTGCTTACATATATTAATCAGTCATTACACAGGTTCGGGTTTGGCTCGAGAACACAAGCGTACAGCGTTCAATCCACCCAGCTGTGAATAGGTACCTGACCCTCTTCGGGGTCGGATTGTGTACAGCAACGAGGGAGAGAAAATGATCTATGCCCTATGACGGGTGCAGTACTGAGGTAGTGGTCTCCCAACTGACAGATCTGGATTAGAACCTGTTTGGATACCGTCGGTTCGGTAAAGGGTGGCGATTTGTCTCCCTGGAACT
>CM060314.1:86476950-86479450 GCA_030674185.1 Monoplex corrugatus
CAAAACAACACAGCATGGCAAACAAACAAAACAAACAACAACGACAACGACGACGACAACAATAACCATCAAACACTGCAGTGTGCAGTGTGAATCAAAAAAAAAAAAAAAAAAAATTGAGCAGCACCTTCAGTGACTCATCCATTAAGCGGATGACATTCAACTGTGTAGTTACGGGCCTTCGCGGTCTTCATGTCCATATCCACATCTCTGCTCATATCCACAAAGGCCCTGGCCCCGGATCTATAAAGAGGGCATGGCTTGTGCAGTGCATAAATATTTATGCCCTCTTCGAATACATAGCAAAGTCCGGGTACATAATGCTAAGTACTCGGTGATCTATGAAGGGAACATAAAGGTGTAACTAACTGTGCAGTGCACAAAGGCTTCGAAGCCTTTGTGCTGGTGTAGCCCAAGTCCTTTGAACGAGTCCACAGCACACCCAGCTCTGGGTTGAAGCCGGCTTGGGTCGAAACAATCCCACCATCGTTTTTGTTACTTGTTTATCATCATCATCAAGTACCTTGTCACATGGCGTTGGTGATCATGGCCTTCCATCCGTTTCTATCCCTTGTTGCCTCAAGCACCTCTTCCACCCTCTTTGTCTTCAGCCACTCTGCAAGTCCGTCCAGTATCTTCTCCGTGGGTCTATCTGGTGTTGTCTTTCCTTCCAGCTTTCCTGTTGTGACCAGGTGCTCCAATTCCCCTTTCCTCATAAAATGTCCTATAAATGTTGCCTGTCTTTTCCTAATCTTCCTTATCAATGATTTTCTTAAGCCTGCCTCCATCAAAGAATGGAAACTTGTTTATACTGATGAAATTTCGTCGCAATCCACGACCTTCCAGTTATAGTTTGTTACGCTACTAACCGCTGAGCTACATTGACTTGTCATTATGTTAACGCTTATTATGATAACGAAACGATCACAGAGCACGCACCTCGAATAACACTTATCAAACCCCAGCACGCTGAGCTAAATAAGTGGATGGAGATATACAACATACACACTTGGAAACGTATCTACACAGGACAAAATCAGCTTCCGTGAGTGCACACATGCGCGTGCATATGGATACACGCGCACACACACGCATACACACACACACACATGCGCGCGCGCGCTCACACGCACGCACGTTCCTGCAAGCATAAACTCAAAGAAACACACATACCTTTACACGCACACACACACCCCCCCCTTCACACACACACACACACACACATACACACGCATACACATACAGACACAAACAAACACACGCACACACAGATGCACACACACACGTACACAAACACACGCACACACACTCATACACACGCGCATGCGTGCACACACACACTTACATTCACACACACGCACACATACACGCACACACACACGCACACACACGCACACACACACACAAACACACTTACACACACATACACACACATACACACACATACACACACACATACACACACACCCACACACACACATACACATATATACACACACACATAACACACACACACACACATACACACACATATACACACATACACATACATACACACACATACCATCACACACACATACACACACACATACACTCACACTCACACACAGACACACACACATATACACACACACACATACACACACATACACACACATACACACACATACACACACACACATACACACACATATACCCCCCACACCAATTACACACACCAATAAACATACACAACACATCACACACATACACATACACACTCACACCACACACATACACACACTAACACACACATACACATAACTACACAACACATACACACACAACACACATATAACACACACATACACACACATACATCACAACACATACACACACACAATACCTACACACACATACACACACACCACATACACACAACCACAACATTACACACACATTACACTACACACACAACATCACACACACACACAGACACACACACATACACACACATACAACACATACACTACACACATACACACTAACACACACATACACACACATACACACACATAACTACACATACACACACTACACACACACTCACACCACACACATCACACACACACAACAACACCACACACACATACACACATTACACAATACACACACATACACACTCCAACACCACATACACACATACACACACACACAACAACACACACATACACACAACACATACACACACACACATACACACACCACACAACAACACACACCACACACAACACACACAACACACACATACACACACACATACACACAACACAACACACCACATACACACAACACACACATAACACACATACACACACACACAACAACACACACACAAACACACAACCACACATACAACACACACACACACACATACACACACAACACACACATACACACACAACCACACCCAACCACAACACACAACAACCACACCACAACAACACACACACACACATAC
>CM060314.1:86484450-86486950 GCA_030674185.1 Monoplex corrugatus
TAGTTAACGTCTGAAATATCCAATTGATAAAACCATGATTTTTTAAAGAAGTTTTCCTTTTCAATGTAACATTCATCCAGATCGCTATATCATCGGCGTATGAGCTATGTTTATATTGTTTGAGACTTGTGCTGGCAGGTCATGGATCAAAATATTAAATAATAGAGGAGATATCACAGAACCCTGCGGAATTCCCATGTTAACAGGTCGTTTTTCAGAGTATGTGTTACTATTTTAGCAATTATACTTCGGTCACTTAGAAATGCTTTAATAAAATAATAAAGATTACCTTTGAGACCAATATGTTTTAATTTCAACAAAAGTCTCGCATGCCAGACTTGGTCGTATGCCATTTTTGAGATCGAAAAAAGTAGCTAAGACATTTTTTCTTTTGGCAAACTGAGTTTTTATTTGAGTTGTAAATTTGACTAAATGTCTGTCGTCGCTCTACCTTTTTGAAATCCACATTGGTTGATAGGTATTATTTTATTTTTCTCACAAAAGTAAGTCAGTCGATTCACTATAATTTTTTTCCATCAGTTTTCGAAACATGGGATGTAAGCGAGATAGGTCTGTAACTACCTGGTTCAGAGTGGGGTTTATTAGCTTTTGGTATAGGTAATACTATGAAGTCTTCCAAATTTCAGGTATGCGACCATTTTCCCAGCATTTTTGTATGATATTGTGTAAGTATTCAATCCATTTCTCCGGTAAGTGATTTAAAAGGGTATATGACAAGCCGTCCAATCCGACAGCCGATTTTTTGTTGCTCAACGAGAGAAGGGCATCTTTAAGTTCCTGTAATGTAATTCTTGAATTTATGTACATGTGACTTCGGGGAGGGATCTGTGTATTCGTCTGATTCCTCAAGTTTCCGTCTTTTTTCTTTTATTTGTTTAGACAAGCTGTTGGAGTTACTTGATTTTGCAAAGAACTGTACAAATTCCTCAGCTTTCTCAGAAGGCGAAGCAAATTCTTTGCCTTTAATCTTAATAGGAAATTGTGGTAAATGAAAGCCATTTTTTATTTCTTTGACCTTATTCCAAATCTTTAGGAATATCTTTAGGCCCTGAGATTTGTTGAGAGCAAAAATCAGACCAATATTGCTTTTTGGCTTGAGCAATAACTTTGTTCGAATGAATCTTAGCCACTTTCATATTGTAATGGTCTTCTGGAGATTTAGTCTTTAAATATATTTTATACGTTTTCTTTTTTTCATTCTTCGCTTCTTCACATGATTGATTCCACCAACTATTTCCAACATAATTACCTTTGTTTATATTCCTCCTTTTCGGAATTGAATTAGTTGCTGCTTCATGTATTGCGGTTGTGAAGTTTGAATACATATTATTCAACATTATCGCTTTCGTGAAAAGTGCAAACTTTTCCCATTAAATTGTTACGATAGTTTACCCAGTTCGCACGTTGTACAGATATCTAGGTATAACGTCATCTTGTTCTGGTACGTGATCAAACAGTTCATATAACTGTGACAATAGGCAGGTGATCACTTCCAAGGGAGTCGAAAGTAACATCTCACATGCAGTTAAGGACAAGGTCAGGTGACAATAAGTTAAATCAATGGCAGAAGCCTTGTGTTTAGGGTTATCTGGAATTCTAGTTACGCGACCATCATTTAACAAGACTAATCCAGAGTCAACGATATTTTCAACAAAACGATTATTAGATACAGACTGGCAAGTCTTGTTCCAGAACGGAGAATGGGCATTAAAATCCCCCACGATCAACCATATCTCATAACTGTCTAAAGACCGTAGCCAGTCACTATTTTCTCCATCAGGACCATGTGATAATACACAGACATATATTTAGAGTTAGTTTTCACTTTCACAGCCACTTCGTGTGTGTGCACGAAGGCTATATATATATATATATATATATATATATATATATATATATATATATATATATATAATATATATATATATGTGTTGTGTGTGTGTGTTGTGTGTGTGTGTGTGTTTGTGTGTGTGTGTATGTGCTTGTGTGTGTGTGTTTGTGTGTGTGTGTGCTTGTGTGTGTATGTGTGTGTGGTGTGTTTGTGTGTGTATGTTGTGTGTGTGTTTGTGTGTATGTGTGTTTGTGTGTATGTGTGTTGTGTGTGTGTGTGTGTGTGTGTGTTTGTTTGTGTGTGTTTGTGTTTGTGTGTGTGTGTTATGTGTGTGTGTGGTGTGTGTAGGAAGGGTATATGTGTGGTGGTGTGTGTGTTTGTATGGAGTGTGTATGTGTGTGCGTGCGTGCGTGTGTATATAATTACTAAATAGGCTTTGATGATAATGTGTGGAGACAGAGACGTCGTTTGTTGGGCAAAAAATTCAAACAATAAAAAAGCTAATTAAATGCAAAGAAATCCGCCAAATAAACTCAAAATAATTCCAAACAAATCCCAAACGACTGCAAGCAAACCCAAATAAATCCAAAAAACTCCAAAAAACTACAAACAACTAAACCCCCCAAACAAACCCAAACGAACTGCGCA
>CM060314.1:86491950-86499450 GCA_030674185.1 Monoplex corrugatus
GTGTGCGTGTACGTGTGTTTGTGCTGTGTATATGTGTATGTGTGTGTTTGTGTGTGTGTGTGTGTGTGTGTGTGTCGCATACCAAAACATAACGTCACATTCCAAAACATAACGTCACATTCCAAAACATGACGTCATATTCTAAAATCATAACGTCAGTTGGGAGCAAACTTTGTATGTCACAAAAGCCACCCTAGTTGCCTTTTTCGATTTCCTAATGAGTGGTTTTGTCTACTCGTCTCCCCCTCTGTCTTTCCCTCTTTCTGTACGCCCTGTCTGTCTGTCTCTCTCTCTCTCACACACACATTCACACGCATGCATACTGAAACACGTACGCGCGTACTTTCTCTCTCTCTCTCACACCTCACACACACAGCACACACCTTCTCTCACACACACACACTCTCTCTCACACACATCACATCACACACACACTCACACACACTACACACACACACTCACACACAACACATACACACACACACACTCACACACAACACATACACACACACTCTCACACACACACACATACACACACACATACACACATCAACACACACACACATCACACACACACACTCACACATACACATACACACACACTCACACACACACACTCACACACACATACACACACACTCACACACATACACACACACACACCACACATGCACACACACACATGCCACACACACTCACATACACACAACACACTCACACACACACACTCACACACACACACATACACACACACTCCACACACACACACACTCACACACACATACACACACACACATACAACACACATACAACACACACACACTCACACACCACACATACACAACACACACACATGCACACACACATACGCACACACACACTCACACACACATACACACAACACACTCACACACACACACACACTCACACACACATACACACACACACTCACATCACATACATCACACACTCACACACACACACACACACACATACCACACACATACAACACACACACACACTCACACACACACACACATGACACATACACATACACACACACTCACACATACACATACACACACACTCACACACACACACACACTCACACACACACACTCACACATACACATACACACACTCACACACACACACACACTCACACACACACACACACACACCACACACACACATACGCACACACACACACACATACACACAACACACTCACACACACACACACACACACACACACACACACCACATACACACCAAAACACACACATACATACACACACATACACACACACATACACACAACACACACACACACACACACACACATACACACAACACACCTCACACACACACACACACACACACACACACACACACACACACACACACACACACACCATATGATGCATTTGAGAGAACACTGTCTCATTACCGATCTAGACTGGAAACAGGGCATACGATGATGATGATGATGACGATGATGACGATGATGATGATGATGATGATGATGGTGATGATGGTGATGATGATGATGATGATGATGATGATGGGAGACCAATAAATTTTCAACACCTTCAATTCCAACAGAAGCTTAACTTTTACTAATCGATGGAAACGCACTGAAAGGAAAATATACGTGATTTTATCCTCAAAAACCTCTGTTCTTACATATGTATCGAAAAACACCTCCTTGAATTCTTAATGGATTTATTTCATGCTCAGGATAAACTTGTTTCCTTTGCTACCTGTGTTTTTTTTTTTTTCAAACTGAAGTGTCAGCATTGTGTCATGGAATATTCCGCGTGCGCGTGCACGCGCGTGCACATACACACACACACGCACACACACACACACACACACACACACACACACACACACCACACACACACACACACACACACACACACACACGCGCGCGCGCATACACGCACACACACACACACACACTCACACTCACACACAGGGATTTAGATCCAGGTCTACCACGACAAAACATATTCATATGTGACGTACTATGTGTGTGTCTAAGTGTGTGCGCACGCGTATTCATCAGAGAGAGAGAGAGAGAGAGAGAGAGAGAGAGAGGAGAGAGAGAGGAGAGCGAGAGAGAGGGAGAGAGAGAGGGGGAGGGAGAGAAAGGGAGGGAGAGAGAGGGAGGGAAAGGGAGAGGGAGAGGGAGAGAGAGGGAGAGAGAGAGAGAGGGGAAAGAGAGAGAGAGAGAGAGTGGGGGAGGATAGGGAGAAGGAGGAAAGAAAGCAGAAAGCGAGATACGTGTAGGCGAACGCAGGGAGGGAGAGAGAGAGGGAGAGAGAGAGGGAGAGGAGAGAGAGGGAGAGAGAGAGGGAGTGAGAGAGGGAGAGAGAGAGAGGGGAAAGAGAGAGAGGTGGGGGAGGATAGGGAGAAGGAGGAAAGAAAGCAGAAAGCGAGATACGCGTAGGCGAACGCAGTCTTTGGAATTCTAAGGCGCACATAGCTATACTCTCTCGCACGAGTGCTGATATTTATCCATCTATATCGTGTAAATCGTGAATGTTTATACTGTTGTACGGATGCGAGGCGTGGACAGTCAGCAAGCAAAGCCAGAGCAGGATCGAGGCAGCCGAGATGTGGTTTCTCAGAAGAATGTTGAGAGTACCATGGACAGCAAAGAAAACAAACGAGACAGTCTTGATGGAGGCAGACACAAGTAGATCACTCATAAGGAAGATTAGGAAAAGACAAGCAACATTTGTGGGCCATTTTATGAGGAAGGGGGATTTGGAGCACCTGGTCACAACGGGAAAGCTGGAGGGAAAGAGAGAACCAGGTAGACCCAGGGAGAGAATGCTGGACGGACTTGCAGAGTGGCTGAGGATGAGGAGGGTGGGGGAGATGCTGAGGGCAACGAGAGATAGAGATGGTTGGAAGTCCATGGTCGCCAACGCCATGCGGCAGGGCACCTGATGATGATGATGATGATATCGTGTAGACGATAACAAACACGCAGGTGATCATAAGAAAATCACTGGAGATATAACTAATAATATATAATAATTACAATATTTAAATAGCGCAAAATCTTGATAAAATCAAATTACGCGCTTGAAGCGACACACACGCAAGCAACAGCACAACCGCCAGCACGCACGCACACACACGCACGCAACACACACATCACCACACACGACATGGCTTACAAATGGGAGAAAGAATAAAAGCAATAAAAGCAAGAATAAAAGCAATGGAAAACCATAGAGAGCACGCATAACAATCATATATTATAACCATGTGATTCCTCCGAGCGGAGACAGGCTTGCAGAGGGGGGGGGGGGGGGGTTGAGTGAGGTTAGGATTTTATGCGGAGGAGAAAAGGTGAGTTTTGAGAGCGGACTTGAAGGAGACAAAAGTAGGTTGCTGACGGACTGAGAGAGGAAGTTTGTTCCAGGAGAGTGGACCAGAAACAGAGAAGGCTCGTGGACCATAGGTATTGAGCTTAGTGCGTGGAAAGCGAAAAGTCAGAGGATCGGAGGCAGAGCGGAGGGTACGTGAGGGAAGATAGATCTCAAGTAGGCTTGACAGGTAATCGGGGGCTGCGTTATTGAGGCTTTTGTAGCACATGGTGTCTAGTTTGTACTGTATGCGCTTTGATACAGGGAGCCAGTGAAGTTGTGCCAGGAGAGGAGATATGTGGTCAGCTTTTTTCTTTTTGAGTACAAGGCGTACAGCATTGTTTTGAATGCGCTGTAGGATGTGAATGGTGGAGGCAGGAAGACCAGACAGGAGTGAATTGCAATAGTCAATGCGAGACATTATGAAGGAAAGAACGAGTTTTGCAGTTGTTTCGACAGAGAGATACTTCCTGATCAGCCTTATACGATGGAGAATGATGAGTAGCAGGATCTGGCAGTTTTGAGAAACAAAGTTGTTCATGGAGAGGGTAGAATCAATGCAGACACCAAGGTTTTTAGCTGAATTCAGAAATTGGGACTGATGTGTTACATAATGGGAGAGAAAGAGGAGGCAGCTGAGAAAGTTTCTGACGGGTGGCCCAAGAGAATAGCTTCTGTCTTGTCGTCATTAAGCTGAAGTTTGGGTGGGGATACTATTTAGAAAGAAAGAGCCTCTGGCATCCCCCACGGGGGACACTCCAGGATTGTTATCACAAGGCTTGTAGAGATCAGTGATAAACATCAATGTCCCATTGGATAAAATCCCTGAACCAGAAAGCGAAAGGTCTGAGAATGGAGAGTTCCATCCCTGAACGGTCAGATTTTAAAAAAAATGTTACCTGCTCACTCTGGGATGTTGTTGTTGTTATTGTTGTTTAAAGCCCAGCCGACTGCATAGAGCCATATCAGGGCTACAACCGCTTCAAAACGTACAAAACTTCAACAGGGAAAAAAAAAAAAAAGAAAAAAAGAAAAGAAAATTAAGTACATATATCAATGCATCCGCGCACATTATCTAAGGACATAGCCCCGGCGTTGACCACTTTGTCCAATTTATCGGACAGAGGAGATTTAAAAAACATACCTGCATACAAATACAAGCATACATAAGGACACCAAAAGATGCATAAAAACAGGCATAAGTTACCTAGAATTGCTTCCGAATATCTTACCTCCCTAGAGCCAAAAATGCACTTAATACATGTACCCAATTATCTATCCTAAGAAAAAGTACACAAGACTTTATCGAATACATACAGGTGAAATGGCCACTAAGGCAGAAAATAAAATAGGTAGAAATGACACATACAGGTGAATGGCCATTAAGGCAGAAAATGATAGGTAGAAATGACACATACAGGTGAATGGCCATTAAGGCAGAAAATGATAGGTAGAAATGACACATACAGGTGAATGGCCATTAAGGCAGAAAATGATAGGGAGAAATGACAGAAAGCAAAGCAACAAGGCAGAAACAAAGAGAGTGACAGAAACGAGGAAATTTCTAGCACAGAATTTCCAGGAGGTGGGGATACTATTTATAATGAAAGAGCCCCTGGCATCCCCCACGGGGGACACTCCAGGATTGTTATCAGCAAGGCTTGTAGAGAACACTGAAAAACTTTAATAAATGAGTAATGTATCAAAATTTCAAAAGGAATCTGGAAAAGAGAGCTACATGTATACACCTACCAATTATTTCTTTTCTCCTTTTAGTTTCGATGCAGACTTCACAAACTGGCGTGTGAATTATGGTAGGCGCAAGAAATGAATAGAAAAAGCAGAATGTGTAACTTTTGTCTCGACAATGCCTTCAGCGAGGAGTTTCGCCGTATTTTCTAAATGTCCTACATTCTATGGTAATCGATTGAGGTTTATTCCACTGAAATATCTGTCGGATAAATCAACGTTTTTATTGTGTAACTTCATTTCTGGAAGGGAAAAGATCAAATGACATTAGCAAAATTTATCAAACATTTCCAGAATTGGATAGTTATCATACTGTGTACATTTGAGCATCCTGCAGTATGACTGTGAATATTGTGTTGATTCCCATGGATTTTCCATTATATGTCTGTATTCTCCGTGCGCCCGTTGAGATTATAGGATGTATTATCAAACATTGAACAGTGTGTGTGTGTGCGTGTGTGCGTGTGTGTGTGTGTGTGTGTGTGTGTGTGTGTGTGTGTGTGTGTGTGTGTGTGTATGTGTGTATGTGTGTGAGTGTGTGTGTGTGTGTGTGTATGTGTGTGTGGTGTGGTGTGTGTGTGTGTGGTGTGTGTGTGTGTGTGTGTGATGTGTGTGTGTGTGTGTGTGTGTGTGTGTGTGAGTGTGTGTGTGTGTGATGTGTTGTGTGTGTGTGTGTGTGTATGTGTGTGTGTGTGGTGTGTGTGTGTGTATGTGTGTGTAGTGTGTGTGTGTGTTGATGTGTGTGTGTGTGATGTGTGTGTGTGTGTGTGTGTGTGTGTGTGTGTTGTGTAGTGTGTGGTGTGTGTGTGTGTGTGTGTGTTGTGTGTGTGTGTGTTTAGTGTGTGTGTGTGAGTGTGTGTGGTGTGTGTGTGTGTGTGTTGTAGGTGTGTGTGTGAGACAGAAAGACGTACGAACATACGAAGAAGCAAACACACAAACAGGTCAGACTGACAGACAACTTGATCACATTTACCGCAAGCCACAATTTGCTTCTTCAGGCGGTGAGTGTCATAGTTGTCAAAGGTGACAGCACACTCGTAGTCTATTGGGTAACACACCAGGTATTTCACCTGTATCTTCAAAAACGGAGCAGAGGAAGAAAACGCCACTGTCTAGTTGTCCAGTCACATCGTACGGTTTGTTGCGTGAACCGTAATCCTAGAAATAATGCCACACATAATGGTAAGAACTATGACAATTCCATCTGCATACCGGCAAACAGTCAACGCTAAAGCATGCTCGCTGCACTTTTGATACTTATTTACTTACTGCCTATCCCTTTGATTACTGCACCCTATCCACCAGCTGCAAAAATTTGACTCTTTGACTCCCTCACAGCTGCAAAAAATTGACTCTTTGACTCCCTCACAGCTGCAAAAAAATTGACTCTTTGACTCCCTCACCCTATCCACCAGCTACAAAAAACTTGACACTTTGACTCCCGCACCCTATCCACCAGCTACAAAAAACTTGACACTTTGACTCCCGCACCCCATCCACCAGCTACAAAAAACTTGACTCTTTGACTCCCGCACCCTATCCACCAGCTGCAAAAAACTTGACACTTTGACTCCCGCACCCCATCCACCAGCTGCAAAAACATTGACACTTTGACTCCCTCACCTATCCACCAGCTACAAAAAACTTGACTCTTTGACTCCCTCACCCTATCCACCAGCTACAAAAAACTTGACACTTTGACTCCCGCACCCTATCCACCAGCTGCAAAAAACTTGACACTTTGACTCCCTCACCCTATCCACCAGCTACAAAAAACTTGACACTTTGACTCCCGCACCCTATCCACCAGCTGCAAAAAAACTTGACACTTTGACTCCCTCACCCTATCCACCAGCTACAAAAACTTGACTCTTTGACTCCCTCACCCTATCCACCAGCTACAAAAACTTGACTCTTTGACTCCCTCACCCTATCCACCAGCTGCAAAAAACTTGACACTTTGACTCCCTCACCCTATCCACCAGCTACAAAAACTTGACTCTTTGACTCCCTCACCCTATCCACCAGCTACAAAAACTTGACTCTTTGACTCCCTCACCCTATCCACCAGCTGCAAAAAAACTTGACACTTTGACTCCCTCACCCTATCCACCAGCTACAAAAACTTGACTCTTTGACTCCCTCACCCTATCCACCAGCTGCAAAAAACTTGACACTTTGACTCCCTCACCCTATCCACCAGCTGCAAAAAACTTGACACTTTGACTCCCTCACCTTATCCACCAGCTGCAAAAAACTTGACACTTTGACTCCCTCACCCTATCCACCAGCTGCAAAAAACTTGACACTGTGACTCCCTCACCTATCCACCAGCTACAAAAAACTTGACACTTTGACTCCATCA
>CM060314.1:86506950-86511950 GCA_030674185.1 Monoplex corrugatus
ATTGTCTAGATATGAGTACAAAATCAGTTTTTATTGTCTAGATATAGTACAAAATCAGTTTTTTATTGTCTAGATATAAGTACAAAATCAGTTTTTATTGTCTAGATATGAGTACAAAATCAGTTTTTTATGTCTAGATATAAGTACAAAATCAGTTTTTTGTCTAGTATAAGTACAAAATCAGTTTTTTGTGTCTAGATATGAGTACAAAATCAGTTTTTTTATCGTCTAGATATGAGTACAAAATCAGTTTTTTTATCGTTAGATATAAGTACAAAATCAGTTTTTTATTCGTCTAGATATAGTACAAAATCAGTTTTTTATTCGTCTAGATATAAGTACAAAATCAGTTTTTTATTGTCTAGATATGAGTACAAAATCAGTTTTTTATCGTCTAGATATAAGTACAAAATCAGTTTTTTATTGTGTAGATATAGTACAAAATAAGTTTTTTATCGTCTAGATATTAGTACAAAATCAGTTTTTTATCGTCTAGATATAAGTACAAAATCAGTTTTTATTGTCTAGATATGAGTACAAAATCAGTTTTTATTGTCTAGATATAAGTACAAAATCAGTTTTTATTGTCTAGATATAAGTACAAAATCAGTTTTTTTGTCTAGTATGAGTACAAAATCAGTTTTTTATTGTCTAGATATAGTACAAAATCATTTTTTATGTCTAGCTATGAGTACAAAATCAGTTTTTTATTGTTAGATATAGTACAAAATCGTTTTTTTTGTCTAGCTATGAGTACAAAATTATTTTGTTGTGTCTAGATATGAGTACAAAATCAGTTTTGTTGTTGTCTAGCTATGAGTACAAAATCAGTTTTTTGTTGTCTAGCTATAAGTACAAAATCGGTTTTTTTGTCTAGTATGAGTACAAAATCGTTTTTTTGTCTAGTATGAGTACAAAATCAGTTTTTTGTTGTCTAGATATGAGTACAAAATCATTTTTTATTGTCTAGATATGAGTACAAAATCATTTTTTTTGTCTAGATATGAGTACAAAATATTTTTTTATTGTCTAGATATGAGTACAAAATCAGTTTTGTTTTGTCTAGATATGAGTACAAAATCAGTTTTTTCATGTCTAGATATGAGTACAAAATCAGTTTTTAACTGTCCAGATATAAGTACTCAATCGTTTTTACATTTCTAAGCACAGTGTTTCAAATATAATATTTATTTGGACCTCTTGCAACCGAACCCTGCACTATGCTGGACACATGCTCTAAAAGACTGAGATATACTCGCGATTCTTCTAAACATTCTGCGCAGTTTTAACCTGACCTTTGACCGGTCTTAATGAAAAATATAGTAATACATTTTCCTAGCCCAGTTTTTACCTTATTTTAGTTCAGATTTACCCCATGGGGATGCTGCTTTTTTCAAATTCAGTATTAATTGTATCCTGGTGCCAGGATATTTTATGACAGTCAGTGTAGACCACAACCCTGTCACGAAGTGTCAATCCGAACTGGAACTCTTGTAGCATTATGACCATCATCTCCATTATCATGAAATCGTCCGTTATTATAGCATCGTGAAAATCATTCCACCTTCTGTGGTTTTTCATGCCCTCAATTTAGTTATGGTTTCTTCTCCGCCGCTTCTTGCCTGAGGTGAGAATTCAAGTTTGGATCTTTGGTGTCAATGGTTCCTGGGGCCATTGTTAGAAGACTGTGGCAGTGGCCTCCTTATTGAAGGATCTCTCACTCGCTCTGGCTCCTCGACTGAAGGATTACTTTCGTTAGAGAAATTAGAGCACCTAGTCACAACAGGAAAGGTGGAGGGAAAGAGAGCACCAGGTAGACCCAGGGAGAAAATATTGGACGGACTTGCAGTGTGGCTGAAGACAGAGAGGGTGGGAGATGTACTTGCAGCGACAAGGGATAGATTCGTATGGAGGGCCATGATCGCCATCGCCATGCGGCAGGGCACATGATGAGGATGATCCTTGGTAAGATGTGTAATAACAGACTGTGCCTAAGCTCCACTGAATTGACCCAGCGATAGTGCAGAGTCTCCGCTGGTGGGGTGGCACTACGGTGGCTTGGTATTTCAGGCTCCCGTTGGTTTCCTGGCACAGGGACGTCGACTGAATGAACATGGGTTTACCGATGTGTTGTTTGGGAACAACGCCACTGAGGCATTGAAGAAATTGGGACAGTTAGAAAAACAAAACAATTACAAGAACAACAACAACAACAACCTGTGCAGAAAATGAGGCAGCATACAAACAAAAACAAAACAAAACAAAAGGGCTTACCACAAGTGCTCATTCCACCCATCAGCGCGAAAGTCAGTAAACCGACAGCAGCGTACATCGCCTTCATCTTTCGTGTTGTCAATGTTTCCAAACTTGACTGTAGCTGAAAGCAGCCATTAACAAGAAATGATAACTAAATAAAGTGAGTCCGTGTTTTTATGGTGATATGCCGACGGCGGTTCATAAAAGCGTTGTCCTCAATGTAGGCCTGGGTTGGTTGTCGCGATGACGTGTCCGTGTCGTGCTCTTTTATACGGCCCACCTTCAAGTCCCTAATTTGCATTTGTGGTCCCATGAGTTCAAGGTATGCATATCAAAGTCATTTAAAGCATTTTTGAATCAGAAAAACACACGGCATTAATGGACGTGGCATGATGAATGTAAAAATGACAGCTTTCTTATAGCATACGAGTAAACAAGTAAAAGGGTTTAAATGCCTGTTGCCGAATTTCTTATGGAAACATGCAAATTTCATTTAGTCTCCTGACATTTCGCAGCTCTGCATTGTTTTTCTTCCGCATTAGTTCTGTCATATTTGCTATCAAAGTTTTGCCTCAGTATCACCATAAAAGTTTTGCTTAGTATTGCTATGAAGTTTTGCCTCAGTATTGCTATCAAAGTTTTGTCTTAGTATTGCTATGAACGTTTTGCCTCAATATTGCCATCAAAGTTTTGTCTTAGTACTGCTCTTAACGTTTTGCCTCATATCGTATGTATTGCTATTAAAGTTTTGCCTCTGTATCGATACGAAAGTTTTGTCTTAGTTTTTGCTATGAGTTGCTCATATTGCCATTCAAAGTTTTGCTCTGTATCGTATCAAACTTTTGACTCAATTTTATTATCAACTTTTGCCTCAGTATTGTATCAGTTTTGCTTAGTATTGCTATCAAACTTTTGACTCAATTTTATTATCAAACTTTTGCCTCAGTATTGTTATCAGTTTTGCCTCAGTATTGCTATCAAACTTTTGACTCAATTTTATTATAAAAGTTTTGCCTCAGTATTCCTTTCAAAGATTTGCCTCAGTATTGCTATTAAAGATTTGCCTCAGTATCGATATTAAAGATTTGCATCAGTATCGCTATTAAAGATTTGCATCAGTATCGCTATTAAAGATTTGCCTCAGTATCGCTATTAAAGATTTGCCTCAGTATCGATATTAAAGATTTGCCTCAGTATCGATATTAAAGATTTGCATCAGTATCGCTATCAAAGTTTTGCGTCAGTATTCCTATCGAAGTTTTGCACCAGTATTGCTATCAAAAGTTTGTCTCAGTATTCCTATCAGTTTTGCCTCAGTATTGCTATCAAAGTTTTGCCTCAGTATCACTATCAAAACTTTGCCTCAGAATTCCTATCAGTTTTGCCTCAATATTGCTATGAAAAATTTTGCCTCAACATTGCTATCAAAGTATTGCTTCAGTGTTGCAATCAAAACTTTGCCTCAGTATTGCTATCAAAGATTTGCCTCAGTATTCCTATCAAGTTTTGCCTCAGTATTGCTGTTAAAGCTTTGCCTCAGTATCGCTATCAAAGATTTGCCTCAGTATTCCTATCAAAGTTTTGCCTCAGTATTGCTGTTAAAGCTTTGCCTCAGTATCGCTATTAAAGATTTGCCTCAGTATCGCTATTAAAGTTTTGCCTCAGTATTCCTATCAATGTTTTGCCTCAATATCGCTATTAAAGATTTGCCTCAGTATTGCTATCAAAGTTTTGCCTCATTATTCCTATCAATGTTTTGCCTCAATATCGCTATTAAAGATTTTGCCTCAATATCGCTATTAAAGTTTTGCCTCAATTTCGCTATCAAAGTTTTGCCTCAGTATCGCTATTAAAGATTTGCCTCAGTATCGCTATTAAAGATTTGCCTCAGTATTCCTATCAATGTTTTGCCTCAATATCGCTATTAAAGATTTGCCTCAGTATTGCTATCAAAGTTTTACCTCATTATTCCTATCAATGTTTTGCCTCAATATCGCTATTAAAGATTTGCCTCAATATCGCTATTAAAGATTTGCCTCAGTATTGCTATCAAAGTTTTACCTCATTATTCCTATCAATGTTTTGCCTCAATATCGCTATTAAAGATTTGCCTCAATATCGCTATTAAAGTTTTGCCTCAATATCGCTATTAAAGATTTGCCTCAATATCGCTATTAAAGTTTTGCCTCAATATCGCTGTTAAAGATTTACCTCAGTATTGCTATTAAAGTTTTGCCTCAATATCGCTATTAAAGTTTTGCCTCAGTATTGCTGTTAAAGCTTTGCCTCAGTATCGCTATTAAAGATTGCCTCAGTATTCCTATCAAAGTTTTGCCTCAGTATTGCTGTTAAAGTTTTGCCTCAGTATTGGTGTTAAAGTTTTGCCTCAGTATTGGTGTTAAAATTTTGCCTCAACATTGCTATCAAAGTATTGCTTCAGTGTTGCAATCAAAACTTTGCCTCAGTATTGCTATCAAAGTTTTGCCTCAGTATTCCTATCAATGTTTTGCCTCAGTATTGCTGTTAAAGATTTACCTCAGTATCGCTATTAAAGTTTTGCCTCAGTATCGCTATCAAAGCTTTGCCACAGTATTGCTATTAAAGCTTTGCCTCAGTATCGCTATCAAAGTTTTGCCTCAGTATCGCTATCAAAGCTTTGCCACAGTATCGCTATTAAAGCTTTGCCTCAGTATTGCTGTTAAAGATTTACCTCAGTATCGCTATTAAAGTTTTGCCTCAGTATT
>CM060314.1:86516950-86519450 GCA_030674185.1 Monoplex corrugatus
CAAAGCCAGAGCAGGATCGAGGCAGCCGAGATGTGGTTTCTCAGAAGAATGTTGAGAGTTCCATGGACAGCAAAGAAAACAAACGAGACAGTCTTGATGGAGGCAGACACAAATAGATCACTCATAAGGAAGATTAGGAAAAGACAAGCAACATTTACAGGCCATTTTATGAGGAAGGGGAATTTGGAGCACCTGGTCACAACGGGAAAGCTGGAGGGAAGGAGAGCACCAGGTAGACCCAGGGAGAGAATGCTGGACGGACTTGCAGAGCGGCTGGGGATGAAGAGGGTGGGGGAGATGCTGGAGGCAACGAGAGATAGAGATGGTTGGAAGTCCATGGTCGCCAACGCCATGCGGCAGGGCACCTGATGATGATGATGATACCTAAAAATTTTTTTACAGGGAATCCACAGTTTGTACCTGTTAAGGTCACTCTCATCGCTAAGAAACATCGGATGAAATAAAACTTACCAAAGAGAACAAAATCGCTTTCACGCATTTAGTAATAATTTGAATCAAACTCGCTAATGCAGAAGTTTGGGTGACTTTGATACAATTTTTAAGTCGCAACTACAAGATTGTTGCCACGCATATCTCATTATAACTCCGAAATGTGTCGGCAAAATGTTTGTAATGTTTGGTGTGTATAGCCGTATGACTGTTTCCAAAAGGGTATTATTGTAACATTGACCTCCAGTGATTTTTACGATAACTTGTGTGTTTGTTATCGTCTACACGACATAAAGGGAAGAATGTCAACATGAAATGGTCACAATGTCTTGATGTTCATACTCACCAAACACATCCATTCTTTCTGTACATTAATGGCTTTTAAAAAAAAAATCAAACTAAATGTGTCATTTCCTCTTATGAAAATACAGAAACAGTGTGCACCCCCCCCCCTCTCCGGGCATATTCCCACACAGACAAACTAGCACGCAGATGTAGACATGCACGTCTGTACGCACGCACATTTTTGCGTGCACGCGCGCGCGCGCGCACACACACACACACACACACACACACACACACACACACACACACACACACACCACCTTTTCACAACTATCTCTTTCTCCAAAATTCATTAGAAAAGAGGGTTGGGCTTTTTCAAAGAAAGAGGAGATATTGTCAGAATGATTTTGCCTGTTTGTTTAGATATTTATCTATTTAAATTTTGTTTTCGTCAAGATAATTTATTTCATTATCACAATCATGTGCCCCGCCGCATGGCCCTCCATATGAATCCATCCCTTGTCGCTGCAAGTACATCTCCCACCATTTCTGTCGTCAGCCACCCTGCAAGTCCGTCCAATATTTTCTCCGGGATCTACCTGGTATTCTTTCCCTCCAGCTTTCTTGTTGTGACCAGGTGCTCTAATTTCTCTTTCCTCATAAAATCTCCTTTAAATATTGCTCGTCATTTTTGAAAAATTCTTTATTTATGATCTTCTTGTGTCTGCCTCCTTCAAAATTGCATCGTTTGTTTTCTTTGCTGTCCATGGAACTCAGTTCTTCTTAAAAACCACATTTCAGTTGCCTCAATTTTGTTCTGACATTGCGTGTTGAGAGTCCACGCCTCACAACCATACAGCAGTATCGGTTCTATATAACAACAGCAGTGTCAGTTCTATATAACAACAGCAGTGTCAGTTCTATATAACAACAGCAGTGTCAGTTCTATATAACAACAGCAGTGTCAGTTCTATATAACAACAGCAGTGTCAGTTCTATATAACAACAGCAATATCAGTTCTATATAACAACAGCAGTGTCAGTTCTATATAACAACAGCAGTGTCGGTTCTATATAACAACAGCAGTGTCGGTTCTATATAACAACAGCAGTGTCAGTTCTATATAACAACAGCAGTGTCAGTTCTATATAACAACAGCAGTATCAGTTCTATATAACAACAGCAGTGTCAGTTCTATATAACAACAGCAGTGTCAGTTCTATATAACAACAGCAGTGTCAGTTCTATATAACAACAGCAGTGTCCGTTCTATATAACAACAGCAGTGTCAGTTCTATAAAACAACAGCAGTGTCAGTTCTATATAACAACAGCAGTGTCAGTTCTATATAACAACAGCAGTGTCGGTTCTATATAACAACAGCAGTGTCGGTTCTATATAACAACAGCAGTATATTCTATATAACAACAGCAGTGTCGGTTCTATATAACAACAGCAGTGTCAGTTCTATATAACAACAGCAGTATATTCTATATAACAACAGCAGTGTCAGTTCTATATAACAACAGCAGTGTCGGTTCTATATAACAACAGCAGTGTCGGTTCAATATAACAACAGCAGTGTCGGTTCTATATAACAACAGCAGTATCGGTTCTATATAACAACAGCAGTATCGGTTCTATATAACAACAGCAGTATCGGTTCTATATAACAACAGCAGTGTCGGTTCTATATAACAACAGCAGTGTCAGTTCTATATAACAACAGCAGTGTCGGTTCTATATAACAACAGCAGTGTCGGT
>CM060314.1:86534450-86544450 GCA_030674185.1 Monoplex corrugatus
GACGAACGACAGAGGGCCAACCAAAAAGCACCAGATGGAATTTATTTTCAACACTAGAAGATCTTGATTC
The DNA here is from genome assembly GCA_030674185.1 of Monoplex corrugatus. Taxonomy (NCBI): domain Eukaryota; kingdom Metazoa; phylum Mollusca; class Gastropoda; order Littorinimorpha; family Ranellidae; genus Monoplex; species Monoplex corrugatus. The sequence goes on from CM060314.1 coordinate 86,534,521, forward strand.
TGCAGACAACCTGGCACTGGTCTCCCATGTTCACCAACAGGAGAAAAAATCCATCCGTCACAACATCTTCACCCAGCAAGTAGGCCTACAGACCAGCCAGAGGAAAACGGAGGTGATGACAGTGGGCATCCCACACGCCTCACCAATCCAAGTATCTGCCACAGACCTACCCACGACTGACAAGTTCACCTACCAAGGCAACATCGTTAGACACGATGAGAAGCATGCAGCAATGACATAAACAGCTGTCTCAGCAAAACCAGAAACACCTTCAAAATGCTGAACAACGTGTGGAGATCCCCTCCCCCCTCCCCAGCATAACATCAACACCAAGCTGAGACTCTAACTACGCTGAGACTGAATCTAAGCTGTGTCCTTTCCATCCATGTTGGAGGATGCCAAAGAGCAACGTTACCAAACTCTCGACCTTCTGCACCAAAGACTTAAAAAATAACATGAAAATCTTCTGGCCTGATACCATCTCCAACAACAAGTCCTTGCTCACTGCAGACATGTACATGTACTATCATGAAAAGACAATGGAGATGGATTGGGCACGTGAAACGAAAGAGAGCAGGATAACATCACCTGGGCTGCCCTTCACTGGACAACAGAAGGAAGACGCAAGAGAGGAAGACACAAAAAACACTCGATGAAGACCAAAAGAAGACCTTGAGGCCATAAAACACTTGGGGATACTACAGTGTATACAGAGGCCGGCCCCAGAACAGTCAGAAGCGGAGAACCTTTGAAGCTGCCCTAAATGCCAATGGCACAATAGACAGTAAGTAATTCAGCATAACCCTAGCTCAAACCTTAGTGCTCCGGATCGGCAACTCATCATCATCATCACGTGCTCTGCCGCATGGCGTTGGCGATCATGACCCTCCATATGCATCTAACCCCTGTCGCAGCAAGCACATCTTCCACCCTCTCTGTCCGCAGCCACCCTGCAAGTCCGTCCGATATTTTCTCCCTGGGTCTACCTGGTGCTCTCTTTCCCTCCAGCTTTCCTGTTGTGACCAGGTGCTCTAATTCCCCTTTCCTCATAAAAAGGCCTATAAATGTTGCTTGTCTTTTCCTAATCTTCTTTATCAATGATCTTCTTGTGTCTGCCTCCATCAAGACTGTCTCGTTTGTTTTCTTTGCTGTCCATGGAACTCTCAACATTCTTCTTAGAAACCATATCTCGGCTGCCTCCATCTTGCTCGGGCTTTGTGTGTTGACTGTCTACGGCTCACAACCATATAACATTATCGGTTCTAAATAACATTCAAGAACTCTCTTCCTGATGTTGATTGATAGGCATTTGTTGGTAAGAATGCTTTTCACCCCTACTGGAGAGAAAGTGATTTGTAAGGGAGGGCTAGGGCTACAGAACACATCCATTTACAATGACATCACACGTGCAGCCAATTACTGGCAATGCAAGTGTGTGTCAGAGACTCCATTTAGCTACATGTTTTTTAAGGAAAAAAAAAAAAGAAATGACAGGGGCGCTGTATTATTAAGGAGAGTAACATCAAGTACACGTCCTCAGCCCCAAGAGAAAGACAGTAGGGTTGTCTCCCTTGCAAATATAAGACAAACAAACAAACAAACAAACAAGCAAACAAACAAACAAAAACAAACTACTGTTTGCTTGTTTTCCTATGTGTCTGTTCTTACCGCAGCACGGTAGACAACCCTGCTTCTCCTGTCTCGGAGCTGAGGACACATACCTGCATTTACTCAATATGTTCATAATCCACCATAGCATTCCCGGACCTAGCTATTCCACAGCTACAGCTCCCATCTTCCAGTCTGACTGCACAGGTTTTAAACTTGCTCGAGGGGAAAAAAAGATAGGTAGAAATGACAGAAAGCAAAGGAATAAGGCAGAAACAAAGAGTGTGAGAGAAAAGAGGAAATTTCTAGCACAGAATTTCCAGATGGGGATATTATTTATACTGAAAGAGCCCCCGGCATTCCCACGGGGGGGGGGGGGGGGGAGGGGGCATGGACCTGTATGGACAATCCCCACGCACCACTGACACAAAGACCCTAACTTGAATTCCCCTTTGGCATGGAAGAGGTAAAAAAAAAAAAAAAATCAGAAACTGAGATCAAGTCAAGAAGGGTCACAGAATCCGGGACCATTTTCACGACTGCTGGCATAACGGTCTTTTTTTTACCCAGTGAGATTCAAACCCGTTCATTCAGCACTGGAAGGCAGGGGCTCTACGTGTTCACCAGCCAAGCTGTACCATAACCATATAGTCTAAGGAAAGTTGGGTGGGGAAAGCCCCCTCTCCTGACCCCCTTTCCTTCAACCCTGACCCTCTCTCTCGCTATCACTTCAGTTTCGCTGCACAGTTAGGGTTGAATAGAATTATTTCCCTTGGCTCATCATCTTCGTAGCACAGGCATGGTGGGAGTTGTTTCCCTTCAACCGCCCTATCGTAGTGAACACTGCAAGAACTTAATGAGCGTACATTTTTGATTAAAAAATAAGAAAAAATCGGAATGAAGCATGTTTTCAAAAATACATAACGAGAGTGACAAGAAAGTTCTACAATGGCATATAAAGAATAGCTGTAAATTGAGGAATGTAAAACGTAAACATCACTTTGAATACCAGTTAAATCATATCACCAACAAGCTTTAATTAAATCGTCAACTGTCATATCAACGGGGCTAATAATATAAGCCCAACTTTTATATATAATACAACAGACAAAATGTACTCCCAACAACAATAACCAAATAAACCGAACAATTCTTTTGACACAAGAAAACAGACACAACGTACCTCGACAGAAACCACAAACCGTGTGTGTACAGCTCTGACTGCAACGAAGCAATACATTGCGTACAGTCTCTTTGTGTGATACATACTGAATTAGAACAAGCAGACACAAGACGAGCAGCACACTTATATGTCTTTTTTTCCACACCCTCCGGCCCATGTCTATGCAGGTAAGTGATACACAGGGAGGTAGACAAGGCAACCATAACACAAACATATCGATAATCCCCACCCATACAACAAAACGTCACAAAACAAAACAAAAAAACAAAACAAAGACAAGAAATCCAAAACATGTGTGACTGCCCGCCTTCAAGCAAACAGGAACCAGAAAAAAAGACGAAAAAAGAATCAGAACGCGTATTTAATACAAAGACAAGACAGGCGCAAATTTTCGCCCAAGCGTAAGATCACAAACAAACAAACAAACACCATATACAAAAATTAGGAGAAAAAGACTGAAGTCCAGTGTGAGAAAAAAAAAAAAAAAAAAAAAAAGAAAAGAAAAAGTTAACAAAACAACAAAACAAAAAACAAATACAAACAAAAAAAATCGACTAAAAATTAACACCTCTCTGGCAATTTAACGGCACATAGCTGCAATTTCCAACAATTTGGCAATTTTGATCTCAAGTTTGAACAGCTGTCGACACGTAATGATTTCACAAGTGTTGTTTGTCGTTTGTTTTTTTGGGCAGTGTTTTCCTGGATGCATGCATGCACTTGCTGTGGCTGTCATCTTCACACTATGCAGGTGTTAGGTTGCTGCACAGTCTGCATAGTACTGACACACGCACGCACGCACACACCACGCACGCACGCACACACACACACACACTCTCTCTCTCTTACATACAACACAGACAAGCACACACACGCATGCACGCACAAACATACACATGTAACTACTCTCTCTCATCCACACACACACCACACTCACATACACTCAAACACACATTCATACACACATACTACACACACAAGCACACACACATACACATACACTCACGTACACACACACTCAAGCACACACATACTACACACACATATACACACACTCACTCACACACACTCCAGCACACCACAGTAACACACACACACACACACTCAACACACATACACACCACACACACACACCAACACACACCAATACACACTCCACACACACACACACACACACAAACACACATCACACACACACACACACACACACCACACACACACACACCAAACACACACACAACAAAACACCCGCCCACACCAAACACACACACACACACACACACACACATACACTCTTTCTCTCTTGAGAAGCGCACACACTGAAATCAGAGCAGCTATGGGTCAAAGGCAACAAGTCGATTAATGTATTTTTGGCTCCAGGTAAATGAGATATACGGAAGCGATTGTAGGTAATTTAGGCTCGTTTTAGTGTCCTGATTTACGTTTAAATGTGTCTTCAGTTTGTTTTTAAATCCCCTGTGCGATAAGTTGGACGGAGTGGTCAACACCAGGGACATCTCCTCAAAGTATATGCACGAATGCATTGATCTGTGTACTTCATTTTCTTTTCTTTCTGTTTTGTTTTCCTGTTGACGTATTGCATATGTTTTGAAATGGTTATAGCCCTGATGTGGCTCTACGCAGTCGGCTGGGCTTTAAACAAAAATAACAATGACAACAGCACCCTTTATCTGCTGAGCACTTCATGCAGGATTGAACCTAGACCGCTCGGTTTAAAGTCTAACAGCTTAGCCATTTGGTCTCGCTTGGCTGAATGAAAAATTGCATCAGGCGCGTGCATTTAATACATGTACCAAACTGTCAATCCTAAGAGAATTATGTAAGACTATCGAACACATACAGGTGAATGGACCGACAAGGCAGAAAATGATAGAAAGAAATCACAGAAAACAAAGGAACAAGGCAGAAAGAAAGAGCGTGACAGAAAAGAGGAAATTTTCAGCACAAAATTTCCAGAAGGTGGGGATACTATTTATACCGAAAGAGCCCCCGGCAACCCCACGGGGAAAGGTAAAGGGTGGAGATTTTCCCCTTCTCCCAGGTCAACATAATGAGCCGAACTGCAAGATACTGAACCCCCTCCGTGTGTCTATGTTTGCATACACACGCATAACATCAACTAGGTACGTTCATAACCCTGTAAGCAATGTCAACGTTCGTTAGCTCATGGAAACAGGATGCCTTACCCCGGAAACGACATATGACTGATGATCAAAGACAGAATAATGCAGGCTGTGCAGCAAAATGTCACCTACACACTGTGGGCCCAAAACCATGTTCAAATCCAAGACAACATCCTAGTATCCAAAGAAGAAGAAGAAAGGGAAAACAAACTCCCTCAAAATGTCAAGCCACTGGAACAGTACATCTTTTTACACACACACAAAAAATATATAACAAAAATCCAGATTTTGGACTTCTCAAAGTCACTGTGATCTTGAAAAAGCGTAAAGTGAAACAGAATTTGCGAAGCATCAAGGACAATGACAGACTATCAACACAGTGCAAACAGACTGTACACACTATCAACACTGTTTGAAAGAAGTATTGAAATACACATCTTCCCTCTAAAGTGGTGATTTTAGGCACCTTTTTTTTTTAAAGCCATGTGACCGTGACCTTGACACCTTGTCCTCTAAACTTTGACATTCATAACTCCTCTACAATCCCACACCTTTAACGGAAATCTGGTAAAATAAAAAAAAAATCACCCATAAAAAGCTGACAACATCTTCACAGATTTTAAACTGACAGACACACAGAAAAACATATACACCAACACTTGCCTCCAATCGATATGAAATACTCTTCTCTTTAAAAGAGATTACACAAAGAAAAAGGCCCAGCTAAATCTGTCCTCTATAAGGGGAGATTACACAGAGTAAAAAAGGCCCAGCTAAATCTGTCCTCTATAAGGGGAGATTACACAAAGGAAAAAAGGCCCAGCTAAGTATTTCCTCTATAAGGGGAGATTACACAAAGGAAAAAACGCCCAGCTAAATATTTCCTCTATAAGGGGAGATTACACAATGAGAAAAAAGTCCCAGCTAAATCTTTCCTCTATAAGGGGAGATTACACAAAAGAAAAAAGGCCCAGCTAAATCTTTCCTATATAAGGGGAGATTACACAAAAGAAAAAAGGCCCAGCTAAATCTTTCCTATATAAGGGGAGATTACACAAAGGAAAAAAGGCCCAGCTAAATCTTTCCTCTATAAGGGGAGATTACACAAAGGAAAAAAGGCCCAGCTAAGTAGGACCTCCTCTATCCTGTTATACAGCAGTGCAGGTTTCCTATCTGTGTGAAGAGTCTCCTTTGTATCTCTTACAGTTTGATGATATTCAACAATGTATAATCATAACGTTGATGGAACCGGTGCCTTAATCCAGTGGGTAAAGATGTCAGACTTCTGAATGGTAGGTCTGGGGTTTGATCCTGCCTGGGTACCTCCCACCTAACGGGTGAAGGGTGGAGGTTTTTCCCATCTCCCAGGTCAACATGTACGCAGACCTATTGGTGCCTAACCCTCCCCTTCGTATGCGTATGCAAACAGAACGTTCATCAAGCGATGCACGTTAAAGATCCTGTAAGTCACGTCAGTGTCCAGTGTCTTATGGAATCAGGTGAAAAAAAAACAACAAAAAAAACCCCAGCAGGCACCCTCACCGAAGGCGGGATCTGCAGACTGTGCAGCAATCTATCGCCTGCATTCTGTACACGCATCCCAGAACAAATGGAAACGCTTGAAAAAGAACGGAATATAAGATAATGACATTGTAATGCTAGACAGTATGTTATAGTGTAATATTCATAGTATGATATAACATGACATAACATGGCAAGACACAATACAAGACAAACACAAATATAACATAATGTGACACGACACGACATAATATAATATGATATGATATGATATGATATAACATAATATAACATAACATAACATAACATAATATAACATAACATAACACAATATAACACAATATATATTATAACACAACATAATATAACACAATATAACACAATATAACACAATATAACACAATATAATATAATATAATATAATATAATATAATATAATATAATATAATATAATATAATATAATATAATATAATATAATATAATATAATATAACATAATATAACACAACACAATATAATATAACACAATATAATATAATACAATATAATAAAATCCTTACCTATCATGTGGAAAATTGACACCAAAAAATGAACAAAACGGTCAAGCCATTCTAACAATCTCCCTGTTTATACCAGAAATGATTACAGACATTCCAGGCTTTGTACTTCTCAAAGTCACTGCGACCTTAAACAAAGCTTCAGCTGACAACAGACGAAACGCGTCTTTACAGAATGGGAAGTTCCAGAGAATGTGTTGATCACAAACTTTCCATGGAAAGAAAAGCTTTTTTTTTTGGCACTTCTTTCGGGTTTGTGACCTTAACTTTAATGTAAAATAAATTTCAACAGCACGTTTTCGTGTGCTAAACAGTTCAAAATCTTTGACCACAATTGGTAACGAATCGCCCGTAAAGAGCTGAGAAAAATGTTGGTTGGTCACACATTTTTATCGGACAGACAGACAGACAGACAGACAGATACACAAACAGACAGACAGACAGACACACAAACAGACAGACAAACTGGCAGACAGCCAGCCAGACATACAGGTAGACAGATGGACAGACAGACAGACAGACAACAAAAAGACAGACAGAGAGACAAACAGACATTCATACAGGCAAACAGACAGGCTGATAGACAGACAGACAGACAAACAGACAACAGACAAACAGACAGACAGACAGACAGAGAATCACACACAGACGCATACAGACAATAGGAAAATAATTTCCGTTTTTAAAAAATACTGGAGGGGAAGGAATTTTTTATAATAAACATCATGGAATCAAAAAAGACCAAAAACAAAAAAAACGTGCGATAAACGACAGAGAAAAGACGAGAAAGGTACCAATACAATAAACGACTTTAAAATCCATGATCGTCCACTTTTGATTTATATAAACACTGGGCTAGCGCATGTATCACAGCTTTCAGTCAATACAACATGATAAAGGGAGTCAGCCTGAATCTTCTCCTACTGTTTCACGTCTGCACAAGCACGGGAACTTTGTACAGACCAACGCGGTACAAACAGTTTACACATACTGCCGTGCTGACCAAACGCACAATTCCTGGAGCGTGTTCTTTGATTCTATGCCAAGTCAGAGTCGGTATTACGCTCCATCAGTTAAACATACAGAACAATATGGACTAAACACTAGCATTGGCCACACAACATCGTGGAATGGAACTGCGTATTTTCATTCAGCATTGTGGACTGACAAGTTTTGACTTAAGTCAGTACAAACAGTAGCTCCTCTGGTATATACAATAATACATGGCTGATCAATTGAATTTCGGACCAAGTCCGTACTTTTCAGGTCTTGTCTGTCTTCAACTGGTTTCACCATTACTGCTGAGCAACGGCATTATTTTTGTGTCCGTTTGCGCGCTGAATCAATAACGATCAGATCAAATTTCATTCACCAGTATCGTCTGGTTTTTTTTTTTAAGTTATCAGTTGTTTTTTTACGACAGTTTTGCTCACCAAGTCTCTGGACTCTCTGGCTTCCATTTCTCACAAGTTGATGAAATTTGAACGCTGGAGGAACGTCGCGTATTCCTCCATCCATAGCCTTCCACTCGGGAGTCAACTGCTCTCTCAGCCGAGCTCACACATGTTCAAATACACAGTCGATATGGTGACTGAGGTCTGCTTACGATGAAGGACCTAAGAGACCCTCAAGCGTGGCGTTGTCATTATGCTATTCTCCCTGTGGTAAACAGTACAACCTTGCTGAAGAAGTCTTGCACACCAAGGAGCTGCAAGTTCTCCTCATCATGTCTGCTCCAGCGTTTTGAGCGTTTTGAGCAAAGTGCTGAGCAGTCCCGCCAAGTTGGTAGCTTGCCTCATCAGGTACTTCATGTGGGGGTCGGCAGTGGGTTTGCCCAGGGCGGCGTTGGCCGCCGCCACCGTGCTCTTGAAAGAGGCGGAGACCTTGAGCACCTCAAAGCCCATGTGCTGCGCTTGGTGCACGGAGCTCATGCGCACCATGGTGGCCTGGCTGTGCAGCAGGATCCTGGCCAGCGTGTGCATGGCGGTGTCCAGGTGACCGGTCACGGTGGGGCGCGGGCCGTTAGCGGCGGCCACCAGACACTTGGCGTCCTGCACGAACTGCTTGGACTGCAGTTGTAGCTCCTGCCTCACTGTCTGGAACTGGCTGCCACTGCTAGACACCTCCGCCTGAGAAGTCTTCAGCGTTTCCATCGTCTCTTTCAGGTAAACCAGCATCGTCTCCACGTCCTGCGAGGCAGCGTCAAAACCCTCCGCACCGTACGTCTTGGTCAGCACACCCTTGATGCCCTTGGTGACCTCGGGGCTGACCACATCGTAACTGCTGTCCATAACAGAACGTCCACGCCGATCACTGCTCTCCCCCCGCCCCCTGTCGCCCTGGGACAGGGACCTGGACCTCTGGCTGCTGGCTGAGGATGAAGAATCCCGGGGATAGTCCGTAGGAATGTCAGTCCAGCCGTTCACGCCGGAGGAGGCTGCAGTAGCTGTGGCTGACCTGGACAACGGGCGGGATCTACGTGAAGGAGGAACTGCCGTGTCCACCGTCTCCGTTCGCTCGTCCAAGGACACAGACCGCGATTTGAGCGGTATGGTGACAGCTGAGGATGAAGAGGAAGAGGAACGCAATGCTGTCCTTTTCACAGAGGCCTCGGAACTGCCCATGAACGGAGCTGGAGGTGCCGACCTCCTGGGTTCCAACCGTTTCTTTACCACCTGCGAGTTCTCACCAGAATGCCTGACAGACCGGACAGGGACGTCAGGAGAGGGGTGGGGGTGATAGTCTGGGGGGATGGTGTCCCCCACCACGCTGGCCTGGAACTCGCTGGCCGTCACAGGGTTGCTGATAGTCCTGCTCAATGGCGGGGGTGGGACATGCATGTCCACGTTGCGCAGGTCACCAGTAGCAGGCAGCATAGGGGCCACACCCTCCCCCACCAGCACGTCAAAGTTGGTGA
>CM060314.1:86554450-86556950 GCA_030674185.1 Monoplex corrugatus
AGAAAGTGAAACTGTAACACACCTACACTGTACTTTTACCAAACAAACTTTTCAACCGCTACAATCAAGAAACATTTTCCCCTATCATCACTGTCATCATGAAATATACCTTTCTCCAAATATCACAACCACCGTACACAAAAGTGCTTTCCCCAACATCAAATCCTAAACAAACAAACAAACAAAAACTTCCCTCTAGCACCAAACCCATCAACGAACAAAACGTACTTCTATCATCAATACGAACCAAGAAACAAAGTTCCCCCAAACATCACGACCACCATGAAACAAAACTTCTCTCTAACCTCATGCCCATCAACAAATGAAACTTTTCCCTAACATCACAACTACCAAGAAACGTAACTTTTCCCTAATGTCACAGTCACAAACAAACAAACAAACAAACAAACCAACCAACCAACCAAATTAAACAAAACCAAACCAAACTAAACCAAAACGAAAACCCCCAGAACTTTTCTTTAATAACGTCACAAACTACACTTTTCCCTCACGTCACAGTCACAAACTAAACTTTCCCCTAGCGTCACAGTCACAAACTAAACTTTCCTCTAACATCACAGTCACAAACTAAACTTTCCCCTGAAGTCACAGTCACAAACTAGACTTCCCCTAACATTACAGTCACAAACTAAACTTTCCCCTAACATCACAGTCACACACTAAACTTTCCCCTAACGTCACAGTCACAAACGAAAAACCTTCCCCTAACATCACAGTCACAAACTAAACTTTCCCCTAACGTCACAGTCACAAACGAAAAACCTTCCCCTAACATTACAGTCACAAACTAAACTTACCCCTAACGTCACAGTCACACACTAAACTTTCCCCTAACGTCACAGTCACAAACGAAAAACCTTCCCCTAACATCACAGTCACAAACTAAACTTTCCCCTAACATCACAGTCACAAACTAAACTTTCCCCTAACATCACAGTCACAAACTTAACTCTCCCCTAACATCACAGTCACAAACTAAACTTTCCCCTAACGTCACAGTCACACACTAAACTTTCCCCTAACGTCACAGTCACAAACGAAAAACCTTCCCCTAACATCACAGTCACAAACTACACTTTCCCTTAACATCACAGTCACAAACTAACCTTTCCCTAACATCACAGCCACAAACTAAATTTCCCCTAACATCACAGTCACACACTAAAGTTTCCCCTAACATCACAGTCACAAACTAAACTTTCCCCTAACATCACAGTCACAACCTAAACTTTCCCCTAACATCACAGTCACAACCTAAACTTTCCCCTAACATCACAGTCACAAACTAAACTTTCCTCTAACATCACAGTCACAAACTAAACTTCCCCTAACGTCACAGTCACACACTAAACTTTCCCTAACGTCACAGTAACAAACGAAAAACCTTCCCCTAACATCACAGTCACAAACTAAACTTTCCCCTAACGACACAGTCACAAACTAAACTTTCCCCTAACATCACAGTCACAAACTAAACTTTCCCCTAACATCACAGTCACAAACTAAACTCTCCCCTAACATCACAGTCACAAACTTAACTCTCCCCTAACATCACAGTCACACACTAAACTTTGCCCGAACATCACAGTCACAAGCTAAACTTTCCCCTAACATCACAATCACAAACTAAACTTTCCCCTAACATCACAGTCACAAGCTAAACTTTCCCCTAATGACACAGTCACAAACTAAACTTTCCCCTAACATCACAGTCACACACTAAACTCTCCCCTAACATCACAGTCACACACTAAACTTTCCCCTAACATCACAGTCACAAACTAAACTCTCCCCTAACATCACAGTCACAAACTAAACTCTCCCCTAACATCACAGTCACAAACTAAACTTTCCCCTAACATCACAGTCACAAACTAAACTCTCCCCTAACATCACAGTCACAAACTAAACTCTCCCCTAACATCACAGTCACAAACTAAACTTTCCCCTAACATCACAGTCACACACTAAACTCTCCCCTAACATCACAGTCACACACTAAACTTTCCCCTAACATCACAGTCACAAGCTAAACTTTACAAGCTAAAATTTCCCCTAACATCACAGTCACAAATTAAACTTTCCCCTAACTTCACAGCCAGTAACAGATAAAAACCTTACTTTTTTTCACATAACGTCACAGTAAACAACAACCAAAACTTCTCCCCCCCCCCCTCCCAACGTCACAGCTATCAAAGAAAGAAAACTCTTCCAGAACATCACAGCCATGATCAAACAAAACTTTTCCAGAACATCACAGCCATGATCAAACAAAACTCTTCCAGAACATCACAGCCATGAACAAACAAAACTTTTCCAGAACATCACAGCCATGAACAAACAAAACTCTTCCAGAACATCACAGCCATGAACAAACAAAACTTTTCCAGAACATCACAGCCATGAACAAACAAAACTCTTCCAGAACATCACAGCCATGAACAAACAAAACTCTTCCAGAACATCACAGCCATGAACA